>CM067377.1:87455580-87902768 GCA_034510155.1 Eucriotettix oculatus
CGGTTGGTATACAATAGACTGTTGAAGTCAGTAGAAGATAAGAAATTGTTTTTCTGTCAGCCAGTATGGATTTAGAGAAAGGACGCTCAACCATCGACGCAGTCAATTTTGGTAGTGGAGAAACGCTCGCCAAGCTATTCGGGCGAGAGATGGAAAAGAGGCCTAAAAAATACTGCGCCATAATCACCTGGACATCAGAAAACGCTTTCAACTCGGCAAGATGGAGTTGTATCCTCGAGAAATTGCGCAGGTTTACAGTGTCCATCATACATTTTAGGAGAATTGTGACGAATATCTCTCCAACAGAACTACTAATCTACGATACGGAAACCGCGTGGAAAAGTACGTCATCACAGTGAGGCGTCCACAAGGATCGGTACTAAGGCCCCTGTTGTGGAACATTATGTAGATGATGTATTAAGACTTGAGTATTCCCACGGAAAGCAAAATTATTGGCTTCGCAGACGACATAGCAATTGTCGTCCGTCGCTAAGCACCGGGAACAAATATTCAGATAGCCAATGAGGCTATTTATGTGATTGGGCAATGGGTACGGACAATGGGACTGCAACTGGCGGAAGAAAAAACAGAGGCAGTTCTTGTCACTGGGAGAAAATCTAGAGAATCCAACACCCTTACGAAATCTATTCGAAATCGTCTATCAGATATCTTGGTATAATGATAGATGATAGGGATTCTTTTAAACACCACCTTGATTATGTAATGACGTAAAAGTATCCGGAACAGTATCTGCACTGTCACGAATTATGCCAAATGTTGCAGTCCAAGAACATACCGGCGACTTCTTTTCGCGAATGTTGTGCGATCAGCGATCTTGTATGGTGCCGTCGATATGGTGTACTGCTTTGACAGTAAAATCAAACAGGAGAAAGGTTAGTTCCGTCCACAGCTGTGTGCACTACGCGGTTACCTGTGCCTACAGGACAGTATCGGACGATGCTGTTCTGTGTTGTGGCAGGAATGCCTCCGGTAGACATTCTGGCCGATGAGTGCCGCAGACTACAAACAAACAGAGGTCTGGAAGGCATGAGGGTTGAGAGGCACAAAACATATGAAAGAATGGCAACGCCGTTGGGATGAGTCCAATAAAGGCCGATGGACCCATAGTTAATAAGATCATTAAAGATTGGATTGATCGGAAACACGGAGAAGTGAATTATTATCTTACTCAACTCTTGACCGGTCACGAGCTGCTTCAGGCAATACTTCTATAGGTTTGCCATAGATAATTCACCTGCATGATGCCCTGAATTGGAGTTAATGAGACACCAGAACACGTGTTTTTTCAGTTGCTCAAGATTTCATATGGGAGACGAGCATTAGAAAGTGATATTGGAACCTCAATAACACCAATAATTTGGGTACTAATATGTGCTCTCACCTAATACCTGGAATATAAAATAAGTGGCATATTGCCTCTACAGTAATTCCAAAGATTAAGAAATTACGAAAAGAGAGAAATAATAGTGTTTAAAGGAGACAGAGAGAGCTTGACGCTACGACATGCTTCCTGTGAAGTAATGTCTAACGACGGTCCCACAGGAAGATACACACAGTCATCGTTGGAAAGGGAGGTGTTTTTAGTGGGTAGAATCCCACACTACTATCCAGTGCGGACCCTGAGGTAGTGTCTTTAGAAGATTTTCACCTGCCCTCGCAAAAAAAAAAAAAAAACATGAATTTTGAGCTCTTTTTAAACATAAAGAATGAACTTCATTTATAAGAATAAGATAGTTGATCGATCTCTTTGGTATGTTTTCCGTGAAATATCTTGTAAATTTAATGAACGTTTTATTTAAGTAACAATATATTTTAGGTATTAAAAATATATATAAAAATATTTCGCCACTGTACTACACAGTGGGCCTCATTTTTGCAAAATAATAATTTCTGAATCGTTGAATGGTAAAAGGTATCCAAATGCAGTACGTATATAAAATAACAAAATATTTTAAGAGTGATAATGAAAAATTAAACATAACTCAATAAACCATTCAAAGTATTTCAAAGATTGAACACCTTTTTGAGAAATATAATCATCACCGAGTCTGATTCACATATGGGTCAAAGCATAATGATGGGGTAGGATTCTCGGCTGAATTCAATGATTCAATGACAATTAACGAGCATGCTTCAGCCACAACGGGTGAAATATATGCCATCTGATGGCTTTACAATGGCTTTGCAATGTTGCAAAGACCGTCCATCCGATTTCACGTTGATTTTGACCGAATCGCTCATGGCGTCAACTCACTGTCGAATCAACGGTGTAGAAGTTGTTGCATCAATGAAATCAGGAACCTTATTTGGCAGATAAAAACAAATAACCAACAAATCACCAACTGTTGGATCCCGGCTCATGCGGGAATCTTGATAAAACCACGAACGAGGAACTTCTAAACAGATAAGGGGGAGAGCGAACAATATGGAAGACGTTAACTAAGAGAAGGGATAGATTAATAGGCCACGTTTTAAGACATGAGGGTCTTGTAAAATTAGCATTAGAGGGAAGTGTGTGGGGTAAGAAGAGAAGAGGGAAATAAGGATGGAATACACTAAGCAGATTATGGAAGATGTGGGATGTACTAGTTATGCGGAAATGAAACGGCTTGCGAAAGATAGCATGGAGGGTTGCGTCAGACCAGACTTAGGACTGAATACCACAACAGTCGAGGAAGGAGAAAGTATAGAAAAATAATAGTGGATAAAAAATATGGAAATGCTAATGGCGGTTTTTCATAATAAGACGTTGTTAATTATACTATGTACTCAAATTTTATTTTTTTCAACTATGTCATTGTAAGTTTATTAAAAGCTATTTTTATAATAGTTATTCCCTTACCAATTTAGAAACTTTTTTTTTCTTATTGGGTTCTGCAGCCCATTCAGGGCCTTGGCCTACCGGTTCGACTACGAACTCGGAACTGTCGTCTTTCATGACACATTCCTAATTTAGAGTGATAGTTAGTCAGCATATCGATTCTCCAATAGTCTTAATCCCAGTCTCCGTAACTATGATGGCACAACCATCCAAGCCCATGGCTTTAGGTCGCAGGAGGTGGACACTCCCATTTACTTTCCTCATGAGTCTAAAATACAAAACACCATATTTCATTTCAAATTACAAATGTAATTTCTTCTGCTTTAATATGATTTTAATAAAATTTAATCGTGTTTACGTGTACGATTTATTATCTTCCTTAAACTAAAATTAGTTAAGGAACGAAAATATTTCAAATTTGTGAAATACTACGCTACATCACTTATTTATACTACCAAGGGAAATTGTATGACATCCTAATTACTGGACTAGTTAATCTTTAATCAATTTTGATCACTATAAACTACTTATGATCTACTTAACTCTTTATGTTAGCTTTATACCTCATCATTACTACTTAACATTGATTTCATTTCAATTGCGATAAAAATGACAAGGAAACTGTAAATTCTTCAATTATATTTGAAGTCATAGAACCTGAAATTTTTAAATAATGGCGATGCGTGTGCATAAAAATTTAACTTCACTTTGCAAAAGGTCTGTGTTTCGTTTCTGAATAAACTTCTCTTACTTAACTAGTCATTTACGTCATTCAACAAAGCGCTGCGTCGACAAACAAGCGTCTAAAGTTCAGAGACGAATCAAATTTTAACGTCGGTGACAAGGTGAGGAGCGCATAATAAATCCTCAGGAAGAGCCGAGACAATCCACACGCAACGTAGGAACACGGAACGGTTACCCGACACCATGTCACTTCTTGCACACCTCACGACACCTGTTACATTAACTCTAGAATGTATAACAGGACTTAGCAAAATTTTATATTTTATTTTATAAGACCAATAGAGTTTCTGTTTAAGTAATTATTAATATGGCCCCTGATATGTACATTTACAAATTATTGCTGGGTATAGATCTTTTGCTGCTGAGTAATCGGCCTGCAAACTGAGGTCCGAATTTCCCGCGACCATATTTTGTGGTGACTTTAGGATTGATACATATCATAACGGCCAAGTATACTACTTATTTGATCATAACAATAAATTTTGGAGTAGAAGGTGTGCCGATATACCAAATTTCACTATTATATGACCCCTATAATAGATTTGACACGAGATCAAAGTTGGCCCCCTTAGCGTCTCGCGCAGCAACATAGCTTCAGAAGCCTATAGCTCTTATAAATCGGCAGGTCCCAACATAAAAATACATGTTTCGTATAGATAAAAGACTGCTCTTTCTAATGGTACCATTAAAAAAAATTGGGAGTGACGAATTTTGAGATATTTTAACCTGCAATTTGGCTACTTTTACATGTAAAATCTTTCAGGGCAACTTTCATGAGGAATATCTCAAGACATATGAGTATAATAGTTTTTTCTGTTTCTGTACGTATTAGTATGGCACATTCTCTCCCGGTCTCCAAAATGTGGTGGCATATAGATCTCACCCTGCTGAGTAATTGGCCTCCAAAATGACGACAAAGTTTGACACGCCAAAAATTTGTGGCAACTTTGGCCTGAGCAGATATCAGAACGGCCAGCCGTATTACTATTGTGATCATATCAATGCATTCTGTGCTAGTAGTTGTATCGAAAAGCCGAGTTTCACACTTATCTGGCCTCTAGAACTGATTTGACAAGGGATCAAAGTTGGCCTTTTCAGAGGCACGTGAGCGTTAAGGCGGTGACAGAGCATGGAAGTTGGGCTTGCAACTTCTGAACCTGTGTGCAATGAGCACTAGTATTTTGCACATGTTCAATTGGGATATGGGTTTACTTTCATACAAAATTTCATGAGATTTGAAGCCCTAGGTGATTTGACAGGGAATGACCCTATTTCTAAGACTTATCATGCATCGTTTGTGTAGAAAATATTTACAGAGAGACAAGAATGAACTCTAAACGTAATGACATTAAACGATGGTTAAGGCTGTTGTGAAACAGTAAATTGATATAAAGATGTAGAATGAAATGTTATAAATAAATGCTTAAGAGACTCCATAATACTCATAGAGATTTTGACCTTCAAGCTGTTTGACGTTACAGGAATTCAACACGAACTATGATATAATTTAGTTACAACTAGCTGGGCATCCGGCGTTGCCCGGATATTTATTTATACTATTTCGGTACATTATTTAATTCTTGGTCAACACATGATTAAACTCAAATCGAAAACGTCACAATATGAACCTGAAATATTCTCCCATTATCTCCAGAGAGAGTCCAAAATACCCCATGTACAATAGCAGGAATAAATATATTTTCAGTATTCTAAAAGAATAAAAATTTTCCCCATTTAATGATTAAATTTTTACATAAATCGCATATTAAAAAGTCGTAAAGTAACGCAATGACTCGCATTTTTTGACACCAAACTCGATTGTTTACTTTTTTTCCATATTAGCAATTACTAAATTTTAAACTTTACCTGACACGAGAAATAAAACCAATTTATCAATTTATGTATACATCGTATCGACGATCCAATAAAGTTCTTTTTGTTCTCAGCCTGCTTCAACAATAAAAGATAGTAAGTGGGATGAATGATATAGGAACACATATAACTTATAACTCGCAGTTGGTTTACACGCCGGATATCGCGCGGCATTCTAAGACATATTTCGTAGAATTAATATTCATTTTATATTAATATCTTCTGCACTATATCGAAATTAAATATGTACGAATGTTAAAATTAATTTTAAAAAAACACTCAAATTTTCATTGAAATTCGTTGGGCGTTTCAGAGCCTATTCGAGACAAACATACGAACAGACATTAAGACAGACATACACTTCAATTTTAATTATTGGTATAGACGAAAGTTTAATAATGTGAACTGGAAGTCATGATTGAAACTAATTTTTATATACACTACCTGTCACAAAATTTAAGTGCACATACGTTTCTTTCTGAATTAATTAGCTCCTCCAATTGCAAATACTAGGAAAACTTAGAGAATGACTTTTAAAATAATACAAAATAAACCAGAAAAGGGATTTTCAAGTTCCATCCGGGTAGAGCGATTAATGCATTAATTTATACATTTTGGAGCATCTAAGTATAAATTTAGTTTATTTCTTGGTTTTATTTATTAACAGCCAAGAGTATAAAATGCTGAGACTTGCCTCATTCTTAAATAATAAATAACGGCTTATAATTCTTGTATAAGCCCATCACTTTTTTTGAATGGAAACAGTGAATTCGTAAGCTAATTGTTAATACTCGATTGTTAATTACAACAAACAAAATTATACATCTGCTTTAATTCTCAATTATTTTTTAGTTGCTTGAAAATACGAAAATTTGCCCAAAAGTTTAAAGAATATATTAATATTTAATATTTAGACGAAGTAATATATTCCCGAGTATAATATTCTTATCATCATTCGTTTTTGAATAAATAGTGCTAAATTTATATGCTGACTTATTGGCCGCCTTTTAATTTATTATACTTATTGTTTCATTACAATTTATTTACTACTTAATCAAATGTTTTGTTAAGTCTTCAATAAATTCTGAAATATTTATTGCTTCAGATAACACTGACATTAGAATAAACATCAGAAGATGTAGAACCATCTTTATTTTTAAATTGTTTTGAACCGACGTGAAAATTCTCATTTCAACGCTTCAATATTAACGTGTTTTTTTTTCTGATTTCGTCAGTAACCTGAATACCGGGAATAACTTTGAATAGTTCTTGAATTCTTTGACGCTTTTTACATGATTGAAAAATAAAATATAGTTAAGTTTCCAGTCATTACTTGTGAAACATGTTAATTCAACAACAATAGTGTAAGTGCCCAAAAGCCATTGCTTTTGTCTACCGACACCGTTTCATTGTTCTTCTACGTTCCAAAATTGTCCGACCTTTTACCTTTTGTGAATACCACAATAGCGTTGGCCTTTGAACAAACATTTCCTCAATATTCTGCTAGCGATACAACTGCAGCGAAGGGATGTAATTATAATAGAGGCAATTATAGTTATTCAGGTGAAATTGAAGCAATTGTTGAAAATACCAGTTATTTTGTAGGAATTCATGTTCAATTTAAAATTTAGGCGCTTAAATTCTCAATCGGCATCGAGCATAAGGAAATGGTGAAGACAATATTTGCGAATTGATTCGAAATAAATTTTTAAAAATGGCAAAATTATGTTGTTAAATATTAATATGACTAGATTCATAATTACTTCCGAGTGATTCTATGCAAATTTATGAAATAAAACACCAATAATTACCTGTCTTTTTATCCTCACTGCTGGAATTATATTTTAAATAAAGCACCAAATTGATTAAAGAAACTATTTATCGGTCGCGTTATATGTGCTTTATAAAGCTCCTGGAATATAGATTTTATTATCAATTTTACTTCTTTTATCTTATGCCGTCTGACCCACAGAGTTGATAATAATGACAATTTATAATTATTGATCATAGCTTACTGAACAAGTGCGTACGGCTGATTAATTATCTATAATTTTTCTATGCATTGGGTAGCGGTTGGTTTACTCAGTAACTTTTTCCATAATATTAATGGGAGGATTAGTGGTATCATTTATCGTACGGAATTCTTAATGTCTTGTTAAATTTGTCGTCTCAAAGTTGACATTAAAACATATCACATTGAGAGGTGGCGTGAACTGGTGGAAGACATAATACCCCTGGCTTTCAAAAATAATAGACGTGTTTTTGTCGCTGCTACTTACGTACCTCTGATTTTTGCAGCTGTTGAATTCTTCTCAAGCAATGCCGACATTACCACGAAGCGTGGCACAATTGGAGCTGGATGTCTGCCATGACACGCAAGGACACTTTATTCACATGTCACACACACACTAAAAAAACGTTAGGTGTCGCTTTAACACTTTTCTCCCGACTTAAATAGCGGTCCATTCTAGTGTGCAAAAACGTTGTGAAATTTATTTTTGCACTTGTCGTGCACTTATCTGCACAATATTTTTTATCTTCTTCTGCATCTTATGTCGGAAGCCATCGCCGTAAGAGTACAATTTCACGGAAACCTAAATGGACTTAGGATTTATGAGCTCATAAAACGTCATTAGAGTTACAAACAAGCCAACAGTTGAGTTTTGACTTCATTTCACTGTTCTTACCAGCAATAACCTTTTTCATTTGTTGCCGTAATTATATGAAAGCATCATACTGTCTTGAGATTTGTCGAGGTGTTCATCGGAATAGACGTAATAACAGTCCGGAAATTCCTGGAAGTTCAGACAAGTGCACGCATCTGCAGTAATGTTTCTGCCATAAGAGAACGTGGGGCACGAGCCCATAACCCCCACCCTGGTGCAGGCCCCACAATTCCGTCGTCTTCGTAAGACTTTTGCACTAATCTCAACGTAACATTAAGGTTGGCCGCGGTATTATATTTTTGTCAATTTGCCTTTTAATTTTTGAAGTTACAGTTCTTTTGGCTCATTTTTATGACTGAATTTTTCCTATGCTTTTAATATATATTATCTCAAAAATAGTCACTCTTACAATAATTTTTAATAAAAATACTTGGATTGCGTGATTCGTTGGAATCAAAATCGAAATTCATGTACAGTAGTTACCAATTTTTGATTAATTAAATTCAAGGCTGATGATTAATAGTCTGTCCCAACATATGTTCGTTTTCTCCGGTGGGGGCCGGGGGGGGGGGGGGGGGGGGGGGGGGGGGGGGGGGGGGGGGGGGGGGGGGGGGGGGGGGGGAACAGCATGGGGGGGGGGGGGGGGGGGGGGGGGATATAATAAAAGAGAATTGGGGGAAATGGGGAAATATATTTGGGGTTTATAAGGGGGGGGGGATGGGGGGGGGTTTTGGGGGGGGGGGGGGGGGTTTTAAAATTATATTGGGGGGGAAAAAAAAAATGGAAAAAAATTTGGGGGGGGGGGGGGGGGTTTTTTGTGGGGGGGGGTTTAATAATTAAGGGGGGGAAGTGGGGGGGGGGGGGGGGTTGGTTTTTTATATTTGAAATTTGGGGGGGGTGGTTGTAAAAAGAAAAAAAGAAAAATCCACACGATTACAGTACTTATAATAAAATACGGATAATATTCAAGTAATGTGGTCGTAGTATGTCATACTTTCACTTTAACAGTGCTGATATCAACCAAATATTTCTTTGTACGATATAGTTTGATCAGCCGGAGTCATATAGGAGTATAAATGTTACTGTATCATTAATGGAGGTTTAATCAGAACAATGAAGGCCGAATTTTACATGTGAAGAAAATTATTACTTTTTCTGAAAATAGTGCTCATACTTCTTTAATATATATATATGTAGTTGTTGTGGTATTTAGTCCTAAGACTGGTCTGATCCAATCCTTCATGATAACCTGCCTTGTGCAACCCTTTTCATTTCCTTATAACTTCCGCAACCCACATCCTCACTAACTCGCTTAGCGCATTTCATCTTTGTCCTCCCTCTTCTGTTCTTACCCCACACACTTCCCTCTAATGTTAATGTTACAAGACCCTCGTGTTTTAAAACCGTGGCCTATTAATCTATCCCTTCTCTTAGTCAACGTTCTCCATATTGTTTGCTTTTCCCCTTTTCTGTTAAGAACTTCCTCGTTTGTGATTTTATCCACCCATCTGATTTTCAGCATTCGCCTATAACACAAAATTTCAAAGGCTTCTATTATTTTCCTTTCCCCAATCGTCCACGTTTCGCACCCTTATAACGCCACGCTCCATACGAACATGTTTAGCAACGATTTCCTAATATTTACATTTATATTACCCGTAAGTAAATTCCTCTTTTTCGCGAAAGCCTTTCTTGTTTGTGCTAACCGACTCTTTATGTCTACTATACTTCTATCATCCCAAGTTGCTACGCATCCCAAAAAGCAGAATTCCTTAACTTCCGTCAAAATATCTCTTCCCAATCTAACACCCTTTGTTATTTCACTGTTTCCCATACTACACTCCATTACCTTGGTTTTCCCTCTATTAATCCTCATGTTAAACTCTTTCTCCAGGACCACGTTCATGCCTTTTGTTATGGTTTCCAAGTCTTCTTCTGACTTCTCATACCTCTCTGACCTGGTTATCGAAACAAGTGTGGGATAATATTATCTAGAGGATCACCTACGTTAGCGCTATATATATAGTGTAATCACTGTGTTGGGACGCGATACGGCTGAAAGCACACACTCGAATTACAATAAATAATTTCATTCATGTTACTTTAAAAAGTGATTATCTTGATCAAATTAAATACGGAAAATAGGGATAACAATCTCAAATTTCAATAACAAGGACGATACAACCCGTATAAATAAATTACCAGTTGAAGCTCATAAACAATTTAGAGCATTAACATATATAAACAAATTATCTGAAATGGTTGGGAAAATTCTGAAACAACACGGTTTTGAAGAGATTATATTAGCATATAGACCTGAGAATAAGATTGCTAACTTGTTACATAATATGAAAAGTAAAATAGAGATATTAGACCGTGAAGATGTAGTTTATAGTATTCCGTGTGCTGGTTGCGATAAAGTTTATATCGGAACCTTAAGAACAGAATTATTTTACATAAGAGTAACATGAAAGTCACTTCAAAAACCAATACGGCTTTATCTAAGCACGTAAAGAAAGAATCACATGAAGTGGCCTGGAATGACGTGAGGATTTTATATAATGAGTATAACAATTTTAAAAGAAAATTATAGAAGGCATTTTTAGATATATAAATGGTAACCGAACAATGAATGAAAGAGAGGAAATCGGAACGGTAAAAACTATAATTGATTATACCTGGTGATACTCATGGTAATATGTTTAGAATAAACATCTAGTATGTAATGATATATCAATAATTATAAGATGTAATTGACAAAGTTATGTTAATTTTAATGTAATAATTTAAGAAATCTTTTAAATGTAATATTTTAAATCTAAAATTAGAATAATTAACACATATGAAAGGTAGTGATTGTAAATGATCATTATATATATATATATATATATATATATATTATAAAACAGTTTTATTGTCTATATCAGTTAGTGCACTTATTGACCGCATGTAGTGTCACGAGGATAAATATATAAAGGTAGAAAATGCGGCCAGTAAGCCATAACACTATGGACACTACGAGGTAGAGCAGTATTATTGACAAGAAGCTACGTTTACAGGTAAATTGCACATGTTCTCCGGTACAATTTGGACGGAATAACAACACCCTCTCTCGTGCTATGTGTATTTTTAAATATGTATATTTTTATGTGGCCATATAAGGGCCAAAATGTAATAAAGCTATGTGATAAAGTGGACTGCAACAGGGTTTCGATTTGATTCTGTGTATCTACACCAGTCTATTATATATTCTACAATAGTGATTATCTTTATTCTACCAAAAATCCCCATATATTTGCCATAGAATATGCTGAAGAGATTTTATCTAAAATCCTGAGCAATTATTAGAAAATCGTTGGCAAAATAAATTTCGTAAACTTTAGGAAAGTTTTACATTCATTCTCAATACCGTAATCACTTCACTTTTATTTGTTATGCATATAGGTAATATTAACTTGTTCATTGTGATGTTTTCATTCACTTCTTTTCTGTTTTTCTAATTGTGGTTCAAGACGACTCTGGCTGTTTGTAAAAACTTGATGACATGTATCGAAAAAAAACAATTTTATCTGACTTAACTGACAAACCTGTCCAACAGACAAATCATAAGATATGATCATACATCAATTCGAATTATCTTATATATAAATAAAAGTAAATTAAGTAACCCTCTCCTCAGTTTATATACTGAGACTATTCCAACGAGTTATAATGTTTACCCCAAAGCGTGCCTATACCATTCAATCGATCGCACCAAATAAGATTTGTGTCTATATTTTTAAAGATTTAGATTTTCTCACTTGCGTCAATAATCAGCTCGAAGACTTTTTTGGACCTTATGAGCACTTACACCATTGACCCGATTTTGGTGTACTGTAGTGTTTTTCCTTAGTCGTTCTTTCACAGATTAAGATTCCTTCCTCCCTCCTTTTCAGGCCAAAAAAGGTCCTACCCTAAAAACACAGAACTTTGCAAATGGAAGAAGATCTAATCAAACTGCTGTTTAGCGTGAAATAATGGTTAATTTTAACTAACATGTAATTTATATAAGGATACTATTTTATAGTTCAATAATAATGAAAAATGTTTTATAAGTTTGAACGAACATTCGGTGCTTTTGAAGAATTCTGAAAATAAGATGGATGAATAGAGTAACTAGCTGGGAAGTTCTAAGCAGAATAAGAGAAGAGAAAAATATGGTGGACATAGAGCAAGAGAAGTGATAGATTAATAAGCCACGTTTTAAGACATTTGGGTCTTGTAAAATTAGCATTAGAGGGAAGTGTGTGGGGTAAGAACGGAAGAGTGAAGAGAAGAATGGAATACGCTAAGTAGATTATGGAGGACGTAGGATTTGGTAGCTATGTAGAAATGAAACAATTTGCGCAGAATAGGTTAGCACGGTGCGTTGCATCAGATAGCTGTAAGAACTGAATACGACAACATCAACATGTCCATCAATACATAAGTTTTGAGTTCCTTCCTTCCCTCATTTTCAAGTCAAAAATGGTCCTACCTCTCATGTAGCCTGTCAAATGAAATAATTATCCGCTGCGTTCAGCGGTAACGACGAAGTTCACTAAAAGCAATTAAAAAGTATCATAACTTAAATTAAATGTTAATTATATCTAAGCTTTTTTTCACGTTTGAAAGCTACGTGAGAAAGAACACATTTTTTTAAAAAAAATTGTTTATAGCCACACCAAGTGCCAGGCCATTAGCGACTGTACACGATTAGGGGAAACTTGTGTCCTTGTAGGGGTTACTCAAAGTACACAGAGTCCAAACTCATGCCAGGATTAGAACCCGGAAACTCTGCGGTGCGAGGAAACGAGACTAATTACAACACCACAGACTTAAACACTGTTAAATACATTATTTCAAGCTAATCAGACTGAACAGGGTATATCTGTCACGTTGATATTATAATAAAATTTAACTAACATTTTAAGTAATGATACTTTCAACCATAATAAATATGCAAAATGTTTTATAAGTCCCAGGACAGATGATTGAGATACGTTATATATAAAGACCAGGGCCGAACACACCCAATTTTTTTTAAGATGTACATTAGTATCCACTCATTATTTCACGATAATTAGAAGAGATAGTTCAAGTATCTTCTCCTGATAAATATAATTGACTGTTTGAGGATTTCGCTATATGATGTGGTAATTTAAGGTATGAGTGTATTTCTTGACCCGATTAAGATACTGAGTCATGGCGGTGATTAGAAATAAATTCAACCCTAATAAAATAAGGGGCGTGGAAAGGTATATTTGAAAAATGTGACGCTCTCACTGATTGTTTAATCATGTGTTGACAAATAAATTACTGTGGAATTAAATACCATCATGTAGCCTGTTAACTCCCCCCCTCCAAAATACCGTAGTGCACATGGAGAAGAGGTGCCTGTGGGAGTTTTCTCTGGCAGGCAATTCCCTCTAGAGTGACTGCGGGGCTCACCTGATTGTGTCGGAGAATGCCTCTTACTCTCTGGGTTTTTATCACAGCTTTCACATGCCGAGACACATTCACCTATTTTGGGAGGTTTATGTACTGGGTTCTAAGACCTTGGGCATGAGGCAAGAGTTGTCCCCTGATTCCATTGGATCAGTCGGCCAACTGTCTCCTAAAACGGGTGGAGACATGTAGAAGGGAATGCTGCGACCCCACAGCAAACTCGTCTTCCGTCATTCGGAAGGGCGTAAGAATAGTACCCAATGCCCGACCTACCTGATGCAGGTTTTATAAGGGTTTCCCTTCATCTCCTTTGATGAAACAGCGGGTAGGATCCTTAAATTATAGCCTGGGGGCCTAGAAAACCCTTGGCTACCTTTCTCTACCTTCCACATCCCCCTTTTTCAATTCTCTTCCTATGCTATTAAAGGGCAGTTGCCTGTTTCAGGATCACCCTCATGTAGCCTGTTAACCCAAAAAAAAGAAAATACCGTAATGGACTAATATTAATGAATTTGCCGGGTATCGACTGACACATAACTAGTGGTTAATATAAATTATGTCATTTAAACTCTACAAATGCTTCAAAACCCTTATAGCTGAACTGGAGTATATGACATACCGAAACAAATGTGAACTATAAAAGATACTAGAATGTAAAAATAAAACGTTGTAATCATGCTTTGTGAAAGAATGTTCAATTTAATTTCTCTTGAAATATCCAACGTTAATTAAATCATGAAATAGTATGACATTTGAAAAATAAAACTAAACTAAGTAACTGTTCATGTTGGTTATCACTACACAGGTAAAATTAAATTTACATTGTCTCACTTATTTGAAATATTTCAGTTGATATACTATACATGAAATTTTCTATTTCAACAATTACTGAATTATTTTGAGTCTTCAAATCACTACATTGTTCATCATACACTTTTTTATAAATAGCTTTAATATTCTAAAATTATTTTATGTGAATTTGATTACTCTTTGAAATGCATCAATAGAAATTGAGTTATTATTCCATCAAACTGCGTTTAATTATTAGGGATATATTTAACCTTACCTGCACGCTTCTTATGAATTGACATATGCATATCTACGGAAAATAAAATTGAGTCTGTGCAGCCCTCCACTTTTTATAAAGAATCTACACTGCAACTTTTAAAAAATTATCCACATTTCTAAACAAATTAAAAAGTACCATTACTTATGATTATTGTGACGGACCAGTGATCGTCACTGCGTCACATGCGTTTTGGCAATTTTTCCTAACCTTTTTCATGACTTAAGAATGGAAATTTCTTCTCTAATAATTGAATTTATATCCCTAATTTTCTGTATTCACACACTATTTCCAATATTTCTTTCCCGTATTTCTTTCTAAAAAGATAGAAAAATTTTCCTATTGTTTATCACATTGTTTTAAAATGAATATTACTCCTACTTTCCATTGTAATTATTTTTCCCAGTACCTCTAATGGTCGTGATAATCAGATGGTCAGAGTTATAAATAACGTGATTAATAGTATCTTAATCTTTTTCACATTTTTGTCACAATAATGAATTCCAATTATTTTTCTACGGAGTTGATCTTTAAGTATTAAAGTCTCCGCGTAGTCTTCTTTTACGGGTTGCGCCCTTTTGTTTTGAGTTAAATTTTTTCCAAAATTATTTCAATTATCCAACTACTTTCTTTATACGAAACGGTTTATGAAAAATTTTTCTACTGTTTAATTAATTTTCAACAAATTCTTTCTATTTTCTTGTAATTTACGTTTTTATACGTTTATAATCTTTACATATCAATTATCCCTATCCCGTTTGACTTCAGGAGCTCATTCCTCCGATCGCAAAATTACACTTGACCTCGAAGCGTCGAACGGACTCCATTTATAATTTTGCCCTCCAAGAGTCTACTCTGATGTCTGTAATCTCGGGAACCTGTCGTCGCCACGACGTTGTTCGGCCTTGAGACGACTCATGTATTTGACTTGGAAGCTGCATTTCCTCCGAGGTGAAAGAATCCCTGATTATTTACTATTTATTACATCATTTGCACATTATTTTCTGTGAAAGTTTGTAGTGATTCTTGCATATTCCCAGCCATCAACCGGATACAGTTTATTGCAGTTATCATCTTCCGATTCTTGGTTTGAGTAAATATTATTTCTAATTATTGTTTCATTATAAGCCATCTGTGTACATTGCTGTAAATAAGATCGCACTCTGCGATATGTATTTCATGTGCAAGAGAAGTGACAATTCTCGAGTGGAATTTTATTGCGTAGAATCTTCTTATCTCGCTAGACACTTTAAATTTCTGTGTATAAATTAATTTCAAACTGTTTTCCTTTGATAAAGATTTCCATTTAGAGTCATACTTACTAAGGGTTTCTTTTCTTAATTTTGTGTTGTGTAATACCTACAATTTATGATTGTTTGATTTTCATTCATTTAGTTACGCTATTAATGGGACGTTTCTGTTTCATGATCACCATCATGTAGCCTGTTAACAAAAAAAAAGCTCAAGTACGAGAGAACTCCTGTACTATTTAAGCAATTTTGATCTTCATATTTGAACAATTTTTAAACGCATTCTTCCTAATTAAAGTTACAGTTTTTAAATTTAAAACCAACGGCATAATATTTGAAATATTCGTGAATAGACAGCTGATGTAATTGGAGCTGTACGCAATTAGCACGTGATCAGCAAAATGCTGACGTTGAATATTCATGGTTGTTGCACCAAACTGGTAATTCCAGCCTGTACTATTCAACTGCTGAGAGACAATCCAGTGATTAGCCTCCGATAGCACAATTTATGTATTTCATCCACACAAATCCCTTCAAAGCAGAAGAGAAATAACTTTGGGGCGCTCTTAAATTGTGAACCACCATTTGGAAACGTTAATACTTAAAATCCCAGTTAGAGATTAAAAATCTCAATAAGAAAGCATGAAGGGAAAGTAGAATTTTAAAGGCAATCTTCTTAATCTAGCATAACTATTTTTTCGCGTAATATAAAACAGTTTAATAAGCGGAAATTTGGGGACTATTTCTGCTGCAAAGCGTAGCTAAATTACTTTTCATTGTAGGCATCAAATTTCTACAAATATATTGGCTGGCTCGCATGTAAAATGTTATTTCTCTTTTAAATAATTTATTATTCTGTAATTAAAATGTCCTTTGCTTCTTGTCCTCATAAAACGTTACTTTTACGTCTATTTTCCATAAACTTATTTAATTTATTTTTAGTATTTACAACGTTCGCCACTTATTAAACAGTGCTTTTTTCCTAAGGGAATTGATAGTTAAGTTTCAATAATTATTTAAGCCATACTTTTATTCATATTAATAACATTTCCTGGTTTTATATTTTATAAAAGTTTAACCTTTTTCCAATTGAGAAAATTTTTATGAAATATGTCAGTATTCTCATGAATCTGTAATTAGAAAAGTGTTTACTAAGTTGTATGGAGTATATGAATTTTATTACTCATGGCAAGTTTAATATCAAATTTTTGGAAGAAACAATCAAGCTGCGAAGCGACATCTAGAATATCGAAAGCCTCCATCGGTTATGATTTATGAAAGATAAAATAAGGATATAATTTCTTGAGCTTAAAATTTCTTTCTTTGACAGGCTGGCATGTAATCTTCCCAAAATGATACTATGAGTCATTTAATATGAAGAATTTACAAACGAAAATTTTTTGACATAACTATCGACCTGTCGCGGGTTTATGTTTACTATTTCCGAAAGTCTGTAACGATTTCCACGTCCATTTGTGTATCGAGGTCGCGGTGCTTGATTAGGTTTTCCACTGTATTGATCAGAGCGGCGATTCTCCACGTTGTATTGTGGAAACGATCTATAAATATTCGGGGCTTCAGGTAGCGTCTGGCGATTAGAATGACTGATAGTTTACTGTCAGGCTATATTTATGCGCAGGTCCTTCGGCAACAGCTGTTAATGAAGCCGGCCGGCCATTGTCTCGAGCTTGCCAGCAGCCAATTATTAACGATCCTGACAAGGTTTACACAAAGCAGCTGTTCCTCCGTCGGTGTTAGTCACGCTGGCTAAAATTATATATTCAAATATCACCCCGGATCCACTTCTGTTCGCGGCGTCAATTTTCCTTCGGGCTGATCATTTTTATTTCATCATCGGGGTGTAATTTAATGATACCGGTCGGGACGCCCCGTCAACACTCGTAACCCTAATACGTGGGAGCAGGGTTCAATTACCTGCTACAGGAGTACCCCGTTATTGGATTTAATCCACTTTACTATAGGGTTTTATCCTGTCAAGTGGAGAGAAGTTACTGTCAGTAAAAATACTAACAGGCACAGTGAATTTGGCTAATATGGTAAGCGCGTGAATGAATACAGCGAAGCACTTAAATCGAGTCACATACAGACAGAAATGTGTTGAAAACTATTGTGTCCCCTGCTAGTCAAAAGAGATGGAAATACCGAATAATAATAATGGGCGTAACGAATACGAAATAATTTAACATTTACATACATGTATCTGCGGCAATTGTAGGGTTATTTATTGATGATATTTATTATACTTGATAAAATGTACAGTCATGTCAGTGATCTACAAATAAACAAACTGCGTTGCGATGCTCACTCGAGATCTCTCTGCCTGCGATCAAACACGCCAGAGAGCTTCACCCCCCCCCCCCCAGTGAACAAGGCAGGTTCGCGATGATCTGTAAAAATAAAACAAGAACAAAATTAGAACAAAGAAAGAGGAAGAAAATGTGTCTCACGTGCCTGGCGTGAAAGCAAAATTTTTCGTGGGTCTCTCATGTTCCACGAGTCGAAGTCGGCGGCGTGTAGTAGATGCATGAGGTGTAAGAGTCCCGTGCTGGCGTGTATCGTTCGTGGACAGAAAGAGTGTCTTGCGATCTTCGACGTTTATATTTATCTGTCTCCTATAGTGAGAGGAAGATTTTTCTGCTATATCACTAGCAGCGAGGAAGGCAGGTTTCAGTCTGCTGACACGAACCAAAGTTTCTTTCCCATCAACCAGCAAAAGAAAATCAAGTTTTGTCGGTCTTCGGAGGACTCGATAAGGTGCCATATATGGCGAGCCTAGTGGGCGTTTAACACGATCCATCCGCACAAAAACGAAATAGGTGTTATACAAGGCCTTATGTACAAACATTGTCCGCTTGGTATGTGCTGAAGCTGGAGTTGGTCGCAATTGTCGCATTTGAGTACGAAGTTCGGTCAAAAATAATGCTGAATCGGGCGAAGAAGAATCGTCAATGAAGAATTCTCCTGGAAGACGCAGACTCGTCCCATAAACCAGATCCGCTGGATAGCATCACACGTCTTCTTTAATGACTGTGCGGAGTCCAAGCAAAACGGTAGGTAATACGTCTAGCCTCTGAGCTGTATTATGGCACATCAAAGAAACTTTTCGAGATCTATGCCACATTTCAATCATGCCATTAGCAGCAGGGTGGTAGGCTGTAGTCCGGATTCTGACGCTTCCAGCTCGGTTAGCAATGAGCCTTGAAAATAATTGAATTAAATTGAGTCCCTTGATCAGTGATAACAATCTTCGGTGAACCAAACCGAGAAATCCAGCCACTGTAGAATGTACGTGCGATGGAACTAGCTGTTATTTCACGCAGTGGAAAAGCTTCCGGCCAACGTGTAAATCGGTCGATGATAGTAAGTAGGTAAGTACAGATGGCAAGGGACCTATTATATCAACGTGGACGTGTGAGAAACGACTGTCCGGTATGGCGAAACGTCATAAAGCAGGCTTGGTATGTCTAGAAAGTTTATTTTTCTGGCATGGAAGGCTCGTCTTGGCCCAATATGCGATATCAGAAGCCATTCGCGGCCAAACGAACTTGTTACGAATTAGCCGCTTGGTGATTCGACCACTAGGATGTGAAAATCCGTGGAAGAACTCGAATATCTGCTTCCGTAGACTTTGTGGCACATTTGGACGGATTTCCGATATGAATGTATCACACCATACTAAGGCATCAGATTCATCTATCCGAAAAGGTAGTAGTTTAAGGCTGTTATTGCCGTGTTTTATGTTTACTAACTCTTTATCCTTCTGTTTCTCCTCAGCTAACACAGCGAATGTAACAGCAGAAATCGAATCCAAGGAATCCAGAGTTGACCGGGAAAGTGTATCAGCTACTACGTTGTCGGATCCTGAGACATGGACGATGGTAGTTGTAAACTGGCCTATAAAGTCAAGATGACGTAGTTGACGTGGTGAAGCTTTCTCTGGTTTCTGCCGAAAAGCGTAAACAAGAGGTTTATGGTCAGTTTTAATAATAACGGAAGTACTTCACCGCCAAATAGACTGCAAGAAGTTCACGGTAATAGGTGCCATATTTTCGCTCCGTATCCGACAGTTTTTTTGGAGAAAACCCCCAATGGTTGCCATGCTGTGTCCTGGAATTGTTTCAAATGCGAAAATTACGACCAACTCCAGCTTCAGCACATACCAAGCGGACAATGTTTGTACATAAGGCCTTGTATGACACCGATTTCGTTTTAATGCGAGTAGATCGTGTTAAACACTCATTGGACTCGCCATACAATCGACAATAAGTAGGTGACAAATGTGAATGAAGTAGGGGATAAAATTTGGTTTTGATTCATTAAATGCAAGGAATTCTTGTGGAGATATACTATTTTTCCGTAATATATATTCAAACTTACAGAAATGCTAAATAATTCTAGTATATGCCAGGTAGACTTGTATTTAAAATTTATTGATAAAAGTACTACTTTTTTCAGCCACCTAGTGTAAACATAATTGGTTTTAGAATGTCGTAGGTTTTCCCGGTGAATCTTCTGAGTAAATTATTCTTGGGCTTCCATCCGGGTCAGGTTTGTATTTTACCACGATCTCTTCCATCTTTATTCTTGACAAAGATGGAAGAGATCTTAACCATGGAAACGTCGTGGCAAAATACGAACCTGACCTGGGTGGAAGCCCAAGAATTATTTACTCATAATTGGTTTTATTAAAACCCGCAAACAGAAAATTGTCAGGTTCATCAAACATGACGAAATCTTTGCTTTTCAATATCTATGAATGCAAATTATGGTTAAACTGTCAGATTGAAATATAAATGGTTGTATTGAGAGTAAAAAATAACAATATATTAAAATAAATTACTAAATAAATAAAAAGACGGGCAAAAATCAACATATAATTTCATTGCTATTTAATTATTATAAAAGCGACGTTTCGTCTCCGTTTCCAGACTTCATCAGACATAACATAAAGCAATTCATATCTGTCATTCCAAGACATTAGATCTATTGAAGTATTCCCATGACAGGATTTTGGTGTCGAAGACTACCTCCCGCGGCGGTTGCGGCTAAATTATATGCCTGATGAAGTCTCGAAACGGAGACGAAACGTTGCTTTTATATTAATTAAATAGCATTGAAATTATATGCTGACTTATAGGCCGTCTTTTTTTATTGTAAAACGCATAGTAAGAAAACTATGTTTGAATTACAAAATTAATTTCAACTGGGTTGCAATTTTACCTTTTATCCGCTTTCTTATAAATGTAATATAATTAACACTATTTAACAATTAATTTAAATTGAACCTTAAATATAGTTTAAGTCATAGTAGCTATATCTGACATCACGCAGGCCTCAAGTTAAGAAAGTATGAAATAAAAATTCATGCATATATAATAACCAGTGTAATGCGTCTCCAGCGTGAGAAACAAAAAGTACACAGTAGAACCTGCCTCACGTGTAAGAATAATTGACGCAGGCAGTAACATAGAGGCGAAACGTTCCTGAGGTGGAACCCTAAATCTAACTTCTCCGACAGTGTGAAAAACCTAAACTGCCAGAATTTAATTATTCGTTAAGTAAAAAGTTTTACTTAATGAATAATTTGAGAAAATAATTTCATTCTTACATCGTCAAATTATTGAATTATCATCAAATGTCGTGACGAAAAACAAGGCGATATTAAGAAAATAAAAGTACAGAGTAAATATTTGTGCCACAATCTTTAATCTAGATGTAAACCAAATAGTTTAAGTATCTTTCTGCTTTTCTGTTGAATTCCTGGCCATATTTACTGCCTCTATAGCAATTACTGAGTTATGAACAGCCTAGTAACGTATAAAAAATTGTGTGTTGTGGTATTCAGCCCTGATGCAATCCTCCATGGTAACCTATTTTGCGCAAGCCTTTCATTTTCTACCTCCCGCGGCGGTTGCGGCTAAATTATATGCCTGATGAAGTCTCGAAACGGAGACGAAACGTCGCTTTTATATTAATTAAATAGCATTGAAATTATATGCTGACTTATAGGCCGTCTTTTTTTATTGTAAAACTTATAGTATGAAAACTATGTTTGAATTACAAAAAATTGTGTGTTGTAGTATTCAGCCCTGATGCAATCCTCCATGGTAACCTATTTTGCGCAAGCCTTTCATTTTCGTATAACTACACAATCCCAGATCCTCCCTAATCTGCTTAGCGAGTTTCATCCTCGGCCTCCCTCTTCTGTTCTTACCCCACACACTTCCCTCTAATGATAATTTTATAAGACCCTCATGTCTCAAAACGTGGCCTATTAATCTATCCCTTTTCTCTGACAACGTCCTCTATATTGTTTTTTCTTCCCCTCTTCTGCTTACAACTCTTTGTTAATAACTCTATCCATTCATGTGTTTTTCGACATTGTCCTATAGCACCAAATTTAAAAAGCTTCTATTATTTTCCTTTTTGCAACTCCTACCGTCCACGTAATAAAAAAATATTGTTACTCAAAAGCGCTAAACTGGTGATTACGTCTGGTTAAACAATAAGAAAAATGAATCAGGCTGCACACTATTCTAATTGTGAAATTCTTCAGAATTTACAAGAATATTAATAAATTATTTATGAATAAAAATAGTTTTGTTACGTATTTGCATCGGTTAGTAAAATGAGGACAAAATAATTTCAAATCCTTCTGAAAAAAATATGAGTGTAGGCATAGCAAAAATTTCGAATATAAAACTAACTGCAGTAAAGAATTATTAACCTTAGTAAAATGGACTAAACATATTATAGTTATTAATACGGGAAAAATAAAGATGTAAATTTTAAATATAAATTAGAATAACAAAATTTTAAAAATTAGAATTTGAAAAAAGAAGAAATTAAATTGATGCACTTTTTTATTTGAAATTAAAATCACGCACCTTTGATCTATTTACATAATGCCTATTCTTCACTGACTTCCTAAAGTTAATATGTGGAGAAAGCCTGGTAAGCGGGAGGTTTCGACTTCGATTCCCGGGTCTACTCGATATTTTTTCTTTCTGATCTTCTAGAATTATAAAACTAAAAATAGTTTGTAATTTTATTAGTTTTGAAAATACTTTGCATTAAACATATTAATAATTCTCCTGATGTTAAAACTGACAATGATTTGTTGCGCAGGGTTGATAATGGTTTCAACGTTGAAAGTCATCTTTCAAACCTATTATTCTTAATTTTTTAATTTTTTTTTCCACTATCCTCTCGTGTAGTCATTCAGTTATATCTATAAGTTTTAATGTAATTATTGCCAACCTGAGTAGGGTCTATATGTTGTAAAATTAAAGTAATGTTTATATTTTTAATTGTCTGGTTAGTATTATTAATGACTAAATTTTAATTATATGACGATAATCATTATTATATCTTATGAAGTTTGCCACGCACTTCAAACGTAACTGAATTAAGTAATTAATAACTTAGTCCACGTCAACAGAATTAGCGTTTATAGGAAAGTTTCCGACAAACCTCTGAAAATATAATTCATAAACGTCTACGTCGTAGTGTCAAGAGTTAAACCATAAGGCATAAGGGATTAGTTATCCATCTGTTATAATCAGTATGCATTAACATACTATTTTGTATATCGAAGATTGCGACCCAAGCGCTCATTGTTTCTTTTAGAAAACAAGATTCAAAGAACTATACAATATTGAAAATTAATGGACTGTAGGCCCTATGAAAGATTAACGTACTCTGAGTGACGAATATATTGCTTTGGTAACAAAACCGTATCGAAAATTATGATTTTTTATGACGATGTCTTTAAAGGAAACCCCAGTTTTATAAAGGACCATGCGTAAAATCATATATTTATTAACATAATGGATGTAAGTCTGTTCTGACAGATTAATTTATAGATGGAACGATAGTTACTGTGTTTCTCCCATTTCCTGAAGCCTAAAGTTCTAATGTCTGTGGGAGTGTGCAATTATCGCTTTCCAGGAAATGTGTAATGTTGAAGGTTATATGTTGATTCTGAAACTGACAGGCTTCTGGAACTACGACGTTGAACCACATCTACCTGAAATCACATGATATATTTCCGAAGATTGGTTCTACTCTCAAAGAATTTTTCTATGTAATATTATACACCTCGAATATGTTAACGTTGAAGAGAATTTTTTTGGACTTCTAATTCATATAACTTTTTAGGAGCACTTTAGATTGTTATAGCAATCATCGTGAGACGTTAAAAATTAAGTTTTGTTTCCATTCTCACGTCTCTCAGAAAAAAACATTCTGTGATTATAAAATAGAGTTAATGAGCAGGAATTTTAATTAAATAGTACAGCATTTACATCAGTATTGAAGAAAGCTACCTGAGAGAATAGATTATAATAATATGAAAATATCTTAAATGTCACATAATACAAAAGAAATAACTTATAAAAAATTATGTGCGATGTTATGACATATAATAGGAAAATTATTAATTAAATTATTTAATTACATCATGTATTAAGTGAGTACCGTGTAATAATAAGAAACTCATGAACGCCATAAGATGTCAAAATTGTTGAAGAGAAAGGGGCAACAAGAGGACACAGCGTATGCTGTACAGAACAAAATATGTCATAGCATAAGAAAATATAAAAATGGTGGATTTCTGGAAATTTATATAATACCACAATGACTTCTATTGCGGAATATATAAAGCAAGAGATTGTACATTTGCATTCCACGGATAAAATCGGAGATGTTCAGGATGTCCCCAAACAACAAAGTATGTCGCCATTTGTATCTTATTAAAATATAAAAACGCCAAATCTCCCGCGCAGGATAGAGTAACAAACATATTACGTTGTGCGGGTCTGATAACGAAAATGTGATCAGAATATATAGAGAAAGAGAGATCACAGTGAGTTATAAAAACTGTTCATGATTATAGCTTCACAATAAAATCTGTAACGTAAGACTTATAGAGGAACTTGGGGCTGAACGGGATAACGGGGTAGAACGGGATACCCTATTTTTTCACTGGATAGTGCTGAATTTTAGTAAATAGGGGTGGAACGTGGTCACTGGTAGCGGCGGCTCGTGAGTATTTAAAGTTATGTGCTACACCACTCCAAGGAAAAAAATTGAGGAAGATAAAGATATTAATAATACTACAACATTGTTAATACTCCACTACCCGTAATATGCAATACTTTTAATTTCGTCTACATAACGTGTAATAGATACGAAATTTTAAAATTGGGTTAACATAAAACCATATTGGCGATATTCCTAAAACGACAGAATTTTAACTTATTATTTTAAATGAAGAAAGTTAGTTTTAATAAAATTCACGTATTATGGGAAAATTTTTATGCAGGATCGTACAATATTTTCTGAGAATTATGAAAGTCTTCGAAATTCTGCCTGTTAAAAGTTTTTTTACTTATAATAAACTTTGATTAAACAAAATAAAATACAACAGTAATCGTTTTATTAATTTGTCACAAACATTTTAAAAATGTATCCTGATGAGGCTGCGTACAGCTGTGTCAGCAGTGAGCACGCTCGCTCTGACGGCGCTGTGCATTTGGTAGCTCATATTATTGTTGGATCTTAGACGAGCAGGGGCCTGAAACGATAATACTGTGGATGCGCATTTCCCATTCCAGACAAGATTCTCGTGCTACAAAGAATATAGCCAAGATATATACGGGAG
This sequence comes from Eucriotettix oculatus, assembly GCA_034510155.1. NCBI lineage: Eukaryota > Metazoa > Arthropoda > Insecta > Orthoptera > Tetrigidae > Eucriotettix > Eucriotettix oculatus. The sequence continues at coordinate 87,481,172 of CM067377.1, forward strand.
GGAGCGCGCTGGAGGGCGGACAGTTTAAAGTCTTCCAAATCGAAGCAGATATTCACACTCTTAAAATACTATTATTTTAGAGTTTCTTAAAATTACAAAACAAATAATTCCTCCTAAATTAATTCGTGTGCTGTAGCACATATGTACCAGCTGCCACTGGTCATCGGTCAAGGAAGAAGTCCCAGCAGCCGACGTGACCAAATTCAGACTGTACCCTGTGAATTAACCTATTGTTTTGTCGTGTTACATCTGTGAAATAATAATTTTTGCACTATTTCGACAGAAGGTAAGCTGCAAAACACCTCGCTTTTAACTTTATAGTTGGTAGATATTCGTAAAGTAGATGTATTTAGTAGCATACAAGTTACGTATTAGGTTTAAATCTGCTTCTATTAAGAATGGGTAAAAAAACCTTAAACTAAAACTTGACGTAACGGAATACTTCTGTATATGGTAAAATGTAATGCTTACTCAAGAAAAAACTTATAAAAGTTACAGAATTTTGTGCCCAAAAAGAATAGATAAAGAATGAAAACGATCGGGAAAAGGGGGAAAATGCTAGCAAAGTCTGTTCGGGTGCAATAAAATCTCTTTTCGAAAGGAAAAATTGATAAAGCGATCAACTGTACGGCAACATGAATATTAGAGAGAAAACTCAAAATGTGTTAAGATTCTTATTAATATAAATTTTTTTATCGTGTAAATTGTAATTACAAAACATTCTCACCTCCCACGGCAGAACGGGAAACTTGTAAGTTGCTCTTCAAGAATTCACCAAATATCGTAATACATTGATATAAGTTATACTGATATTAGATTAAGCAATTAATAAAAAAATGTTTTATATCTTTATGAAGAGAATTTTCTTTTTCTAAAATTTAAGAAAAATTACTAAACAAGAAGTGTCCCGTTCCACCCCCGACTGCCCCACACGAGAGAATGCTAAATTCCAAAAAAATAATGAATAAGATTAAGCAATCAACAGGTTAACCCAAATTTGTGAACAAGTAATCATATTATATGTTATTAAGTAATATATTAAATACTATGCAGGTAGTGGCCAATGAAAATTCAATAGAATGATCAACTTAAAATAATCATGATTAAAGTTTTCTTCATAGCCAGTATGAGTGAAAGTTTATAATATCAACTATCGCTAATACAACTTTTCAGTCAATGCAAATAAGAACCGTAACTATGTAATTTTAAACTGATATTTTCGAAAAAACCTGTTATTTTATGTAATGGAATATAGTGGTCGGACGTTACTACAGCAACGTAAAATTTTGAAATATTATAATTAATGAAATGAGGAGGTTTCTGAAGTTCGAGGACGAAATGTATTCAAATAAAATTACTCCATTTCCCGACTTTTGGCCATTATTTGTGTTTTATTTATAATATTGAATCTGATAATTTAATTACGTTATTAAATAAATATATATATTTAAAGGAAAGAAGAAACTATAAGAATATTAATGCAAGATTAAAATATTTATATTATCTGAGATTAGTTGAATAAGTAATTAAATAAAATAGTCTAAACTTCAGAACTAAATTAATACACGATTTTTTGAATAAAATGAAATGCACTTTGGTACTAGTAGTATAAAAACAAAGAATTTAATTCAATTTCAGAAATATAGTTCAACGAAATAAAAATATTTTCACATTGCTATTGGCCACTACAAAGTTGTGAACATGGAATTTGATTAAAAAAATTCTTTAAAATTAACTTTTTGAATCTTCAAATGTTGCTGGAGATGGTCCATGCGCGACACTAAATTTTTCGCATGTAAATTCAATAATCTTTTCTGCTGAATTTTACGCCTGAGGAAGTTTCAAAATTAGGACAAACCGTCGCTTGCGAATAAATAGTGATAAATTTATATGCTGACTTTTTGGCCGTCTTTTTATTTATTGTAACGTTTGAAGTTAGAAAACTATGTTGTAATATACATAATATTTACATTTAAAAGTATTTTCATGTAATATATCAAACTGTGCATCAAACACAGTTAACATGTTACGCTCAAATTTAGAAAATTATTGATTGTCTAGTATTGCTAGTTGAATTGCTATATATTAAATATTTTTAAGTTATATTTCAAATACGTTATATAAATGTATTGTCGAGAGAGTACGCTAGGTAATTAATCGTCTTGCTACTTGCTCATGGGACTGACACTTCTGCTTGCTGTTTGACGGCAAATGAGACGACAGCGTTTGACGTTTTTCTAACTTTACACCTCTGGATAGCCGTTTCCGTATTTATGCAGCATTTCGTCCGCCTTAATACCGCTTTCCTAGGAAATCATACTTTAAGGCACTACTCACACGGAACGACTGGGATTCTCGGCAACCTAGAGACGCACTGTGTGCTACTAGGTGACGCCACGCACACCATGAATGTGGGAACCAGCCGAATTCTACCTCGACGCAGAACACGATACGACTTCAGCTACACCACGTTCTACGTTATCGCAGCTACAGCAGATATGGACGAAGAATACGCACACTCTGCTACATCGCTGCACTTCGGGAGAAGACAAAGAAGTGAGAACGTCACGCGGCAGCAAAACTAAAGCACACTAGCTTTTGTATAATGTTCTTTGCTAGTATTACGCAACAAGTTGTTCTCAAGTCTTCTTGCCTAACACATTGCATCGTTATCGTGACCGCTTCTAAGCGCATATCTCTTAGTCAATATTATTCACTATACATATTACAAGTTTAATAAAGCGTTTCTAGTATGTTTCGTCGTATTCGATCACAAATAATATTAATATATTTTTCCTCTCTATATAACGTACCTCATTCGGTTATTTGAAATGTCAATTAACAATAATGAAGTCCCGGACGATTGGAGAAATGCGATCGTAGTATCTATGTATAAAGCGGGTAACTTGTAACTAGAGGCCGGTTAGTCTCACTTCAGTGGTATGCAAACTGTTGGAGAGATTATTAGCGGAGTATTTACGTAGACATTGGGACGAAACGGGGTGGTTACACAGTGGGCAGCACGGTTTTAGGTCAGGATATTCTTGCGAGAGTCAGCGACAGTATGTCAAGATATATCTGACGTGATAGATGAGGGGGGAAGAATTGATACTGTTCTAATTGCCTTTTCAAAGACTTTTGACCTTGTACCGCATCATATTATTTTAATGAAATTGAAAAAATCGGGTATTGAGAAACGAGTTTTAAACTGGATTCGCGAGTTTCTGGATAACAGAAAGCTCAGTGTTCGGAATATCTGAGCCAGTTGAAGTCACGCCAGAGGTGCCCCAAGGAAACGTAATCAGGCCACTAATGCTTTTAGCATTTATAAATGATTTGTCGATAGGCATTGAGTCTCAGATATGATTATTTGCCGATGACTATCATTTACAGAAAAATTGGAAACGTCCAAGATGCAAATATTCTTCAAACTGATTTAAACAGAATTCATCGTTGTTCGGACGAAAATGGGATGAAAGTAAACGCGGCAAAAAGTAAATCTATTGTATTTACAAAAATGAGAAACGTTTCTCAAGTTGAATATAAATTAGGAGATGAAAATATATTACAAGTAGACTCTTGTAAATATCTGGGCGTAATTTTGAGCAAAGACTAAAAATTGGGGAGAACACATAAATTCAGTAACTGGGAAAGGGTGGAGGGCACTTCGCAACCAGTCAATAGAATACTGCGGAAAAGTACCCGAAAGACCAAAGACATCACGTATAGGTCTTTGGTTCGGCCTATCCTTGAGTATGGGGCGGTGTGTTGGGATCAGATACACGCGTTGGACAGGCTTCAAAACCGGGCAGGAAAAGCAAATATTTCTAGAGGCACGTGTATGGTAATCTGGAGGAGAAAGAGGGCCAGGCTTTGTGCACTGTACAAAGAGTCATATCAAAACTCGTATTCAATTACCAACATATGTACCGAGAAATGATCATACATTTAAAATTAATCAGAGAAGACAACGAACGGACGTGGGTAAATACTCCTTTGTAAATAGGACCGTAAAAGACTGGAATCATTTGCCTGAAAGTCTACTACCGACTTTTCCGAAGAGTGTAAAATTATTTAGGGACAGAATTAGGGAAATGGTTTAACTTAATTTATTGAGGCTTATAATTAGTGTTAAAGTATTTGTATATTGAATGCTTATATTAGTATAATTTTTTATTATTATTATGATTTCTTTAACTTATATTCCTTTATTGGAATATTAAATGTATAATGCCACAGGGCTCAGCCCATTGTAACGTTATATATATAATCAACGGAGTCGTGCCGCCACAGGAAATTTGAGTCGTGGATATTGGGTAACTGCGCTACGCAATGATTAGTAGACTGGGCATGCCGGTCACCTAGTTGATCGGTTTCCTTGACCGCGGTAAGTGAACCAGCGTTCAATTTGAAGTTTGTGGCTCAAGTGGAAAACTTTCCAGTGTTTTATTCAAATAAAAATGTTTTACAAAAGTTATGGAATGAAGTAGCGAAAGTTGTTCAGCTCTCTGGGAAGTTTTAATACACACACACACATATTAATTTATATTTATATATTATTTAATTTATGTGATAACGGTGAAATTCCTAGGTTTAATTAGTCACGCCATTTAATAAACCAAAACTATATGTTAATTTTGATTTCAAATATTTCATTCTATTTTGCAGTATGAATAAAACGTTTGAAATCAAAATTAATATATAGTTTTGGTTTATTAAATAATGTGCCTGATAAAACATGGGGATTTCAGAAATATCGTATAATTTAAAAATCAGTCATTTCAAAGTTTAAAAATTCCTTGAAGAAACTCTATAAAGAATTTTATTTAATTCCAGAAAAATAGTTGCACCAAAAAAAGGCTACTGCAAAGTACAGAACACGCAATTTAATAAAAAAATTATTTAAAATGAACCTTTATAGTCTCCAAATATTAATGGAATATTTCCACTGCCATGGAAAAGTTCGAAAATAGTTTGATAAATAATTAATTACTTCGTTAAAAATAGACCGAGAATGGAATGCTTTGTACTGTTCTCTTTCTGCGACGGTAATAATAATAATATTGGACCATAATATCCTCTCTATAATAATCGCTGTCCATTGTCCATTGTCGACTCATTGAAGCGCACTGGGTAAACGCACCTCTTCCACACCGAAAGAAACGGAATACTGACTCGCAACTTCAGCAGCGGCCTTATGAGGAAAACGGGCAAGCAGAGACTTCGCGTCTCCTAGTCACCGAGTGAAGGAGTGACTAACTCCGTAGCCATCGTTGCTCTTGGAGTTCCTCGAGAAAACAAACTTGCTCAAACCTTTGCTGTATAATAGCTAAAATTATGTAAACTTTATGTATTGTTGATTTTTTGGTCTCTAATGACCCAGCCATCGAAGCGACATTAAAAATATAAATAATAAAAAAGGAAACATTCTTACAGTTGCAAGAAGCGTGAGAGATATCTCAAATATCAGCCACTATGGAATTTGAGAAATATGAAATTGGCTGATGGCTAGAAGAATTTATTTATAATCAATTATTTCTTTCCAATGCCCTGCGACGTAAAGCAGAAATTTGTGTCATTGAACAGGATTTGCAATCACAATTGCCCCCCTGAGGTTTAGGTTAAACGAAACAGCTCTCATCGCCGGAACTGGCAAAGTAGTTGGCGATAGTCACATAACTGACCTACCGCCGCTATCATGTCAATTTTTGTGACTGGAGAACCGTCCCTCGGATGATCCGCGCCCGCAGCACCGTCGTGGCGATGCGCGCGCACTCTGTTGGTCCCGGACGCCCGTCGTCGGCGCCGCTGCCAGTTCTAGGCCAACCTCCGCCTACAGAGGACCCCGCGGCAATGTCGTTTGCCCGGGACACCGGCTCAATTCTGCCTCTACTCTAAGTGCGACCGCCAAAAAAAAACCTCCCTCATCCTCTTCGCTCCCTCGCGGTTAACAAATACAGCTGCTTCGTCGATCGTGTTCCTCTTCCAGGCACCTGTCGGTATGAGGGGGATTCTCCCTCTCCAACGCGAATCACCATTATCCATGTGAACTGATGTAGTTAAATCGTTTCGCGCCAAATCATGACAGTTGTACGACTCCTGTCTTTTAGCGATGTGAAAAGTGAATCCATGCGGTTGTCAGTGTTGTAAGTCAGATACGGTCCACCATAAAAACGAGTTCAAATTCGAACGCACTTTAAATTTGGAAACGTGAATAAACTTGTATTTATTAAGGACGTGTAAATTGTATTGTGTGTCGCCTGTTACAAACTGGAAAGGTGTGAGACGTACTGAGAGTAGTGGGGGTTTACGATGCAAGTGCGCTATGACGGAGTATCATCGGCAGAAGCAGCAGCAGCACCAGCAACGTCAGCAACACGGTAGTAGCTGAGAAGCATGACGTCGGCGCGGTCGCTCAGCTGGCTGCTCCTTTGCCTGCAGCTGTGCCAGGGTGAGTCCTAATTAGCCAGCAGCAGCACCCTGTCACATCGCCGCCCCCGCCTACAAATTGCTACGGCCCCGCTGCCGGCGCTCGCTCTCGCGCTCGCTCTCGCTCTCTCGCCCTCTCGCCCGCTGGAGAGAGATATCGATTCGGAGAGGGGTTGGTGTGTGCGCTCTCGGGGTGGGGCGAGGGGCGAGGTTTTGGCACAATGACCCGGGGATTGGAACAATCATCTTTTAGGTATACACTTAAAAACACTCCGGACTATGGTTGTTTAGGCGGCCCCTCTCTCCTTCCAGAAACTTCGACCAGGGCGCGGCGACTTGTCCTTCTGGATCATTTCAACGTCCCGATCGCACCTATATCAACTTACATTTCTTTCTTTAGATTTGGACCCAAAGCTATGCCATAATTACAGGTATTATTCAATACTATTTTCCAAATATCAATAGCTACCACTCATCAGTGACCACCCACTTGCAGCTTCACTGTCACAAATATAAATTATTGTTCATTAGATATTTCAATACCGGTGACTTTATATACTATAAAGCACCAGATTCCTGTTATTCGCCCATCTTTCTCTCCCATCTATCACCCGCGCCACAGACAAGTATTTTGGTATTAAATTTAATATACGTGTTGCGGTTACGTATAAAAGAATCGGGTATGAAGTAAACTACATCCTAAAATTGATTCATACTAACACTGATGATTTATAATAACCACTTCACCAATGATCCTGAAATTGGGGTCAGTAAATTTTAAAAAAATGCATCAAACGATCCAGCTAAAAGAAGCTACATGGTATGACGTTGTGAGAGGCACCTAAAAAGTTCTAGTTACGTTTCAAGCAATAAGATGGCCGTTGAATAATAACCCATGAGATCATAAGCGATCAAGAAGTCGCGAAGACTAACCGTATGAAAGTAATTCAGTTTAGAAAATTTTCGAAAATTTAAGGAATCTGCTCTATATAGGTCCTACGTCCACTTAATTTATGGTACATGATAATTGGATTTATTCAAGTTCAGATAATTTTTTTATAATCAAGAAGTTAAAGCCTATTTTATTTGTCAAAATTTATTTTCAAACTAGATTATATTTATAAACACTAGCTATTGGATCATAAAAATTACTAACTTGCGAAATCAAAATTTCGACTACCTGACAAATTCACATACTTTTGTACTGAAGAGGGTATTTTATGAGATAAAGAAATCAGTCAAGAATTGATGGTAGAGGCTTTGGTTTTTTTTAAAAAAAATATCGTTTACCATATCACATTTTAGTTATAAGGTCTCCAATATATTTAAACTTTATTCATATATAGTATAAATTATATATAAATTGATGTTATATTTAAAATTTGTCCGTGTTAGTTAATTTCGTTCCCATCAAATTAAACTGTTCATCCGTGATAATTTGTACGTAAAATTATTTACGATCATAGTCAGATACGATGGTTGAATAATTTTTCCATAAATAAATTTAACTGTCAAATGCTCGTAGCATAACGCGTAGCAATTACAGATTCGACTAGTTTATTCTCAGATAATGTGTCGGTATCCATATTACATAAACTTAGAGAATTATATTGAGGAGGGGGTATTTTATTAAATAAGGAAATAAGTTAAGAATTGTAAGTAGAGGCTTTTTTAAAACAGCATCGTCTTCGAAATTTTAGAAATATAGTTAGAAGTAATTATAATATAAATATATACATATATAACGTTCTATATTTTAATTTAACGTCGGACGCATTGGATTAGTCGAATTTTAAATTCTGCAAATTTAATAAAATTACCACAATATCATACATTGTTTATCCTGTAGGTATCTTGTAGCGCTGTCCGTAAAACCCGACGGTCTCTTGTTACTTTTGAAATTACATTCATATTCACAACGCTATTAATTAGTCTTGAGGTATTGACATTTCATACATTAATTGCTGAATAATTAAGTTTCATTGAAAAAATTTTTTTCATAAGAATATACACGGAAATAAACTTGAGTGTATAATTAAAGTATTAATTAATAAGTGGTAAATTCAAATTAAGGTAAACAGTAGAGTTTTCTAGGCTTGGAGATATCAAAAACAAATAGATTATGCCGTAACTTTCTCTTGTTTTAAATTACTTCAAGACTTGGAAGTAAATTTTGCTTTGTCAATGTAATTATATGCAAATTTCTCTCGTTATATGCAAGAAAAGTAAGTAAACGCTTACTTCGTATTTTTCGACATTTACTGCATTTTGAACAAATATCATGCGAGATTGCAATGTGATACGTTAGTAAACATGCAAACAATTTACTAGCCGTTTTTATTAGCAGATAAACATGAAAATAAATTAAATATGTTAAAAATCTCTAGTTTCATCTTAGATACTTATTGAGTAATAAAATCTGTGGCAGTTATTACGAATCTTACATGTAAATTTACCTCGGCAAAATTAAATATGCGTATCAGGTGTTCAACAGTTTTCATTTCTTCCTTTACAAAATATTTACTAAAATATAGGCTAATTATCCGGAGAAGTTGATTTTTATTACATTGTTAAATATTATTACTACCCTCGATTTAGTCATAGCTAATAGACATTACATTATTCAGCAATAAAACAATGACTGAATGCTAAACGAAAAATTAATTTTGGATGCCATAAATGACAACGAAGTGAGGTAAATTTAAACTTGTACAACAAAATGTCGAAATAATTTGCCACTTCATACCAAAATTGAATTAGTAAGTATTCTGCACAGTTTGAAGGAAATTATTTCGAAAATTTTAGAAACAGCAAATATAAATACGTAATTATTTTACCAAGTCACAAAATGTTTTAACTTTAAATGAAGCTAGACGCGCTTTTTTTGGCCTATGCATAGATTAATTAATTTTATCCCATTCGTCTGTAAATTGTCTCGAATAATTTTTACCCTCATCGGATACTGTTCACTAATTTCAAGGTACTCAGCTCTGCATTTCATCGGTTCTGTTGCAGTTGTCTTCTGAGTGTTCTGTCCCTTGTTCAACTAATTCCTGCTCAAAATTGGCTTCTTTAGTTTATCTTCGTCTCCTCTAAAAGTGTCGCTGACATACGCTTCAGACCTTAATATTCCACCGTTGTAGTGAACCTCATTCTACTTATTCAAAAATAGTTCATAAATAGAAAATTTATAGTTTTTTCACGGAAGCAACACGTACATTTCTTACATCATAGTGTATATAATATGTTGTTTATTAAATTATTATTTATTTCTAAGACGTATAATATGAAATTGTTATTTTGTCTAGGTCCATTCTCCATCTATCAGAAATTGTGGCAAAGTTCAAAAAATTTGAACAAAAAAATTCGACATCTTTTAAACTTTTTTAACAGCGTTTATTTTAAAATCATCGGTGAGAATAGATTTTCTAAAAAAATAATTATCTATGACTTACATTCACTCAACTATGAATCAAAAATATTTACTGCGTCTTATTTTATAGCTATTTATTATGAACAGTAATTAACGCAGAGGATTTATTTAGAGCAAATAATTATATTCAATCAACTATATACCAAAAATATTTACTGCGTCTCAGTTTATTGCTGTTTATTATGCACAGTAATTTACACAGGGGATTTATAAGCCATCTGAAGAAGAAACATAGCACTCGAGCATGGCTAACCTCGGCTTTGCTTGCGTGTCGAATGACGTACATCTTACTCCATTAAAGTTTCCAGCGTCATTAGGCGCGGCGGAAACAATTCGCTAATTGCTGACTTCATGTTGAAGAACATTTCTACTAACACCGCCGTCACAAGAAACTGACCTGCATTCAAAGCAAACTGCTTAGGACATATTACAGTGTTAATGACATTATTCAGGATGACAAACAGTTGGTGATGATAGCGGAAAGATTTCTTTTAAAGCCTTATTCGGGAAAAGTCAGGATCACATACGCGTACTACATTTCAGTGCAGTTTTGCTTGAATTAGATTGCAATATTTTTGGTGAAAGAATATTTCCATTATATGATTAAGCTAAATTGATTAGTTATTTTAGTAATTTATTTAACCAAGCCTGCAAATTTAATTATTATTTTTTATTTAAAATTAAATATTTCTCCCAAGGCATGCAGCCTGTTACAATTCGTGGGGAGATGTGGACAGAAGTTTGAGTGGCAAATATGCGTTAAAGATTCTGTAATCCAAAGTTTATTTTTGATTGACTTATCTGCAGTCCAGAATGTTATTCACTTTCTTCATTTCCGTTACATTCGGACAAAAGTTTCACAGACACACACAAAAAATAAAACACTTAGCTCTGTTTTTAATTTTAATTTCACATCACTTATATTTCCTCACTTCTAAATACTCCACTCAAGTAGCTCCGCAGTGAACTTTAAATTTTTCTTACAATTTACTCCTTTCTCACCCGTGATCCCACAGCTACTTACTGTCTCTCTCCCAACAACATTTTGCTTAATTCTTACATATGAAAATTTAAATTCGTCCATTCTCCTGGGACAGTACATCACGAAATCTTAAAAAAAATACTGCTACTGTCTCATTTTCAATGGCCCACTCTGTAAAAGGTTCGCCCTGCCATAAATTACGTCAAACTTTCCCTTTTCGAACTTCGGGCAACTCTCTTTGTCAATGACAGGCCCCACAACTTTAAAATCCAGATATCTGTACCCTTTCACTATTACCCCATTACAAAATAAAAATATTTTGTTCAGTTTCAAAATAGTCAATTCTTATAGCTGTTCTCAACTGCGCTCACTACGTCGAAATTATTTTAAAATTTTGCGACTTTTATTTTGGAATAAATTAATACATAATATAAATTTAAATTCTGTATACGAATACAATAATATTCTGCAACATTACAACATTATAAACAAATTGAATGGATAAAACTGTGCATTACGTCTGGGAGTGAAAAGCGAAGTTCCATATTATGAGTACACAACAAAATAAGATAATGTGAAAACAAATGAAACGTCTGTTTCAGTTTTCAGGTAGGAGTAAAATCCAATCAGCTTGTCTGTATCACGCAAAACAAAATTTAGGTACCGAAGAGGAAGTAAAGATCTATTTTTATATTGTTTCGTATTTATGAAGTAAAACTTTCATAAAAAACATATTTGATGTTAAAAGTATTACTATGAATTTATAAATTTATTAATAATATAACTATGCCAGTTACAACGCAAAAACATGGCAATATAATGTTGCAATTGACTCTAAAACCAAATGAGAATTTTTTTATTTAGAAGAATAAAATAAAAAAAGGGAAAAGTTAAATGAAACGTATTGCGGCATCAAACATTGTAAATTCTGAGACAAAAGAAAATAACAGAATATTTATTAAAGTAGAAAGCTATGAAAGTGTTTGTGTTAAAATTATTTTCGTTTAATATACTGCAATTCACAATAAAGGAGAGGTGAAGCGCAGTCAATTATCAATGACCAAATATCATTTGAGAGTTAAATGGTCTTACTTGGTTCAGCCGATATATTATCATGAGAACATTTATATACAATATGCGCTTCATCTGATTATGTTGTTATCAATCATGTTTATTGAAATAAGATAGCCGACATCGGAAAATGTACATTTACAATGTTCTTGGCGGGACTTTATTCCTTATTTCGAATGTTAAAATCCTAAGTAAGAGGCGAACCAATTAAAGTGTGCTGACGATGCTGTATCTTTTGCCAAAGAAAATATTACAGGCACTTAATCGTTCGGGACGCTTTAAGAACTGAACGTCATTACTGTTAGGAAAATTTATTTCAAAGAAGTGTGACAGAGTAAATATTTGTCATTAACATTATTGTTCCGGCTAATGTTGCGTTTCTACTGCCAAAGGGTTTAATGCTATTAAGGGAAAGAATAACACTATACAGATGTATTAAAATGTTAAGGCCATCCGTTAGATGAGTATATTTGTCTGTCTTTACTACTAAGAAAAACGAAACATTCGTATGATATAAAAATTGAAAAGAAAAAAAATACGCGTTTTTGACGTATAAAGAATAAAAGTGTTGCACTTTACGCGAAAAAATAAATAAAAATTATATCTGATATTTAATAATAACGAATTGAATATATTAGCAAATAGGTTATAAATAAAACTGCCCATATATCAGCTTTTTTAACAGTATTCATTAAAGTTCTCCGCGACGTATCATCCAGATTCTTGACTTTCGTAATGAAAAATCATTTGACCTGTTGTTGTTTTCACAAAAATCCGAACATTTGTTCTATTGGGAGTATAAGATGTACGCAATGGGTTGCCTACCCTGTAGTATTCGCAAATTACCGACCTGCTTGATGCAGGTTTTCTAGGATTTCCTGCATCTATTTCAGGTGAATCACCGGGTATGTTCCTTAAAACGCTTGGCTATCTACTTTCCATATTACCATTTTCCTGTGTTATTAAAATGGAGTTGCATGTTTCACATTCACCCGCATGTAGCCTGTTACACACAAAAAAAGTTACCTATGGCATTTTATCATACTCGGGTATTTTACTAAGTTCGTATTCCAAAATATTTTTGGGCATAAGTTGGGTTTAAGCGTATAAAGAAGTAAACAAAGCAGCCTTATAGCGTTTGAATAGTCGACGCCTCATAAACTTTTACGTGTTGACACATTTATTGTTTTAATATTATAATTTGTTCCCTCCCTCCCAATGTTTTCCTCGGCCTTTAAGACAAACAAATGTACGTAATTTTTTATTATATAAATTTAAGAATAGATTGATTTAAAAAATGTTGTAAATGAATTAAATGAGTATCTAATCGTATAAAGAAAACAATTTTTATACAAAAATTATTATAATACTAAAATGTGAGTATAATTACATAAAATAAAATATTCAGTGCAATTTTCCCTTAAAAAATAAATTTTGGAATGAAATTTCTTAATGCGTGTGCCTTTAAGCCGAAGTGAGTGTCACAGATACAACGGTACTTACCGTAGTTTTTTTCTTTTGTTTAATTGTTTTTCCTCTATTAATTATATAATGTAAATGAGTTAAATAAATTTGAAATAAAATAAAGGTTTTTATTATAGAGAAGCTTCACTATTAAATATTCACTTTATGCCTGCATAGAGTCAGCGGGAATAGCTGTGAGCTCAGTCCTCTAACGTTTGCCGCGGGATTTTCGAGAAAGGTGATTAAGCAGCAGGATTGATGTGGCAGGGCCGCCAATCTTTTGGGGTAATAAGGAAACCTTACTTTTCATTAATGCGGCGGAGTGGAAGGAACGGCGCAAAGTCACATATTTTCTTCCACCAACTCTGGTTAAGCCACATTCTCCTCACTTCGGTCTTTCGAATTACAGTCAGGTAAATCGACTTTAAGGACATCGTCTTTAACAATTCATGCTTCTCTCCGTGTTTGTTTATCGGGAAGAGATTTAACAGACAGCAGAACACGATAATTTTGAATGTAATAAATGGAATATTAAGGAAAAAAATAGAATTCACATAGTTGATATTTTAACTAAATACTATTTAACATTTTTCTTTATTAACAATATTTTTACAAATACATATATTATTTTAAATATTTAAAAGAAATAAAAATTTTTGACACTTGAATAAATAATACCCTCATCTTCAGTCGTATTTTCCGTCATCTTTCTCCATTCATTGCGTTTATCATAATATGAAAAAGTTAATAAATAAAGGAAAGATATGATATGGAGGATTTATATAGCAATTTAAAAGTAAAAATGATATTCTGATTGATTAAATATGTGTCACTTTTACGCGAAAGCCACAGAAAAAATAAGATAATGAAAGAATATTTACGTGAAAAAAATAAATTCATAATATTCTAAACTATGTTACATCATGACAAAATTCAGGTGAATCTGAAGATATCTTCAGAAATTAATTGATGCTCACTTTTCTTGCTTTCTCATACACTGTTGTTTCTAAGCTCAGGAATGACTAGAAATTTATTCAATCATAATTTTCTTGATTCAATATAATTTTGAAACTGATATTAAAATTTATGTCGATTTCTTCTTTTTTTTTACTACAAGACTGTTCTGATTGTAATAACATGAGGTTAACTCTAGTTAATTATTAGTGGTTTTTAAATTTGTTTATATTAATTAGTAGCAATCGTTGAATATAATTTGTTCATTCATTTAATTTACTAATGAGGCCAGAGGCAGACAATTAAATTATAATTAAAATATTTTAACTACATGCTTCAGTCCATTAACAGGCTTTTTAATAAAGGTTTTTAATTATGAATATAATAGTGCAAATATTTTAGGTGATAATCAAAGATTGTTAAGAAAAAGTGAAATAACAAAATTGAAAACTGTATGAATAAATAGCAACGATTATTAAAAGGGTTGTATATACTTTATAATATCTTACTCATAGCAAATATTTTTGTTCTTTCATACTTATTGTTGAATGTATTTTTATATCTAACGAGCGAAACATGTTAGTAATTAACTTAATTATTATTTGTTTATCTCTGGCCTCACTACTGTATAGACGAAAATTATTATTAGTAAATCAATTAACGTCTGATGTGGTGACCAAACGTCGCTTAGTCTAATTTTTTTTAAAAAAGTGTGGAAAACTGGTCGTTAACTTATTTCATGAAAATTATTATTATTAATATATTTAACACTAAAATTATGTAACCAAGTTTTTTGATGTATATATGTTGGCTCTTTAAAGCATACTAATTTGGCCACTGCATTCTCGTTGAGAATAGGCAGCTGTACTTAAACACGCAACGATGAAACATTACAAAAATTCACCTTTAGATTAAGATAAAATTAGAGTAAATTTATTTCTTGTCGTAGAGTCGTCCAACGTGTTTGTATGACGGCAAATATTCTTACTTTATAGCTAGTCGATAATTTTATCGGATGAGCACGCCATCCTGAAATTACGCACAGCATAAAGAGCACATAAATTCCTCGACAGCTCTGTATATTTATCAACAGAACATGGTAATAAAAACAGTCTCTTGGTGGCTTTTGGTATCATTTCATTCCATTTTACCTCAGATTTAATTTTTTTTTCTCAGATTGCTTATCCGAGAATTCGGAAAATCGTGCTTAATACTATTATATGAGCTGGCACATGAAAAGTTTAAAAAGCTTTATGATTTATATAACACCGTCTATATCATTGCTAATAAAGTCATTTCATGCGGTTGCAATGGAATAAAAATCTTTTATTGGAAAATATAATTAAATAAAAGCCAAATTTTTCAGTAACTGATTTCTGAAGAAACTGTAGACTCATAATAGAAGTGTTGAATAGAAAATGCAAGCTGATAAAGTAATATTTCCCTTTTAAACAAGTCCATGAGCAAGTAATTATCATCTCAGTGAATTAATATTTATGAATATTCTCGGCTTTAGTATGGATTTAACTTGTGCATTTTATTGTGAAATAAGGCCGAATTCTGTTACTATTGACACTGATATTTTAAAGATATCAGCAAATTGAAAATAAAGAATAAGTTTTATATATTATTAAGAAAGTAATATCATACCTTCTTTAACTTTTTTGGACAAATTTATTGATTCAAATTTCTTTATCAAAAAAATATTTTAAAGAAGCTTTTGCAACCACTTAATCATATACTAAATTATTTCAACAATAGTAAAATATATTGAATTATTTTAGAAATAATACATGGCTTTTAAACAAATTTTAGGCGACTGTAGAAGAAGCAATTTCTCATACTGATTCTCACAAATTAAAAAGTAATCAATTCATATATAGACGAGTCTATTATCACATTAGATGTGGATATCAGATATTAGTGTATTTGATTAAGAAATTTTGCTACTTGGGAAGCGTATTAACTATGTTTGTTAGAAGAATAGTAGACATAATGTGTAGGATAGCACAGGCAAGGAAGACTTTCGCTAAAAAGAAGAATTTACTTACGGGTAATATAAGTGTGAATATGAGGAATCGTTGCTAAAATGTTCGTATAGAGTGTGGCGTTATATAGGTGAGAAACATGGACGGTAGGAGTTGCAGAAAGGAAAAGAATATAATTATTTGAAATGTAGTGCTATAGGTCTTGTGAAATTAGCATTAGAGAGAAGTGTGTGGGATAAGAACAGAAGAGGGAGGCAGTGGATGGAAAACACTAAACAGATTAAGAAGAATGTGGTAGTTATGCGGAAATGAAAAAGCTTGCGCAACATATATTAGCATCAGATCAGTCTTGGGCTGAATACCACAACAACGACATGCCTTTATCATATAACGTTCAAATTACTTATCATTCATTTAGTATCCTTTCGCGAAGTTTATTTCCACAGCTTCATCCATATGATTGGTTCCTCATTAACTCAATCTGTCCATTTATAAACTAACAAAAATTTATTCACTTTTTATATTTTATAACAGTTTTACATACGTCAACCGATAAACTTGTACAATATTTTTGAGCATTACAAAAGGATATCGTTAGAAATTTCGTGAATTAAATTGACTGCATCAAATAAGTCCGGCATTTTATACGAATTTCCATTAATATTGAGAATAACGTGCAATATAGAGATGAAATAACGTAAATTTATTTGCTTATTAAGAAAATAGTCGCTTTTTGAATAGTGGCGCTCCGAGTTAAAAGAAAATTACTCCCTCCCCTTCCACAAAAATCTACTAGAGAAATATATATCTAAAATATAATCCAATTAATTTTAATTTTTTCTGAATTGCAATCTATTCAATGTGTATTTACTTAATGGCATGTATGAGAATGATAATACAAACTTCTATAATGTGAAATTAATTATAATATTAATTTTTATTGCCACATTCAAGTTTCTCAATCCTGAAACACGCGATGATAATTGCAATGTTGGCGTTCGAAAATATAAAAATCCCATATTGACTTCCTCTGAGTTTTATAATTTATTTTATGTATTTCAAACAAATAGTATAGGTGAAACATTTTGAATTAGATATTGAAAAAAGAAGTTGCTAAAATATATAATGTGCAGAGTGATCGACGAAGTATTCGGCCGATTGAACCTATATTTACGGTAAATTGAGCAGCGCACTCCAAACTAACATGAGTTAACTTTGACCGGCCAATTTAATGGAGTGAAACTTGCATACCATAATTTGGGATACGATTTCGTGGTTTACTGTCTGAGTAGGAAGCGTGGGCGATGAAAGGGCAATTCCGACGAACGAACTGATGGCAGCGGCAGAGGCAGAAGCTGCAATCAGCTGTAATGAGGTCCAGAGACCAATAATCGCGCTATGATTGCAGCCTCCGACCAGAAATATCGGACTGAGCGTCGCTTTTCCTAAATGTGGGAAATACAGATAAAACTCAGTATTACAGGATTACGTTGCTTAGCGTTCACATATCACAGAATTACTTGTGACTAGCCTTTTTCTATTCGATAGTTTAGTTATAGTATAATCGTATTAGTTTTACGATTACGATTCAATATGGGATACGTTTATGTCCATCCAATGATTTTTACTTTGGAAAGAAAACAATTTGAAAGATAAAATAACAGCATTTCCATTCTATGCTACTACAACGCGACTCAAAAGACTCGTTAGTTTTCATGAATAATTATTCACATGTCATCAAGCTATACTGGCAAACTTCAAAGAATTTCTTTACCGGTCTGAAGGGTGCAAATTACTTTTCCCGTGCTTCAAACAGCACCTAAAAAATGAACCAAAGCACGTAACTCAAGGAACGATGTCAATATTAACTTCAGTCGGAGTTTTCAATTGTGTCACAATTATTCATAGAAAATGCTGCTTGTCCTCACACTGCCCGCAAGAGTGAATAAACAATTTTTTTTGGCACTTTCAATGCACATATGAAGTTTTGATTGTAATGGTAACCTAATTATTACTACGCGTACTGACGCGTTAATTAACGAACTGATGGAGTAGGCCTGAGAATTGTTGAACACGAAACGAAAGGAAAAGAACGAGGGAACTGTGCATATGAATGTAAAACGAAAACATTTCATTCAGGTGGTAGAGGAAGCAAAGAAATGTCAGAGGAATGGAAATAATTCAAGATAATGTCGAATCTCATCTGAGTCCTTTACATATAGAGGGAAATTTCTAGTTTCTGCACAGATTAATACAGCACCAGGGTTGTTCGTTAAGTCTGGTAAATTTTTATGAGAAGGCAGGAAATTTTTCTCTCTCGCGCCAATGTTGATAAACATTCCTTTCAAAAATATTTCTAAAAGCTTTAAACATACGCCAGTTATAGTTTAATGTTGGCAGCCCTTTTATAATGTTACATGTGTAGTTAGACGGAGAGAATGAAAAAAATAACGAATTTCGCGCTGTCATTTAACACTTTCCTTTGAATGGTTAGACAGATACACAAATTAAAACCGTATTGGATGAAGATCATGTCTACTCTGCACCAGCATTGAGGGCCATTTACTTCTACAGTAATGAGTTTGAACGAGGTCGCAGAAACGCAGAAGATGAAACTCGCTCCGACCGCCCAACTGAGGTCACATCTCCGAAAAAAAATAAAAAAGTTCACAATATAGTATTGGAAGATCAGAGACTGAAAGTGCGTGAGGCAGCTGATGACGTAGGCTTCTCAACTGAATGGTTTTATTTCACTCTCAATGAAAAATCTTTGTACAAGATGAGTGCTCCGACTGTTGACGCGACTAAAATCGGATTCGGGAAAACATTTCGACACAGAATCTAGTAATGTTTAGGCGTAACCCACAAGACGGTTTGCGCAGATTCCTAACCGGCGATGAAACTTGTAACTTTGATCCATCACTCCAAAGACCAAAAATGAATCAAAACAATAGACAAAACATGGTGAAAGTGCACCGAAAAAAGATGAAGAGCGTTCTGTCATCCGGAAGGGATGTGGCCACTGTCTTATGGGATTCTCTGGATATAATATTTATAGATTTCTTGCAAAGGGCACAACCATAACTGGGTTCTATTATTAAGATAAATCTGTTTGATCGTTCGAAACGGGTTCCAATTGAGAAACGACCGCGATTGGCGCGCAAGAAAGTTTCGCAAGGACAATGCGCCAGCGCACACTACAGAAGTCGCAATGGCGAAAGTGTACGGGTTGGGATTCGAAGTCGTTTATCGTTCACCAGACATAATACCAAGTGACTTCATCTTGTTCCAGAACTTTTTAAAATTTGACTCAGTAGTACGAATTTTTCATCAAATCGAAGCCACGACGGAATAACCTATTTTGTGATGGAATGAAAAAAATTTGAACTTCTCGGGACCAAGTGTATAGCCAAGGAAGGAGACTATGTTGATGAATAAAGAACGTTTTCTAAGAAATAACTTATTTCTTCATATGTTGTGGTATTCAGTCCTAAGACTGGTCTGATGCAACCCTCCATGCTAACCTATCTTGCGCAAGCCTTTTCATTTCCTTATAACTAACACAATCACACATCCTCCCCAATATGGCCTCCCTCTTCTGTTTTACCCCACACACTTCACTCTAATGCTAATTTTACAAGACCCTCGTGCCTTAAAACGTGGCCTATTAATCTATCCCTTCTCTTAGTCAACGTCCTCCATATTGTTCGCTTTTCCCCTATTCTGTTTAGAACTTCCTCGTTAGTGATTCTATCCACCCATCTGATTTTCAGCATTCGCCTATAACACCACATTTCAAAGGCTTCTATTCTTTTCCTTTCCCCAACTCCTATCGTCCACGTTTCGCACCCACATAACGCCACGCTCCATACAAACATTTTCAGCAACGATTTCCTAATATTCACACTTATATTACCCGTAAGTAAATCCCTCTTTTTCGCGAAAGCCTTCCTTGCCTGTGCTATCCTACTCTTTATACTTCTACCACCCCTAGTTATTACGCTTCCCAAGTAGCAGAATTCCTTAAATTCCGTCAAAATATCACTTCCAAATATAACATCGTTTGTTATTCCACTGTTTTCCATACTAGACTCCATTACTTTGGTTTTGACTCTATTAATCCTCATATTGAACTCTTTCTCCAGGGCTGCGTTCATGCCTATTATTATGGTTTCCAAGTCTTCTTCGGATTCCTCTAATATTGCAATATCGTCGGCAAAGCGTAATGTTTTTATTTCTTTATAAAGGACTCAAATATTCTGAAGAAAACTAGTGCCATGGTGCCCTTCGATATTAGTTATGAGTAACAAGGAAGTTCATGGGAAAGTTTTAAAAATTTAACATTGGCCTGATTAAACTGTTAGTTAATTTTCAATCATCATTTTATAGAATTTACATCACAAATGCCCTAATACGTTATTAAGATGTGTAATGCTGCTGAAATAGTTAGCCTGGTGGGAATGACAATGGATGGATCAGTGATTAAGATGGTTCGGATTATTTTATTCAATACTGATTGGCTATGAAAACAAGGAACTTTCCGCACAATTTAAATAAATCCCATATTGCCTTGCATCAGTGACGAATGTCAATTTCTATTTAATCTTTAGTGAAATTGTCTAAGTGATAGGGCTCAGATTCTTGTTAATTTTTAACACCAAAGATGAAATAGAACTTGACATTCGTCGCTGATGCAAGGTCAATATTGGAGTTATTTAAACAAAAGAAGACATGTTAGATTTACGAATTAATTACTTTACTGTTGTATCTTTTTGAAATTTCATTTCTGTAGATAACAATAATTTTGCTAAATTCAATCTAGTGGGATATATAAGTTCATGGTGTGATTCATATATACCTATATAAAAAAACTCTAAACCTTTAAAACTACGAAGCGACATTATAGTTTAATAAAGAAATATATTTGCTTATAAGTTAAATCGACACTGTATTTGCAACACTTGTTAAATACTTGTAGGTCATATTTATGGTTAAGTTAAGATTACACGTAATCATAAGCAGTTCCAGGAACATTATTTTACTGGTTACAATATCGTTTCGCATTTGCGTTTAGAAAAGAAAATAATATGTGGTTATTGAATTGTAGAATCTAGAGTCAATGAATTGACCGAAACATGTCGATACTTCTGCAAGTTAGATTACATTCTCGATACTTCTGCAAGTTAGATTACATTCGTTTTAGAAAAAAACCTTGAATAAATTTCCATACGAATTTTGAAGCATTTTCGTTAATAGAAAAGGAATATTAATTTTTAGCAAACGTCTATTATATTTAATAAAAAAATACGTCGCCTTAATTTAAACGTGAATTTAACGCATTGAAATTTATTAATTTCTACTTTGTAACATCATCGATACAACACTTCTACGTGTCATCTTTCAGAATTATAAATAAGGAAATTAAATTATTTGGATTTACTATTATAAATCTTTCAAAATTATTGAGACTTTGTCCATTAAGTTATCTAAGTTTAGTGAAGGCTGTTCTGTCATTCTTGTTAGTCATAACATGTTCTTATTATACCTAAAATTATTTATAGAAATTTGCATAAATCCCCAACTCATATATTTCAGCTTATGACCGTTTCAGTTTAATGCATAATGAATAAATAAACAATATTAATGCATATTTTTATTTTGAAAGGATGCTTGTTTTTCTTCCTCAGATTGACGTAAACTCCGAACGACTTCGTGACATGTTTTTCCACTTACTAAAATCAGTCTGCCCAGAATTTTTTTGCGGATATTATTCGGTGTGTCAACATTTCTCGGGCGAAGCTTCACGTTTCTCTGTTCCTGTTTTTGTCTTTCTTTCTCAGGCCAGTTCATTGATTAATAACAAAAATCCAGAAAACTCTGCAAAGCTAAGTAAAAAAGGTATACAGCTTTTACGTTATATGTTATTCATACTTCATTTTAACTTTCGCGTATTATTTTGAATAATTATTACATGTCAAATTCTAATTAATGTGATTGTAATATTATTCTTTATAGGTTTGATTTTCTTAAAAAATGACGGAGTTAAAATATTACTACATTTATTGTATAATAGTGATATTTGGCCGACATTATTTTCAACGGCTTAAGGGTTTGTTTGTATACATGTTCAGCAGAAATACATTAATTAAGAGCTTAGATAAAATATTGGTTTAATACTCTGGATCAAATAAAAATAAAGATTTTTTCACCTAACGCATCAACTTATTAGGAGATGAAGCAAAGAAATCGGAAGAATGATCGTCCAATAAAAATATAGTATCTAAGATGTAAGCGTGATGGAAACGACGAATAAAACGGCGAATTGGCAAATTTGTAACATCAGACGACGAACTTGATGGATAAAATGAAAGTTTAGTTGAAATGGATCAGTTTCGAAAACAGTGTAATTAGGGGTGTGGTTGCACGCTTTGTTATTTCATATTGTATTTTAAATATACAATAATTCAATAAAATGTGCTCCGATGTTGCTATACAAATTTATTTTTAATTTAATTAAGCGGAGTACAAAGTTACCTTCTTCATAAGTGTTTTGCGGCAGCAACCGATAATCCATTAATTCGAGTTAAGTAAACGAAGATAAAGTTATTTACGGATAAGGGTCGTTATTTCCTGAGAGTTTATTAAACCAAGGGAAAACTCGTCACAGCCCTTAAGAAAGATTGAATACTCTACTTTAATTTATTTCGAGAGTCTGTTCGGTTTAAGAAGTTTTCATTTTGTATTCAATTAAGAGAACAATATTTAACAATTTATTACTTTCAACGTTTCATGCAATTGTTTTTGTAAGTATCTTAAACAGAGCATAACTCAATCACACTAATTTAACCGAACTAGGGCCTACTTTTACGATTGATGTTTTATACCACATTTTTGCAAAAACATGACATTGGATAATAAATTAACCTGTTTTTTTTTCTTTGTTTCAAGAGCATGTTATCTGGTTTAGAATCCTGTTTGTTGTGAAAAGCCTACGGCACCTGAACAACCTGTGTTCATGACACATGTGAGGCTAGTTAATTATTATGACCGTGCA
The DNA here is from genome assembly GCA_034510155.1 of Eucriotettix oculatus. Lineage (NCBI taxonomy): Eukaryota > Metazoa > Arthropoda > Insecta > Orthoptera > Tetrigidae > Eucriotettix > Eucriotettix oculatus. The sequence goes on from CM067377.1 coordinate 87,504,547, forward strand.
TAATGCACAGTAATCGTAGTTTGATGCGCTGTCAAGACTATACATATATTGTTATCGATAAATTATAGTTGGAAGCTAATAGTATGTAATCCTCGCGATAAATACGGAGTTTTATTTGTCCTGCACCAAATGTTACAGACTTAATCACTGCGCCTACAATTTACATACGTACATCAGATTACGTACGTTACTCATTTTCGTGATTTATATCTTTGCGTGTGCTAATACATGGATGCGAATGACACGAGCTTATTTATACAAATATAATTCTCTTTATGTGTTGTTGGTTAAAATTGATTAGAATTCCTGAATTATGAAAATAGAATTAAATTAATAATAGAAATAAGAGAAAATAATTTCGCTCATAAATATCAGAATAAAATTAAATATATCTTAAATAAATAACGATTTATTGCATCCACAATAGAGTTACAATAAAGTAAGTGTTGCAAATACTTATCTATTAATATTATTAAATAACCAAAGGTTCACTTTTAAAAGAATGCAGAATATTTATAATACCTTGTCACATTGTAAAAGAGCTAGAGCCATAGTCATCTTTTTCTACTTCGTAAAAGGAAAAACTTCAGCTTCAATTAATATATATAGTTTATATATTTAATTGATGTACCCCAGTACTGTATTCGATGAAGAAACTGTCCTACGTATTACATATTCGCGATCTTATTGTAATACCAGTAAAAAATCTCAGTTCTAACGTAATTGTAAATAATTTTATACTCGGCGTTGTGAATGAACTAACACGCTATACTTGTGGTCGGTAGGAAAAAATAGGAAATGTATTTAGCTTTCTAGACCATATATTCTACTGTAACGTGATTTGCACTCCACCTTTTTTTTGCATTCTTAAAGTTGGAATAATGTGAATTTTTTCCAAGATATATCTGGAGCAGTGCCATTAACTTCCTCAATGCTGCTATTTTTCTACTTTTACGATTTCTGAGCCGTGGACTTCACGCGAACTTAAGATTAGGACCGTATTGGCGCCGTTGCATGTCTCCTATTTGTGATATGATTGATCACGGAAACATTTCTATTCACGTAAACCTGAAACCCTGCAAAGATATTAATAAACCTTGTGGTGACTTCTAAACACTTTTCTACGTAAATACGTTACAGTATTATTGTATGGTCATGACAAGTAAAATCCATTCATGGAAAATATGCAACATATGCGCTCATAATAACAGCATTAAGATGGTTAAGAAAAATTAATTGAAGGACAAAAAATGATTCTTCGTTTATCTACTGGGGCTAGTTGTTTCAGCGAAATTCATCTCCGCCCTCTATCGTCACCTGACGAATTTCGTTCATAAGTTCTACAATTATAAAAAATTTATTCGGTTTACAATCCGAAAATCATTAATAGAATTAAAACGCATTCGTTTCAAATGAATTGGAAAACAATTCTTCTTAAACGTGCTACTATTTTCATCCCTCTGAGGTAATAGTAACCCAACTTTAATTAGACGTTAATGATCCTTCGACAAATTTGAGTGATGGTAACACGGAATGTTCTGATAAGTTACCCAGTAAAGTTTGTATTAAATAGTGATTTCATAAAATTGTAAGATACTGTATGAGTCCAACTATTATCACTTATTCTAAATTTAATTATAGCAAACCGACCTGTAAGTTTATATCTTTACGTTTTTAATTTCTCCCCGTAAGCTACATCAGGATGGAAAGTTCAACGTCACTCAAGACTTGCAGCACACCCTTCAAATGCTTCATTTATTAATACTTTTATAATTCTTTATCGTTATCTTTTTTTTTCGTGATGACCACTATTATCCGCGTTGCCTCCAAGATTTAAACTGGTCATCGTGTCTCTGAGATCACAACTACTGCTCGCTTAAGGAGAAACATTTAGTTATATATCTGCTTCACGAACTCGTAAATAGGCCAGACGGGCAGCAATGGGCACTTGTATCAATAAGGTTTCGAATCTGCTGAGCGCAAATGAGACTCCGGAGAACAATTCTTCTTCTATTTAGCAAGACAGACGAAACACAGTTTTCACTCTGACCAGAAATGTGGACAGCATATTATAAGCTTAATTATCGAATTCCGTTATTGGCAGGTCTCACAATACGTTATTTTTAACATATATGTACTTTATCGGCTGAATATTATTATAATGTACCGATGTTTCACCATAATACGTTTACCTGAATTTCCGACGATATAAATACATACGTATTTCAATGATGATATAATGTATTATGAAATAATACTTATTCAATTTTGTTAACAATACTTCCGTATATTAAATAAATTTAAAAACAGTTAATATAAATTAATATTGCACGTTGAGTAAGTTGAAACATGACGGGCATAGGTATATATATATATATATATATATATATATATAAATGAAGCCGATATCCACTGATTCTACCTTAAACAACATATCCTTCCTTCCTACTTTGTTTATCAAAGTTCCTGACACAGGCACTTCACATTTGCCCTGCTCCTTCTTGAATCCTGCTCCCAAACTTCATTTATATTTCCACATCTTCCTCCGAGTCATTTTTGTTATTACTGTTCTCTGGGATATCTCGTACCTTTTGGTTCTACCTAGATGAAAGATGAAATGAGTTACAGTCGAATCCCTCTAATCCGGACTATGAGTATGGTCGGAATGCAAAATAGGTCGGATTATCCAAAAAAAGTAATTATTTATTTATTGCACATTATGTACAAAAGTACATAAAAACAGCTGTGTTATTCTCTACAGTGATATAATAACTAATTATATTGCAATAAAAAGTAGTTGTTTGTATTAAAAAAACATCAAAAGAATAGCGAAAAATTAGGCCTACTTAGTGAAAAAGTCAGTGATAAATTTTTGTTTACAAGATGAAATTCTGGACTTAGCTGCAATGTTCCTCCATTTTTTGATCCGCAAGATGTCCATCGGTGTTGATTCTGAGTTCTGCTCTATGTACTCTACGTACTATATACAGTGAAAGATGTTCATTTTATGAAGTTTCGGCCTTCGCTCACAATTCTCAGCTTCTTATTTTAAGGTCATTGTTTTAAACGGAATATATCAAATGTGTTGACGATTTCGTATGCTCCAGATATTACCAGGTAATAGACAAACGTTTAGTGTCAGACGTACCGCTGAATACTTCAATTTTTCCCCGATTCTAATTCTTCTCGAGATATCATTAACATCTTTATGATCACTAATAAAATTATGTTGCAAGGTGTTTCACTAATCGTTACTAACCTTGTATTAAACGCGTAGCAGTTTGTTTTGCTAAAAATTCAGAGAACAGAAGTTGCGTGAAGACTCGGGCGCCAAATGCCGAAATTATCGACCAGGCTTCCGGAGGCTCGACCCACTGCAGAACTGCCTTGTTGCAACGTCTTTCACGAAAAGAGAAAGGACGACAGTTATAATGTACTCACAATTTCATAATTTAACTTCTTTGACACCGAAAAACAGCAACTATATAGGTCGAATCTCTTAATTTCCCTGTTCATTTCGAACACTCGGAACCCCTTCGCTTCATTTCATTTAATAACAGCGTATTTCACGTTTATCAGGAGTACTTGAAAATTTACTAAACAGTACAAACTTAAAAGTGCCTAATTTTTTTGAGAATATCAACTTGATTCTTCATTAATTACTTTGCACATAAAAATTGTCAAATTGCCAGTATTTAATTATAAGAAATAAATATTCCTATAAGCGATGATAATGTTATATATTAAATTGAATGCCAGCTTGTTTGTCGTAGCACTCAGTTTCCAATTTCACAACTAATTAGTAGCTTGATACCGCTTCATGTTTAATATCCTCTACAGACAATACAGATTGAGATACCTCACTGATGCATATTACAATGGTACGAATTTTACTAATGATGTCTAATTATACATCTCAACAAATATATATTATTTCAATTTGCAGTTTTTACAAAGAATGGATTTTGTTCCATTGAGTATGTGAAGTTCGTTTTCCAATTTATAAAAAGAGGAATGTAATATAAAAATGTTTTATTAATCTACAAGAACGTTTGGCGGAACAATGCATAAGAACAAAATAAACGACCTGTTTACGAACTTACATGTCACAGTGTGTGTGTGTGTATAATCAGAGGCGTCGTTTCTCGGTTCCTAATAACCAAACAACATCTCTGGATCGTAATTGGATTTGTTGACGCACCACAAAATTGTCTATAATTATTGTATACTGTTATACTCACGAAAAGTATTACACCGAATACATTAATATTATTGAGAGAAATAAGATGACTCTTAATTTAAATTACTACGCAACTAAAACGACAGTAAAGGAATAAGTCCCATGCGACAGTTTAATACTGTGAATAAAATGTGATTTCTATTATGCAAGTCCAATTTATAGATTGAAATCAGGAACAAACTCGGAATTTATATTTCCTTCAAGCGTTTCTTTTGTTTTCAGCCACATGAACCTTCAGCTATAAGTCGTAATAATTTTATACTTTCCAACTATTAAATTTATTGTTTCAAACGTAACATTTGTATAAATAATATATATATATAGACATGAAGGTGAAAGTAAAATATTAATTTTACTAATTTAATTATTAAAATATTAAAAGCTTCATATTTTGAAGGAGGTTTACGGAATTCTGCTACTTGGGCAACATAATTACTAGAGTTGGTATAAGAACAGTAGACATAAAGAGTAGGATAGCACAGGCAAGGAAGTTTTTCGCAAAAAGAGAAATTTACTTACGGGTAATATAAGTGTGAATATTAAGAAACCATTACTAAAAATGTTGGTATAGAGTGTGGCGTTATAGGGGTGAAAAACGTGAACAATACGTGTTGCAGAAAGGAAAAGAATAGAAGCCTTCGAAATGTGGTGCTATAGGAGAATGCTGAAAGTCAAATGGGTGGATAGAATCACTAACGAGGAAGTTCTACGCAGAATAAGGGAAGAGCGTACAATATGGAGGATGTTAACCAAGAGAAGGGATAGATTAATAGGCCACGTTTTAAGACACAAGGCTCTTGTAAAATTAACATTAGAGGGAAGAGTGTGGGTAAGAACAGAACCGGGAGGTCAACGATGGAATACGCTAAGCAGATAAGGGAGGATGTGGGATGTGCTAGTTATGCGGAAAAGAAAGTCTGGCGTAAGATAGGTTAGCATTGAGGATTGCATCAGACCAGTCTTTGGAATGAGTATCACGATACCAACAAAACCTTGAATCAAAATTCATTATTAAAAAAACTGATTATGTCTAGAGGTAACCATAACTAAAGCTACATGAAACACATTTATTTTAATAACGTAATATAAATTCGACAGCTAAATTACAAAAACGATAGTAACAATATGAGAGTATAATTTATGACTAATTTAAACATGAAGTTGGGTTCAAAATCGTAGAAATTAATCTTGATTGAATTTTTTTTTAAATTTTAAAGAATACGATAAGATTTTAAATGTCATAACAAAACTGACAATAATAAATTAATTTACACTCATAAAAAACTCACACGCGTCATTTTTATGGTTAAACATGTGACAAGCCCTTACATAGGTTGACATATTTTTTATTGCTGTTCTCACCTGTTATTTATTTAAAACGTTTCGGTATTTAATTCCCGTTGTAGAAAGCGTCAATTTAAACGTCGATTTATTACCGAAATACTAGTCAGTTTTCCAATAGTATTGTGTTTCCGCAATAATTACGTTGGTATCTAACTATGCCTATCTATTCAGACAGTACACAATTAAAACTAAACGAATTAGTCTGAAAAGCGCATTATGTTTTGAAACAATGCACCAGCCATCTGCGCTTTCAAACAAGTTCAGTCTGACGTTAGCACAAATTGATCGTACTGGACAAATGCGGACAATGAATCCTGACAATAGAATCTTCTGACTTCTATAGGCGTTGCACTTAATTTCGTAACTTCATGTTACAACCCTTGATAAGTGGCAATTTCTAAACCACTTATGTCTCTTATTCGATTTACTGACGTTCCCGTGTACACAAATGAGCTTTAAGATCTATCTTGGATCTATAATTATGACTCGTACTAAAACAGGCTTGCCAACACTTATTTAATAAATATATTTCCCTTTATTTATATTCAGCACCTCTACCTTGAATAATCAAACTCACGAACGTTCTAATCTATGAGTGCGTTTAGAAGCCTGCACCAAATAATTATTAAACAGATAAGTTCGTATATTATGCTGACAAATTTCGATAATTCAGACTGTAACAGTAAGGAAAAAATATTCTGATTTAGTAATTGATAGATAAATGTATAGCATTCACCACGTTATGAGGCAAAAGTAAGCATTTCTGAGATAGAACAAGCTGTATGTTCTCTAATGTTAACGGAAAATTATAATTTTCAGTTTTAAATTTATTTTTTAATAATTCTACTGAAGGGAATAGTTCTCACAAATTTAAAATTGCTTCTCACTTCAGATAAATGAACTAAACCAACTTAAGTCGTTTTCGCTCAATATTAACAATATTTATGAAGATCATTTTCGTCCTATACACATTAACGGAGGCAGTTGCGGCATCCATTTATAAATATGGCCGCCTAAATATTATAAGATTCCCTTGCAGCACAGACGAAGCTCGAATATACTCTCTTCATCCAGAGAGAGGAAATGAGACTACGAATCATTAATAATGCAGAAAACCTTCCGATGCCAATATCAAGTAGACTGCCTCACAAACGAGATACCGTTACATTCGTTAAATAAAACAAAGGCTTCCTTCGACAGTCAGATTTAAATTGTCTAGAGCCCAGTCGGGAGCCTTGTGTCGAGAGATTAGCAAGCTGCACTTGCAATCATCCTATTTTTACTTCAGCGGGATAGTTAAAATAATTAAAGTGTTTCAACTAGAAGAGGAATGGGGCAAAAATATCGAATTGAAGCTCTTTTCTTCTATTGCAGCCTTGGGGTTTCTATATTTATATTTACAATGCACTTTTAGTCATTTTATGAGAAAACAGGAGACACAAAAAACAGGAAAAATGCATAAACAAAACAAACCATATTTAGAAGAACATGAAAGCAGTAGAGCACCTTATTTCAAAAATATTGATTGCTAAATTTATCTTACTTCATTGAAAATAAATGACAACAAAAGCCAAATTAATAAGAATAAATTAAGGGGTGTCCGAAGGCCCTGTCTTGTTAATGTGTTAAAACAATGATTTGAAGGTTTATTACAATTAGAAAATAGTTAAATACAAGATAAAATGTTGCTATTTTTAATAAAATATTAAATGTTATAATATAGACTTCACATATACCACCACAATTTTTACGAGAATATCAATATAATAAACAAATTTTACGTTTGACATTTCACGAAATATCTTTGTGTGTCCTGAGTAATTCGGATGGCAGTTGGTCTTATAGAGATTTTTTGAGGAAAGGGAGACTCGCTATGTCGTTCGACAACCATGTAGAACGTGAAATAAATATTTTATTTATGGATCAATGGAAAAATTTAGATTGGACCGTGAATCAAACCCAGGAATCTTCACTTGATTTCGGTTCCTGGTCTGGTACAATCTTGGGTTTGTTTCAAAGGATTTCTCTGATCTCGAACTGTCAAATTTAATGTCAGTTGCAAGCATACACACTTTAACTCAATTATTGTTTCGTAGGAAGCAGAAAATGTACTCTCATTCATCATCGTGCTGCCCGAACAAGTCTAGGTTAAGTTAGATTAGAAAAGTTATTGACATGAAATTGTGGTGATTTATTAAGAAAATATTGACGAGTCTTAATATTTTGAAAAAGGTTTTCTGGTTATTTGGCGTCAGCGCTCATATCGTCTTATCCTCTTTAAGATTACTGTACGCCTATCCTTGACCCTCCCGATTCACAATCTTCTTTGACTCTTCCGGAGTTACGAAATAGCCTCAATTCAGTACGATTGGGTATTTTCCCAGCCTTGTAGAATTTTAGTCCCTTGTGAGATTAAATAAGTTTTTAATGAATTCTGATAGCTCCATGAATATTGAACAGCCAGATAAAAAAAATATTCCGAACTGTCTGGTTTAATTCACGTTCTTCTGCTTGAACGCTCGCGTTGTTGACCTGAATGGCTGTGGCCTAGTTAATGCCTTTCAACTACCAATAATAAGTTTAATCATTCTATTACGGACCAATCAAAAATGTTCAAAAGGCTATCCATAACTATCCCATCAGTTCCCACATAATAATGAAATGTAAATTTGTTAAAAAATAACTTTTCTTTTTGAGTTAACTTTGGTCGTGTGCTCAGTTCGAGTTCTTTCGCCGAAAAATATAATTTTCTAGTCTATGAGTTACAAGCAACAACCAGAATTAATCACCGACTACTTGTATGGATATTAACTTCGTAATGTAGTGCGTTGAAAGTATTCCACGTTCACTGTGTTAATATGTGTTTTTAAATGAATATGAATAAAATTTTTTAATAATGTTATTATGTATATTGATTCATCGTAAAATTTTCATTGAACAATAAAGTATAGAGCAGCTCCCAAGGCGGTCGTCTGTTGGCACTCCGCAAAGACAGAGAGATGAAGGGAATGATTAATAGTGTTGTTGCAGTAAAATTCATCTTGCAGACATGCTCCTCTTACTTAACGCACTAAATATCGAAGGAAATTTAGAAACTAACTAACTGTTGGAATGATTTATATTTTGCTTACAATCCCCTGCGGAGTCCTTATACTTTATACTGTGTAGCTTGATATTCGTTCCCTTGCTTGCTTATGGCAATAATTGCCTTCTTTCCGATGGGTGTATTCATACTTGCATTCAGCAAATACGTCAATTTGATCTACGCAATGAAGAAAAAATACAACAAATCATTTCGGTCAACATACCGTGTGTTTAAAAATGAACATTGGGGATTTAAGGTTTTGTAGAATATATTACTTTCAACTTACAATTTTAAATAATTCATCAAATAAACTCAGACAGTTTTGTTTGTATACCTGTGCATAACTCAGAATGCGATTGGGTAAACGACATCGGTACGCGATCGCTAGATTGGCCGCATGTTCGCCCGATGTAACGCCATCCGATTTATACTTTTGGTAGTTCATAAAGGATCATGAGTATTTGCTAACAGCTCATTGACCCGACTGGAGAGAAACCATTGAAGCAGTTTTAACAACAATTACACCTGAAACTATGATCAAGGTTTGAGAAGAACTCGTCTATCGACTAAGAAGATGTCTGACGAAAGTTTTGCAAATTGAAAACATTTAGGAAAAGTCGTTGGAAATGAATGTAATAAATACTACAAATCCTTGAAACCGTAATATTCATTTTAAAACACCTGGTATTTTAAAAGTTGTCACTTTAATGTTTGTTGCGACAGTAAGGAAGCAGCATCCGCTAAATGTACATCCTCGGCAAATCAATAATTTTTTGAGCTTTATTGTTTTAGAATGATTCAAGAGATAATTTACACAATTCCTAGAAATTATTTTTGTGAAGAATGTGATTAGTAGATTGTAGGTGAGCCTAGCTTAGGTTTACAAGAGTGGAGGGATGTTGACTGCGTTCTCGGGATGTCGACTCGACATTCTTCCGTTCTTAACTTTCTTCTAAATTTATCTATACGCACTTACCTGAGCATCAGTTGAAGCATTTCTACTCCCTTTGACAGATAAATGTTATGAATGATACGTTTTCATTTCAACTACTTTATCAGAAATAACATCCTATTTATTTTCTGGTTTTTGAAAAATGAATAAGGTGGAAAACTTTCTCCTTGATACAAAGAGAAGAACATAAGAGGTAAATGGTCGTGACCAATTATCAACGATTGGTGCAATAGGTCCACATCCCATAACAATTATTACTACTACATAATCATAATAGTGATGCAGAAATCTGTCTGGTTGAGACACAAGTTACAAAAGTAAAAAATTGTACGTGATGCACAGGGCTAAAAGTTTTAAAAGAACTAAAAATCTCTTAGAAAAAGAAGTTAATAGGGTAAAAGATTTTATCGTCCTCCAAAAAGAAGATACAGAACTTCAATTTAAAACTTATGTAGACATGAACTAATAAGAATGATCCCAGATTTCAGTAATAGTAAATTTACTCCTGTACCAGTAAACGGTAATCCTGGGAATTCCAACGTATCTATAAGTGGCTAATACATAAGTAGTGTTGTTTAGAGGAGTTATCTTACAAATTTACGTCTTGAATTATTTCAATATAGACGTTTACCAGATCTCAATCCATTCATTTTCGAGTATCTAATATTTGAAGTACATATTACTTAATTAATTTTTTCGATGAAACATCATCAAACTTCAAAACTGGCATTAACATCTTTAGGTTTCAAATAAGTCATTGTTTATTTATAGTCGTGTACAAAAATGGTGTGCGCATGTCACCGATAAAAGAAGTCATATTCGCAATGATGAAGATTTAAAACGTTGTGTTGATAATCATGTAACCGCCCTCAACTTCACGTGGAAGTTTGAATTAGTCATTCTCCCCTGGTTCAAACACGGTGTCCCACGATTATCGTCGTCTGGGCGTAGTCTCTCATCTTCTTTCACAAGCCATCAGTTTGACGAGCCAGCTTATTTCCACATCGCTTATCTTCATTTCCTCCGCATTTGCCTCGGAGAAAGCGACCAGCCATGCCTATGTCTAGATAGCAACCACTTGGCCCACTGTTCACTTTATCCACACCTCTCTCTCTCATTCACACTCTGTCGTCCACGGCCTGTCTCTCTTCAAGAAAGTGACATTAGCTTAAATTATTAATTTGCAAAGCCTCAAAGGAGATTCTAGTTAGTCATATCAGCTTAACATTTATTAATTACATATATCATATTGATATCAAAATAAATTTAATATATTGTATATTCATGAAGTGTTATAAAATGCGTGCTCATTAGAGCTAACATAATTACACATTGTATGATTAACAAGAACACAATATGTCTGGGAAAAATACATCAAATGAGAAGACAGTAAGGGGGAAACTAAAATCTGAAATGCGTGCATAGTTTCTTTACTGCATGACATTGTGGTGGGTTTCTGGACTTCGGCTTAATTGGATTATTATTCTGTTGGAAGGAAGTTTAATTCAAGTTTAAGAAAAAATTATATTGATTTAATTGATTATATTTAGATTATAAAATTATTAATTAATGGTTGGATGATCAAATGAAAAGAAAATGATTTTAAATATAAAGTAAGTTTACTGAATAAGAATTGAATTACTATATGCTCCGGCTAGCAACAAATTGCGATCTATCAGGGCTATAGTGGAAAATGGTCTAAATGGGAGAAACGCCGAAAGAAAAACAGTCTATAGCCAGGGGGAGAAACGTAAATTTAAGTAAGCACTTTACCCAGCCTGGATTTCCTTGAGACGATGACATGGCTGGCAAGGTCGAGTCACAGCAACGAGCAGGAATGCGTATTTGACACGATTGTATTTAGTGATGGTCCACAGCGACGAATAGGATGTTTTGAGTTTATATTGCGTCGCAGAGAAGGTCCTCTCCGTTTCGCGGTTCCAATATTGTTCCGTTTTGTCCACGCTTCCAGCATTAGACCGTGTGAACTTTTATGTATGTGTATGTATTTATTACACCTACAAATGGGCAGATGCTCGGTGGCAGATACATAGAACTTAAACAATAATTAATAATCTGGTCGTAAGGACCATATTTAACCTAGACGCGATCTATTTTTTATTTCCAAATCGTTTCATAAATGCCTCGACCGTTACTTGTTGTTTGTTGTTTGGTTGGCAGAATATACTCATTAAACAAAATGTCCTCTTCCGCACGTGTCTGTCCGTCTGTCCCTCAACTTAGCGGCTCGTCCCCAAATTTATTGTCCGTGGTGCCTGACAAGTTCGGAACTTCGACTTTAGGAGTGGTACCTCCTGAACGGTTTCTCACCTGCTTAACATTAAAATCATTTGACCTAACATTTATTAAAATCTGAATATTCTCAATTTGCTTTTAGTCGGAAGCAGACTATTTTTATTACACTAAATATATAAAACAAGTATATGTATAAACAAGTAATAATATAAAACAAAGCATAAATGATTCTTTAATTGCACAGATGCACATTACAACATGGAGACTAAATGTAATTACGTTTTAATTTTGATAAATAAAATTGGAAGTTTTAGAATCATTTAACTTTTTAAATTATTTTATTACATTTCCACGCATTGCACAAGCTTGTCATGTGCCATTAGATTAATTTCGTATAAAAGACTTGAGATACAGTACATTTTCCACCATAAAATAAATCGGTATTTTAAAATATTTTTATTTAACTATTCTTGAAAATCCTATTAACCAGATGAAACTCAAGCATGTATTTGAAGACTCCGTCCCGATTAAGTTTTCAGTGCCAACCGTCATCAAAAACATCGACTCAGTCTAATGATTTAACATTTTCTGACAATGGAGAGTAGGATGGTAACAGAGTTGTTTTTCGATGGGATGGATTAATAGGCCATGGTTTGAGACACGAGGGTCATGTAAACTTAGCATTAGAGTGAAGTGTGAGGTAAGAACAGATGAGAGAGGTCAAGGATGGAATACGCTAAGTAGATTAGAAAGGATGTTGGATATGGTAATTAAGTAGAAATGAAAAGGCTCTTGCAGAAGAGGTTAGCAAGAAGGGTTGCATCAGACCAGGCTAAGGACTGATTACTACAACAACAACATGACTATTGATTAACAGAAAATTGTTTATTCACGAGAAGATATTGCATAACAATTCGACATATGTGATCATAGTTCTTTCTTACGTTAACATTGGGTAATTTCAAACTTAAAATTCGTTTCCCGACAGTAAGGAATAGAGAGATGAGAAAGCTACTTACAATTATCTTTCTGTCCCTCTGGTTATAAATTAAGATTTTCATAAGCCGATACAACGAGCTGGTCTAACTACCTCCATCCTGATCTAAACATGGAATCTGAAATGTTGCGTCCCCAAATCTAACCCCACTTACATGGGAAGTTTGTTGGACACGTACCAAGACCACGATGCAGTATTCTGGAGGAATTTCCCGTCGTCATACTCACGCGAATGCCGTGTCTCATCCTTAACCGTGAGCCCAATAATAATTTTCATACGGAAGCCGTCCTGGTGGTCAGCGAATGAGAGCAGACAAATAGAGAAACCTTGCTATATCGTCTCACTTTCCCTTCAACAATCCACTACTTCAGCTGCGTGCCTAATAATATGTAAGAACCTCGCAAGAATTTTGTTGAAACTGCAAGGTCAAATCGGCTCCCATTTGAGAAGCAGTATGGTTGCTCATTGGCTACCTCACTATTTATTCTCTTTCTTTTTCTTCCTGGGTAATTTATAGGGAGAGACAACAACGTGGATCCCCCTAGATACTATGTTCGTCATTTTAAATATAAACAAGGTACGAGCTCGTAGAACAAATCATCAAAGCGTTTTGGAAGAACTTTCCGTTGAAAATTCGCATCTCTGACAACTCGACAATTAACATTTGTTAATTAAGCACGGTAACCTTCAATTTTCAGTGTTTTTCTCGGCCTCGGAACAGAATACTTCTCTTGAAAAGCTTAATGACTATAAATACTGCTACAATTCTTCTCTGTTTGTTCCTTTTTATTTCACAGTTTTTCGCAAATCACCGGAGTTTCGTACTACTGTTGGCTAAGATCTTTTCCCCATAATTTCCAATACCCACAAACAATGGATCTACACAATTCAACTCGAATGAAATCATAAAGGCTTAACGAATTTCAGCTCATGAACCGCATTTCGCCCGTTGACTAGGCCACAAAAACCATTTCACAGATTAAAACGCGCATTCTACGCCGCCCTTTATAGTGAAAGAACGAGCTTCAAATTGTTCCGTTACTGCCATTGCATCAATCGACTCTAAATATTGACGTATCACAGTCATTTAGTTAGTTACAATGACGTACCGACCGATTGGTGCTTTGAATAACAGACCCTATGAGGGGGGGTCAATTAGCCACATAACAGTAAACACTGGCGATTCCGGCTCATTGTACCCTTTCTCTGATTAATTCACCATCGACCTCGAAACATATATCATTAAACGGTCGTCTGGCATTATTACACGATAAGTGCAACGCATACTCTCAAGTGTCATTCCAGACCTGATGGAACAAAAATTATTCCATATTTTTGGATAAAATTAATAATCTTCAAGTTTCTTATTCTCATCGGCCCTTTTATTAAGTGTTATTTTTTTATATCCATACTTAGCTACTCCTTGGGGAGTACAGGTTGCTCTTTTTGGGTCAATGGTAGCTTTAAAAGACTCTCCAGGCTTTTCTCTTTAATAATTTTTTTGAAATATAATTATAATTAGTTTTAATATGTAAATAGAATATTATCATAGAGCATTGCGATCCACGCATCTAAAGCAGAATATTCTTTTGCTATTTTGCATACGCCTATTGACACCGCAGAAAGAATTTGAAAGATGAAACGAAATTTAAAAAAGTAGTTAAGCAAAATTTTTGAAATGTTAAGATATTTGCAACAAGTACGTCAAATTAACTCCTATCACTGAACCATTACATTTGGCAGTTCCTAATTCTTATTTGGTCGAGTCAGAATTAAGTCACGTCAACAATTTATTAATTAAACCTTCGAATTGATTAAATGTTTTAGTACGTGACAATGAACTATTATCAACTAATTTACACGTAATAAATATGAAAATAATTATGTAATAGCGGCAACCACAATCATTGGATTATTATTATTATCTTATGTATGGTGTCTATTACAAAAAATTAGATTATCTGTTGACAAAAAAGTAGGCGTAGTTTTTGATCAATGTAAAGTAAAATAGCATTTTACTTACATGCAATATCTACAGGCCTATAAAATGATTTTATACACAAATATGTCTACAATATCTGAAATTTCCCTTTTGTAATGTGACGAAAAGAAAATTATATATTAATTTTTAAATCTTAGGACTTCATTTTGATTAACTATTTAAATAGTTTTTTAAGAGTTCGAAGTATGTAGAAGGTTGGTTATGGCTCTTTCTTGCAATTCCTTCTTCCCCTACCAACCAAAACACTTCCAAGCTTACTTATATGAGACCTCATTCCTCGAATTCCTCTTTGTAGTTAACCGAACCTTATATAGCACCAGAAAAATTTTATGAATGTTTACTCAGTTCCACGAGAGCTGGTTGATGCGCGGAAGCAATAAATTAGTGGGGGACTCAACTGAAAATATTACACACAGTTGACGTTAAAATGCCTCAAATTTCCCTCGTTTCCAGAGTTGTTTAGTCAAATATAATTACGACAGAATACCCCGTGAAAAGTAAATAAGTCTTTCCATCTAAATGGATGGCAATTGTCCATTCGAATCGACGGATCGTAATTTTCAAACATTCAGCACAACTATTTTGATGGAAATCGAAAACCTTTTTGCGTTGTGGTATTCAGTCCTAAGACTGGTCTGATTCAACCCTCCATGCTAACCTATTTTGCGCACGCCCTTTCATTTCCGCATAAATAGTACATCCCACAACCTCCCTAATCTGCTTAGCACATTCCATCCTTCGTCTCCCTCTTCTGTTCTTACCCCACACACTTCCCTCTTATGCTAATTTTACAAGACCCTCGTGCCTCAAAACGTGTCCTATTAATCCATCACTTCTATTTGTTAACGTCCTCCAGATTGTAAGCTCTTTCCCTATTCTGTTAAGAACTTCCTCGTTAGTGATTCTATCCACCCATCTGATTTTCAGCATTCTCCTATAGCACCACATTTCAAAGACTTCTATTCTTCTCCTTTCCGCAACTCCTATCGTCCACGTTTGTCACTCATATAACGCTAAGCTGCATGCGAACTTTTTCAGCAATGATTTCATAATATTTACACTTATATTACCCGTAAGTAAATTCCTCTTTTTCGCGAAAGCCTTCCTTACCTATGCTATCTTACTCTTTATGTCTCCTGTACTTCTACAATCCCTAGTTATTACGCTTCCCAAGTAGCAGAATTCCTTAACTTCCGTGAAAATATCCCTTCCCAATCTAACACTCTTTGCTATTCCACTGTTTCCCAAACTACACTCCATTACCTTGGTTTTCCCTCTTTCTCCAGGACCCCGTTCATGCCCGTTATTATGGTTTCAAAGTCTTAGTCTGATTCCCTTAATACTAAAATATCATCGGCAAAAATCTCCTTGCAGTATGATTCCTTTTCCATTTTCAGTTTTAACTTTCTTCATCGCCTGTTCTATTTATACGTTAAACAGCATGGCCGACAGTCTGCATCCTTGTCTCACTCCTTTCTTGATTACAGTTTACTTTTCTTGATCTTCTATTCTAATTACTTCTGTCTGTTTTCTGTAGAGGTTATGCATAAGCATTCTTTCTTTCTCGATATATAATCTATCCAAAACCTTAGACGATTTACAAAACTGTAGGAAAAGTAGATTTCTTTAGACAATACTTGTAGCTGTTACTTTTCAAAAAGTACTTTATACAAATCTTCAATTAATATTTATATTATATACTAACTGAGAAGTAACTAAACGAATAGTTTGAATTTAATGCAATTAAATTTCCGAATTGCGTCTCATAATAATAACTATTATGTCATATTCCGTAGATCTTGTAGATAAGCTTAGGATCAAGGTCAGGGTTTATATTTTTTCCACTATCAATTGTTTATGACTAATGATATTCTATAAATATAAACTTATGAATAGCTCACGCTTGCCATTTATTGTCATATAATAATAGTAATACATTATGCAACAGCATACGACGATAATTTTGACAATTCACATTATTGCTTAATTGTACATTTCAGACCTGTAATAAATTATTTTAATAAATTGAAGGAGTAGCTAAGGAGACATGAAGATTGGTGATTTTTATGTTGACGTTGGTTACTTGATAACTGTTGGATTCTTTGTGGCCGTATATTAAAGATGGAGATCCCACAATAATGTACACCTTTATGTGCTATTGAGAATGTCTTACATTTTTTGTATAGATTATTTTTGTTTCTTGTATTGGAACGAAGAACATAATAATTATTCATAAATAAGTGTCAATTTTTAGTCGCGAATAATGAGTAAGTGTATTGGCTGAGTGGCAATTTTTTGAAGAGACTTCTATATGAAGTTCGTGAAGTGACCTAACATATTGCTCGGACAACACGTTTTTGAACCGTAAAAACCTGGTCTTTACCCAAGAATATAATCCCGTATGACAAAATAGAATGAAACTATTTAAAGTAAACTAGTTTTCATGATTGTGTGTCGCCGAAGGTGGACCTAAATCTTTCAGCAAATGTGACTGAGCTGAGTTTCTGAAGTAACTGATTAATCTGATCAAACCAATTTAATTTATTACTTATTAGGAGACCAAGGAATTTATAGATGCAGTTTCATTTACATTATTCTATTGTCTCTTAGGAATTTAGGTTGTAAATTCAAAGGAAGGATTGTAGCTTTCGACAAAACTTTGTGATTCATCTGGTACTATATTAATAAAGAAAATAACAAAGAGGATAACTAAATGAAATTTGTGGAATACAGGTTTGACCTCAATGAGGTCGTGAAAAATTTTCGTTGTGTTCAATAGATTTAATTTACGTCTCCTCCATTTTATTAGTTTGAGGTCATAAAGTTGGGTTAGAACGTTGCAATATATATTCTTCTTTTGTATTTCATTTCATTTTAATTAATTCAAATTATTCGAACTTTATTGAGACATTTCTTTTATTTTAGGTTGCCTAATATTCTCTGATGATTTATGTGCTCTGACAATCAACATTAAACGAAACACTAGAGTGCAGTAGTTCATTTTATTTCCTGATACTGCAAATTTCAGATGGACGCATTACCGTAGACGTTCCTCGCATCTGCGGGTAAAAAATTCCAGCGTCGAAGTGCATGCTCGAACTGGTTCTAAGTTGCTCTGATATTCGTTTCAGTAAAACTGTTTCATTTCTTTAACATTATGCAAAGCTAAATATAGTTAACTAAACAATTTATATTCTAGAAAGTTAGATTTCGAAATGAATACGTAATGTATGAGCGCCGATTGGAACGGAATGTAATTAACATAATGTAAATAAATCAGCGAGCAAAATTCACCGAGGTCTTCCGAATCGGAAGTGCCTTAGTGGATAAATATTCAAATTTGCAAGTGTCTGGTCCAGTTCCGCGAAGCACCAGTGTAAAAATAAATTCTTCTCGGCCCCATCTTGTTGCAGTTTCGCCGCAGAAAATATGAGCTAATGTATTCACTGGGACATTTATCTGCTGCTTATTGTGTAAGCCTCCGCTGTCTCTAAAGTTTGAAATGCCAGGTAGCTTTTGGGACCTCTTGGCGGCTTTCGTACGACGAGCCATCGCAGTATTAATTCAGTTCTCCCCGGGGGAAAGCAGAAGACACACGTGGGACCGAACTCTGATAACCAGCTGCCTCCCTGCATCCTCCCCAGCTCACTGCTTTTTTTGCTGGCCTCTGCTTCCAAGACTTACAGAATCTGCTACCGACTGATTAATAACAACATTCTTGGAATCGTCACGTCGTTCACACTTTCTTATTCACGTTTACACTCGGAAGGGGTAAAGATAAAGATAAAGTATCCTTTACATGCCTGTAATTTCAAGCGCTTCCTGCCTTTTGATAACCTTTTTTATATAACCAGAAAGAAAATTAATTCAAAAGCAAACGTAAATGAAGTCACTTTTATCTCTTTACTGAATTCTGATAGAAGTTGAACAAAAATAACATTGCATTGTATTCGGACAATTTTTAAAGTTACTGTAAATTATTTTCATCTGTAGCTTCACAAAGTGTATTGGCTCTTTGGTCCACCTATTCATCAACGAGGAATTCACTTTTATTGTTAAGACATGTTTAAATTAAATTTGTTAGTTGGACGAGTCATTAGTTTATTATAGCATCTGCAAACAATTATTAACACAGAAAATAAAGTAAATCACTTTTATTGTTAGATATTATTAATTTAAATTTTAATAAATTTGTTAGTTGGACAGAACATTACTTTATTATAACATTTGAAAAGAATTATTAACACAAATAAAATAAAGTAAATCATATCTAACTCAAATTAACTTTTTACGAACAAACGGAATGAAAGATTTATTACTTTGTGGTGCCTAAAATGGCCACTCTTAGGGAACATAGGCGGGATTTAGAGAAACGAAATATTAAATCGGGTTAAAGGCAGTAGGAATGAAATTATCATCTTGCGTATGGTGTTGTCAATGACATTGCTAAATTCCGCTGCATGAATGACTGATATAATCGTGAAGCCGAAACGCCAATATCCGTACATTTCCTTCGCCGACGGATCTCCAATGCATGCATAGGTGCGTAGTGGTGTGTGAGGTGCGCAGTAGGAGAAGGTGGAGGGGAAGGAGTATTGTTGTCAGTGGAGAACAGTCGTGGAGGAGTAACTACCATTCATAAAAGATATTAATTATCTTCATAGTAACGGGATATATCCTGTACTCATCATCCATTCATTTTTACGGATGAACTTTCTGAAGTACAACATACCCAGAACTGTACGCAACATTTTCACAATAGTTTTTAAAGTATAGAGTTGACGTAATTAAAGTTCGTATAAAGATGGGCTCCGGCCTATCACTGCTACAATTACAGGACATTATTGGCTATTTTTCTCCAGTTCACGTCAAGCTCTAGGATAACAGCAGTGAATATACTTCAGCACAGTCCAATCTTCTTCCATGTCGTAGATTTATCTGGAGTGCGTATTATAGGATATAATTGAAGTATTTGTTCAATATGAAATGTTTCTCGTTACGTTAAATACTACGTACCTCCTCCTCAAGTAAATGTAAAGTATCATTCCATCTGCTCACCAATCGTAAACAACTTGCGTCCCCGTGGCTACGATCGTGTAATAATTCTGTAGCTTAACTCTCAGCCAGCAATAAACTGTTTTTCAACAATGCTTCTCCGACACAATGCCCGTAAGGATACTCAATCGTATATCTTTTTTATTTTCTATCATGATCTTCTTTTTCCTTTTAAAACTCGTTCCAGATTATTTGATCATTGCAATGTACATTATTTTACCGTTTCCTGATATATTTGTGGACATTATAAAAGAAATTGGATTGTAAATGACAAGAATCTACCTTTTCCTTCGATAAGTTCAGTTTTGAAATTCTATGCAAATATTATATTACTATTACTGCAATTTTATAAATTTGTTTATCTTTTAAAACAGATTTATCATTTCATTTGTATTTAAAGACGCATCAACTTTTTGCAATCATTAGCGATAAGTATTTAATAATAATCTGTAATGTTTACAACTGATTAGTATGTGTTTGTGTAACACTATTTTTAAAGTTTTGAGTATTAGAATTGTATTATTTCTTCTTGTAACTTTGGAGCACCTGCTATTTTGTAGATTTGAATTTCTCCACACTGCGTTACTTTTATACTGTTTGTACCTTGTACAATCCATTAGAATGTGCTGCATTGAAATTTAGACGTTGACCTGATGGAGGGTTCTTTTCTATTAGATTAAGGTGAGTTAATTTGGTATGGCCATTCCTAATTCTTGAGATGACATTTTCTTACTGCAGTCCAGTTTCGGGTTTGTAATTATTGCGTAAATCATTATGATGCATTTAAGTGCCAATCCAATTCCAGTGCAATTCCAATTTATCAAGGTTTACAGCAAAATAAAATGAGCTCAAATATTATGCAAATTAATTTAAACAAAAGCTTTCGGCCATTGGGCATCCTCAATCTGAAATTAATAACTAACAAACAACCAAGTTACATACATTAATAGCTTCCAAAGAAAATGTGATGGTAACGTGACTATTTGTTGGTTATTAATTACAGCTTAGGGATGGCCAATGGCCGGAAGCTTTTGTATTAATTAAAACCGATACAATAAATTAATCTGTAAAATATTTGGGGACATTTTAATTGTCTGGAAGCCTTGTATATTATTAAAAGTCCTGCTGTAGCCTATTTTCCAATTTCTTTTTAAGCGGGGAAAGTATTGGTCAAATTTGGGGGAGGAATCAGAGGGGATTGATTGGGTGTCCTATAAAGGCTGATTCGATTAATGGACTGTTGTATTCCCTTTTATGGTTTAATATGTATGCAACTGTAATTGCCTTCTATATTTTGTTACTTGGTGATAGATTTCACGAATATTTCTATTAACTGCAGATACCATTTTTCTGCTAGTTACTTTCTGGATGAGAGTCAGTGGGATCTAACGAGTTCTTTCTTGTTTACTTACATAATGTTCATTCGGTAAGGAATTATGTCTGCAAAAAGGGAGTAGAATTTTAGAATCTGCAGTTAAACATTTGCTAAATGTTAAAATCAATTCAGAACTTTTTTATTGCGAATGTAATGATGTAATTAAAACAAACCATTTCTGAAACAATTCATGTTTACTGTATAAATATTGTTTAATGTCGCAATAAATTGTTTAGACCTTCAGAATTCAAAAAGTTAAAAAATATGTTCTGGGTTGAACCCAAAAAATTATGGAAAGCTAATCTAAAACTGAGTCCAAAAATAAAACGTGATGTACCTGAGTGGAATTGTATGGAAAAGATTTTATGAATGAATGGGATCTCAATAATGGACTAATAGCTATGGTTGTTAGCCTAAAACGGACGACAAATGTCATTACCCTTATAATTTTTAAATTGTCTGAGACTCTCAATCGAATTTTCGATTACAACTAAGCATCTTACGATCACAGAGAAAATGCTCAGAACTGAATGTGGCCACCGTTGAAAGGCTGAACGCAGCTTTGAAGTGCTTAACTCGAGCAGAAGTCGCCTCTATTTCAGAGCATGCGTGTTCACTGGCTTTTGCTAATCTTAAACGCTTCACGTGAATTATGAATGCCTTCCATCGATTTCTAGCAGGTTTATAAATCTTGACTTGGTGGCACAAAACTGTATCGCCATAAAAAATTATCCTTCATATTCAATATTGGACAGCCAGTATGTCACCAAATACTAATTTAATGACTCCGTGACGTGTTAAAATGTCAGTCACGCTGTATATTAGTTGTTGAGTCTTACTTGAAGTAGGATTCATTACGATTTTGCTAATTATATACATTTGCTAAAATACAAGTCACCAGATATATTTAAAGCAGAGCGCAATATTTAATATCCCCTGCCTACCTATATACATATCGTGAAATAAAGTAAATAAAATGTGACGTGTGATCAATACGACACCACAGATATTAGTAATTTAAACTTAGTTCAGAAAATTTAATTTAGCCAGACAATTGTTTTGAAGGGCAAGGCCCTTGGAGGGGGTGGCTAAAATCCCTAAAATCCTAAGTCCGTGACGATACTAATCCCTGGGGATTGAGGGATGCCAGCCATCAACGGCCGGTGACTCGCGAAAATTTCCACAAGGTTGATCCACACCGGCGGTGTGCATCCCGCGAATTTGTAAAACAGGGCACGATTGGCGTTGAATAATCATTTTTTTACCCAGTAATGGGGGAATTGAAAGACGAGCAAAGGGACGAGAAGGGCAGTTCAATTCACGACTTGGAAAGAGATCTGGGGGAGAAGAGAGGAAATGGAAAATGTTGAGTTTGCAGAGTTATGATTTGAAAATAGAATGAAATGTGGGAAGAAGAGCAGAAGACGCTTTCAATAATTTCTTGCAAGAAATAAAAAATCTTTCGCTTTGCCGACGATATTGTAGTATTAGGGGAATCAGAAGAGGACTTGGAAACCATAATAAATGGCATGAACGGAGCCTTGGAGAAAGAGTTTAATATGAGGATTAATCGAGTCAAAACCAAGGTAATGAAGTCTAGTATGGGAAACGGTGGAATAACCAAGGCTGACGGAATTTAAGGAATTCTGCTACTTGGGAAGCGTAATAACTAGGGATGGTAGAAGTATAGTAGACATAAGGAGTAGGATAGCACAGCAAGGAAGGCTGTCGCGAAAAGAGGGATTTACTTACGAGTAATATAAGTGTGAATATTAGGAAATCGTTGCTAAAAATGTTTGCATGGAGCGTGTCGTTATATGGGTGCGAAACATGGACGGTAGGAGTTGAAAAAAGGAAAATAATAGAAGCCTTTGAAATGTGTTGATATAACAGAATGATGAAAATCAGGTGGGTGGATAGAATCACTAACGAGGAAGATCTGAAGAGAATAGGGGAAAGAGCGAACAATATGGAGGACGTTGACTAAGAGAAGGGATAGATCAATAGGCCACGTTTTAAGACACGAGGGTCTTGTAAAATTATCATTAGAAGGAAGTGTGTGGGGCCAGAACAGAAGAGGGAGAACAAGGATGGAATGCGCCAAGAAGATTAGGGGGGATGTGTGTTGTGCAAGTTATAAGGAAATGAAATGCCTTGAGGAAGATAGGTTAGAATGGAGGGTTGCATGAAACCAGGCTTAGGACTGAATACCACCACAACTACATACATATATATTAAATTAAGTATGAGCACTAATAATTTTTTTCACATGTAAAATTCGTCCTTCTTTGTTCTGATTAAACCTTCATTAATAATACAGTAACATTTATACTCCTATATGACTCCGGCTGATCAAACTATATCGTACAAGGAAATAATTTGGTCTGATATTAGCACTGTAAAGTGAAAGTATGACATACTACGACCACATTCCTTGAATATTTCCGTATTTGATTATAAATACTGTAATCCGTGTGAGAAACGAACATATGCTGGGACAAACTATTAATCATCAACCTTGAATTTAATTAATCAAAAATTGGTAACTACTGTACGTGAATTTCAATTTTGATTCCAACGAATCACGCAGTCCTTACCTTTGATAAATTTATAAATTCTGTAAGAATTCGGCTACACGAATTTGAACATAATGCTTTACGGTCCATTGGAATAAAAAATAAATTATAAGTACATAAATTAAAACTTCTGAGTTACAAACAGAATTGAAGCTCTATTGGATTTCTACAACGTTTCGTCCTCTCATTAGGAGTTCATTAGGTACAAAAAAACTTTAATGTATCTATTTTCCGTTTAACAAAATAATTCAATTTTTCTGCTTCTCAATTAATTCCGTTAAAATAAAGATTAAAAATTAGTTACAAATTTGATTTGTGTATTTAAACATTTACCTTGACAGTTCTATTGGGTAACAGGGCGGTTCTGAAGCTGGTAATTCCATTTTCTAAGTACAGGAATGGAATTGAAAGGGGAATGCGGAATGAAAAAGAAGGCAGTAAGGCTTGACTATGATTCCCGGAGTTTGCAGAGGGGTTGCAGCATTCCCCTTTCCGTACCTCGTCAATTTTAGTGGAAGCAGGCCGACTGATTCAATACGATCAGCAGACAACCCAACTGTTTTACCAAGGTCTGTGACCCTGAGGTCCAAATATAAAATTTTTCATCTTTGACTAGACCAGGCGAAAAATGTTATACTTATAACCTTAATACTGTCAAGAATGATGTTAAATTAGATACTTAAAATTATAAGCAATATTACTTTAAGAAACTTAATTAATAACCTGAAAACTTGAATAGTTTTATTTTCAAATTCTTTCAAATTTTCTAAATTTTTATCTGTAAACTTAGTTTATCGTTATATAAATTCTCTATATGGGAGATGTTAGCTGAAATATTATTTATAACAAATTTTAGTTATATATTAATCTTGTTTTATTACGTATGCTAATATTCCCGATGAAACGAATTTGTTATAAATAAATTTAATTATGCATAATATTGCGGATTTAATGCTCATGATTTTACTAAACCGCATCCATGTTTGATTAATGTTAATACTACTAAACTTATCCTGTTTCCACCCCAGTATTACAATTGTAGCTGAATAAATTATTAGTTGTTTGACGTGTTTATGAACGAAATTCAAGAGAAACTTGCATACTTTTTTTCCAGTTGGAAAAGTATAAAACTTGCATCTTGTTGGGACAAACTAGGGAAATTTTTCAGGGGAATGTTTCGTGATCGGACACTACATCAACTTCTTTTTAGTAACAATTGAATGTCGTATGATAATAAGGAAACTAAACATAAATGATACTGTTTGGTGGATAATGTTTAGTAGTGAATTACGAATTAGTTTTAATTATAGTAACACAACAAACATTTATTTAAAATTAATTTTCATTAATTATTAAAATGGAACACAGAAAGCAAGTACATAAAACAGAAGTCAATTAGTTAAATACATGTAATATGTAATAAATACTTATTGTTTAAAATATATTTTTTATAATGTAGACGGTAAACACTATCTTATAAATTTATTTAATATTACTTACATCTAAGTCATTTCACACATACTTTTAAACATTTTTTGTGTATATTTTCAATGAATCTATTTTATTCATTTTTGAAAAATATTTATATTTACACCTTAAGAGATTCCAAAAAGGAACGCTTCATCGTGACAAGCATTATTTTATTAAAATGTTCTATATAGTTTTGTTAATACATTAAAACTTATTTCTAACCAATTTGATTGGTTTATTGATTTTTATTACAAACGGCGTTTGAATGTTTCGATTCCAGATTAACAAAGGCAATGAAAAGTGAGTTCTGTTTTAAAAAAATGGGAATCAATCAGGAATATTACAAAATATATCACAAGCTGGTCCGTTTTAATAGAAAATCAATTATTTACGTTAACCGGTTGATTATGTTAGTTGTAACCAATTATTAACTGAATATCTAATCCGCTGAAAAGGAACAGTAAAATAGACTATGCAAAATATTTTATGAATTACATATTAGGATAAAATAAATTAGAGAAAATATAAATAAGTCAGTATTCAGCGGACAGTGTCTAATTTTTGTTTTTGAAATTTGCTTTAATTGGTAACATAGATGTGATTTAATTGTTTTTGCGCCACATAAAGCCACCAAAAAGTAAAAACCCGATTGTTTCAATAAAAAAATAGGGATTGTAACAGTGATGTTAGACTGAAGGGAGAAAGCAAACCACGGCGGAACAATCGGCTATTTTTTGTAAACAACACGAGTCAATGATATAAAAAATAGAGCATCAATGCTAATGGCAACAATGGCTCTACTCCTCGTCATTTCAATAGTACACTGTAGCGAACAAATTACGAATGTTAGGCCAAACGTTACAGTTCAATTAGTTCGGAAGTTGATGAGGTAAACGTTCTGTTACATCGCGAGGTGAATGTTTGATGCGATACAAACGTTTGGCTAGTATTTGTGCTGGTGACAAAAGATAAACATGTTGGAATTGCCACTTCAATAGAGCAGTATTCCCCTGGCCGAAGTTGTTGCTAGAAACGTATATTAGCAGAGAATTGAAGTTAGTGTGAAGCTGAGGGATGCCTGTGGGTGATTTCTATTGCGGGTATTTCTCCCCAGATTAACTGCGGGGCTCACATGACTTCGTTGGGAATGCCTCGTACTATCCCTGTTTTTTCTTTCTCATGATCCCATTGGATCTCCTGGCCAACTGCCTTCTAAAAGTGATGTAGATACGGACAAGGTACTGCTGCATCCCCACAGTAAACTCATCTCCCGTCATTCGGAAGGGCGTAAAAATGGTACCCAATAGCCCGACCTACCTGATGCAGGTTTTCTAGGGTTTTACCTGGATCTCTTTGGGTGAAAAATCGGGTAGGGTCCTTAAACTATAGCCCTGGGGCCCTATTCTATCCTTGGCTACCTTACTCTACCTTCCACATCCCTCCATTTGCTCTTTCTATGCCGTTGTCGCCCTGTGGCCTAATACGCCTTCTACTTTTTTCTTGTGATTATGGCTACTATTTCTGTTATTAATCATTAAATTACAAAATATGCATTTTATTTTTCTGATTACGCACCATAGTAATGAAAAATAAAAGAAATAATCGTACGTAGAATACAGAATTAGACTGGAAAACTTAGCTGACCAACAACATACAACATTTGGAACTTTTGAGACAATTAATAAAACTACTTAAAATATATCATTGTATGCAGTTGGTGTCGGCCAACATCTGTAAGGAATATTTAAATGAAATGATTTTACGACCAATTTGCAGACAGTTTTTATTTTTATGCATATTCGCATCTAAGGAACATTTTTTAACATGATAATTATGTACCTTGGAAGTAAACTTATTATATTTCGTAGTATTAGACTGTGTGTTGTTTCTCAGATAAATAAATTTTGTTCGGTACAGTATTATGTGTTACATGAATTCGTTAACAGCTAAAATATTCCTTAAAAATATATATTTCGGCCGTAACCGTCGCTGGGGATGGTCCATGCGCGACACCAAATTCTTCACGTGTAAATTCTATAATATTTTCGGCTGAGGAAGTCAAGGAGTAAATATGGTGCATTGCTTAATTTTCAGACTCAAAATGGAGATGAAACGTCGCTTTTGTGAATAAATAGTGACATATTTAATGCTGATTTTTGGGCGTCTTTTTATTTCTTGTAAATTTTAAAGTCAGAAAACTATGTTGTAATTCCTTAAGATATACTCATTATTAAGCTTTTTAACAAATTAAGGGCAAAAGAATTTTTAATTCATGTAATTACTTTACACCTTGTTTTTACTTGAACCTTACAGAAAGAGTGAGAAACGTCGGAAGCTTCCAACCTGTTAACTAATAAATTTGCGAGACTCTTGGTTGTGGTTATTTTTTCTTTATCTGATAAACTCATTATATTAAAATAACTCATGCAGTGAAGGAAGAATTTTGTCTTCAAATTGCGGAATAGTTTCGTCAACGCTTTTACACAGACAGCAAATAAGATTGACGAGTTCTCCGGCTGTTCGCGAGGGTGAACCATGGACAAGGGAATTAGATTACTGCAGTTGTCGTGCATAGAATGAGTAAACATGAGTCAATAAACGTAGTTTAAAATATTTTAAGGGACGCAGCTGGGGAAATCATGTGTTCATAATAAATGACAGGAGCTATGACTCAGTAACTCTTCTCTAACACCACATTGTGAACCTTAGCGATTATTTCCTTCAATGGATTTAAAGTACATAGTAAGCGTATTATTCTCCAGTGCCGATTGTGTCGCAGAATTATAGCGATCATTAAAATACCTCCGATATGAAAGAATCTGACGAATTTGTGCTCATTGAACGGGATGCAAGGCCGCTGACAACTCAGGCATTTTGTTCGCCATTGTGGAAACCTCGCCCAGGCAAATTTATGAACAAATTTGGTGTACCAGTTTAATAATGATAATCATATTTACTGTATGACTCCAAGTGCGGCACACGCAATGTAGCCAACACAATGGCTCAGGGGAAAATAATCCAGCCTTTAACAATGCGGCAATTTCCCATTGTTAATTTTATCGTGTCTGTCTCGCCAGTTAAAAAAAATACTAAATTTACTTGCAACGAGTTTTATATATGACACACGCTTTTGTCAGGAACATAACAGGACCACACATACACGTTTGTGAATTCAGGGCACAAAACGTAAAACCGATTGAGCGTTGCTCATGCGTGCGAACCAAGCTTACAAATCAACATGTAGACGGAGTCCGCGACCAACCAACCATTCAACAAAATTAAAAATAATTAGACCCACACTTCTTGCGAAAATAAAATATAGAAATAACAAAGACGTGTCTGTTCTTTTTGTTGTTCGGCTCAAGTAACGAGTTGCCGTGCTCAATCGGAAATTAAGCACGTGCCAAACCGGTAAAGAGCGATATTGTTCAATTAAACACAAACTAATAAAGCTTTAATAAATTACTTCATGGAAGACCATTAAAACAATGTTCTGTACGTAGGAGCAAATTTCGTGGAGCACATTCACGCAGACGACTTTTTGTTTCAATATTAGTAACTTAAGTCTCAGAATTTATTTTAACACTAAAATTTTCACGGTTTCCTTATGATATTTTCATTAAATCATTTGTTTAAATCACGCTCCTCTTTCTCTTCCATCTTAGCACGTAGGCAATATGTAATACATTTCTACGTACAAATACAGTTAGATAATACGCAAAGTAACGTCGGAACGTGCTGTTATATTTCGTTGTAATTGTTTCCTATATTAAATTAGTCTGGAAACTAACGCCGAATAATATTATTAACTTAATCGTATGTTAAATTTATATGTATCATGTAATATATAATACGAATTACAGTAAGCCCAGAACAAAATATAAGGATAGTTCATTAGTCCAAAATCATGTGTGTTTCTTAATAGTTTCTCAATCAAATCATGAAAAATCACTCACTATTCACTTATTTATTTAACCTTACAATCTTTATACTTAAGGTTACATAAACAAAAAGCACAATATCCAACATAAATCCTATAAAGCACGTTATAATGCCATCCCACCAACATTTAAACCAGGGGTAGGCAACGATTTTTGTAGAAGGGCATATAAAAATTAATGGCGCACCACGGGCCAAAAAAATTGTTAGTAATAATATTTGTTTAAAAAAGAGAAGGTACATGTATGGAGGAATACATAGCGTTGGTATAAAATAATGTTACAAATATTGACTTATGAAAAACTTGGGATTGCCCGTCTCTTGCAAGAAGTTCAATAATTGGTGACAGTTATGTTGTTGCTACGCGTGAAAAGCTTCCTAAATTTGTATCAATAATTAACAGTAAGTACTATCGAAGAGGAATATCGTTTTTCATACAAAATTAATTAGACTTGGTTATTTATCTTTGGAAACAGGTCGTCGGTACAAATCTGCGGGCCGTAGTAATATGCAACATAAAAATTTAGTGACGGGTCGGACAAATCTTTCACTCCTCCGTACGTGGGTTGCAACCTGCGGGTTGCTCATCTTTGCCTTCAACACAATATTCATACCTATTATATTCAGCTTATCACTAAACTCACTATTAATTTGTCTGCTATTATAAAAATGTTGATAAAAATACAATTCTTAATGTCCTTAATGTAACCAAATGACTGTTAATCTTTATAAGTAGGACAAACCGCAAGAGCTATCAATTATGGAACATAGATGTAAAATCAAATTCTACTTGCTAAATTAACTGTTTTTTCCAAATATATTTTAGACGCATTTAATTTTTCTGAGATAAATTCCACATTTTAGATAAATACAGCAACTTCAAATCACGATTAGATTCCGAATGCTCAACTTTAACAACAATAATAATTCTCTTATTGTCAAAATGACGCTGATTTATGGAACAGATCTTTATAATGTGTTGAACCAATCTAATGTCTTTGCAGAGCTATATCTACCAATTTCAATATCGTTGTTGTCTACATGATGAGGGTTCATATATGGATATTTAATTGTATTAAATTAATTAGTTATATTTTTGATTATCTGTTTTGAAATTTGAATTAAAATAATTATTAATTATTTGTAGACACACTGAGATGACTATTCTTGTGATAATTCTGAGCTTGTAATAGATCTCTACTGAAGAAAGTTAAACAGCTGTTCCAAAGACTAACCTCTAACAACGTGCATGTATAATTTTACATATAGAGAACAGGAGGTCATCTCAGTCAAATCAAATATTCGGTATCGGCTGTTGCAGATTTATGGTGATAAAACATTTTAATACAGTAGCACGAAAGACATTTAATCATTTTATATTTACTGGTCTGTTCATTATTTTTATCGGTCAGATTCCCTCAAAAGGTTACATTTTCAGTTTGTCAGGGCTCCTATCTTGCAAGATTTTATTCGATAAAACGATATACAAGGCACACTTCACACAAGAGTTTGGTACAATTTGGAGGCAATGCACGTAACGAAATTGTCAGTAATCAAGTAATCAGGCAGTAACAATGGAAATGGTGGGCGAGGCACAGGTGGTCAACGAAGCTTCCAAAAGGAACACGTGTAGCTGGGCATCTCATGAATTTCGGCAGGGTGGATTGGGGCTACAAAGGGATCGTAAATGGCCGAGCCGCTGCTACGATGAGCCACTTAGCCTTATTGGCTGCAACCCTTGCTCCGAGGGTTAGCGGCGAATATCGAATCCCTTATATTGCAAGGCTTTTACACTTTTACATGGAGGCAGTGGCGGAATTTCAAATGATCACTAATGGAATCAGGAGTTTGATTAGTCACGTAGAGACCCGGGAAGTCAAACAACGTCATGTCAAGAGCCTTCTTTAGTAGCCACATATCCACCAAACCCATCAACGTATTTCTCATCTTCATCAATCCTATGGCAACCAGTTCATACAGTATAACATCCCAAAAGTTTTATCCATCTTCCGCCGTTATATAAGCTTCAGGCGCAAACCGAAATTCAAATAATAATGAATAATCTAGAAGAAAAATACCACAAATTATAACTCCAAAGTTTTCAACCATACTACAACCTCATCCCAGACCAGCTGAAATCATAGCATAAACTGAAATATAATATTTCTTCTCACCACAACCTTAAAAAATAATTATTATAAAAAAGCTTTCCCAAAAAAATAATGTTACAAATAAATATACTGTCTGCATTCTTCATTTTTCTAATAAATTAGTAAATGTCATGATGAAGAGGGTCTCTGGTCCTGGTATAACAATGCAAATGCCATTTCTAAAGTAATGCACACTATGATTACTTAAATTTACTTTTAATTCTACTTGTGAGTAGATACAACCCTAAAAAAGCAAAATACATTTTTAAAAATCCCCATCCCTCTCACCTGACTTGCGCCATCTTGGAACTAGGGTCTGTATTCTAGAGTTGGGCAAAACCGTTCCTTTTAGTTAACGGATCGGAACCACTAACACGCTATTAAATTTGGCCTCCTCGCTGGACTCAATTCACCGAAATGAATCTTAGCTTGTTTCAATGAATTTCCAGAAGATTTTCTGAATAATTGAGCTAACTATTTTTTAACAAAAATTATATACCTTTTTCGTTGTAAAGAAAGAAATAATTATAAAATAAATTGCTATAGGAAATTTTAAAAGTTTCAATTTTGTGTTTTATTCAGCATACTGGTATTTATTAAGCAACCTTTGTATGGTATTTAAACTGACGTTATTTTATTATTGGCTGCCATTGTCAAGAAAATTATCCTTCTTGTGACGTGGTGCAGCTGAGATACGCTAATAACTCACCGGGTTCGACAATTCATATTTTTATGTCGGTCTTTCTCACCATAGTTCGTTGACTGGTCTCAACCGGGCGTAAAATAAAAGAGGCCTCACCCTGCAAAACGCAGATACGGGATATCTGATCGAATTTTGATTCAAACACAACTAGCTTCCTCTGTGCAGTGAGTGACAATTGAATCTGAAGAAGAGAGCTGTAGTTCTTTTGAATCACTCCGCTCCTGTGATCCGTAACCTACTTGCTGTTTGAACCATTCAATCATGAATCAGATCGTGCGGCCATGATCCCAAAGCATGGGATCCCTGCTGTTTGAATCACTGACTTTGAAAATTTCCTGGAGTATTTATAGTTTACAAATAACATAATATGGGCTTTCAGTCTGTCTCTACTCAGACTTCATGACGACTAGTTTCTTATTCTTTATCTAACTTTTACTTCAGGTTTTACAGTCGCACCAACCAACGAGGTCAGTAGAGTCTCTCTCTTTGGGTATCTAATTATTCGGTTTCTCTGTCGGTACTTGCAAACATACACAAATACCTAGACCTTATCCGGGAATCGAACCCGGGACCTCTGTAAAGAGTCTGTGACGTTAGCCACTAGACCTAGGAAGCGGTCAGCTGACTTCTATAAGTCACTTGTATATACTTAAATAAATTGCGACCTCACTTCCCGAACGCTTCTAAATGACGACTTCACGGATATTACTCAAATAAGACTGTCTCGATTCGTGTCCGCTCAGCTACTATGGAACTTTTTCCATTCACGGATACCCGGAAAAAGTCAAGTTACTCCGCCATTAGTCACCCTTCTTTACCGAAAATGCTCCGTAAGATTTGGCAAAATATTCCACTCTGCCCAGTCTTAAATTTTAAATATATACGGGGCTTTATAAATTTTGCGTCTATAAACTATTGTAATGTTATTCTGGAAGGAAAATGATTTCACTTAACATTACTGACTATTAAACCAAGAACTGTTAATGAGTAATGAACGGAAAGATATAATTAATAATTATTTACTGAGAACGACAATTATTTACCGATTATATAATTAGGCTAATATACTCAAAAAAGAATGGAGCTAGACGCGAAAACTAGTCTTTCGGTCGTTTAATAACGTATAACATAGATCTGGAACCTGCGAAAGAAGAGAAATTTGAAAAACAAAATGAAGGAAGCATATAAGGTTGGATAAAACATCTAATAGTATAAATAAGTGAGATTAATACTAAAACGCAATAATATATTGAAACATCTCATCATCGTCCAATACCATGCCATGTTAGTTTTGAAACGGACAAATCTGAAGCGTATGGCGTGTTTTTGCAATATCGCATGAGAGGTTGAAGCGTTTTGTGGTGGCGTGCTGTGGATTTTCCGAATGCGTGCTCGCGAAAGACCATAATTGAATTAATTGGTTGAGATCAGTACCGCAGATAACGAAGCATTCAGAAATTCAGTTGTTGACTTTACAGTAATATTAATTATTGAGGAAATATGTTTGTATTCCAGTTGAAGTTTTACTGTGTAATTATTGTGTTACTTAGACTTCGCTGGTTGGTAAAATCCCCGCGTAGCGAACACGTTTGAATAGTAATATTTATCAATTTTCGCCTCACTCACTATATATTTCCATGTCACACCACGTTTTTGAACAACTTACCGCTACAAGGGAAAGATTTGAATCGACTTGTAATAGTAAAGAAAGAAAGAGAGATTTGTTAATTAGTAATATCTTTGTTTCAAAAATATTTAAATTGTTTGATTATCTACAGAGACTTCCGAAATTTCATAAGTAAAATATAAATAAATTTAACTCGCTTCTCTCAATACTACTGGATCGGAGCTTTATAATATAATAATACACTGATTTGAAATTAATTGAATATATATTGATATATAAACACGCTAAACCGATAAAAATTTCAAAATCGTCAACCTCGCCTATGCAATATTATATATACTCTTTTTCTCGTTCAAATGGCGGGAATTAAGCAAGCGACGTCAGACTGAGAAGCAGACGTTACGCTCTGCTTGTTCCGTAGCTC
Organism: Eucriotettix oculatus; assembly: GCA_034510155.1. NCBI lineage: Eukaryota > Metazoa > Arthropoda > Insecta > Orthoptera > Tetrigidae > Eucriotettix > Eucriotettix oculatus. Next base: position 87,538,742 of record CM067377.1, read on the forward strand.
GTTCATTCATCAGCAACTAATCAAAAACTGAACGCGTACACAACTGAAAAGCAATTACAAATAAGTACTGTTCAACTGATATAATACATTTTAGGTTAGGTACATCTTTTACAGTAGAATACTGATTAAATTTGAAACTGAAATATAGGGGATTTTCTTTCATACAGTCTGAATTTCGAGCAACTTAGATTTTATTTGTCCTTGAATTTTTTTATAAATTATTTCATATGTATTTTATCTTATTTGACATAAATAATAAATGGTATGAACGGGGTCCTGGAGAAAGTGTTCAATATGATGATTAATAGAGGGAAAGCCAAGGTAATGGTGTGTACTATGGGAAACAATGGAATAACAAAGGCTGTTAGACTGGGAAGGGATAATTTGACGAAAATTAAAGAATTCTGCTACTTGGGAAGCGTAATAGACGTAAAGGGTAGGCTAGCACAGGCAAGGTAGGCTTCCGCGAAAAAGAAGAATTTACTTACGGATAATATAAGTCTGAGTATTAGGAAATCGTTGCTAAAAATGTTCGTATGGAGTGTGGCGTTCTATGGGTGACAAACGTGGACGATAGGAGTTGGAGAAAGGAAAATAATAGAAACCTTTGAAATGTGGTGATATAACAGAATGATGAAAATCAGATGGGTGGATAGAAACCCTAACAGGGAAGTTCTAAACAGAATAGGGGAAGAGAGAACAATATGGACGACGTTGACTAACGGAACGGATCGATTAATAGGCCACGTTTTAAGACGTGAGGGTCTTGTGCAATTAACATTAGAGGGAATTGTGTGGGGTAAGAACAGAAGAGGGAGGGCAAGGATGGAATAAGCTAATCAGATTAGGGAGGATGTCAAGTGTGGCAGCTATGTAGAAATGAAAAGGCTTGCGCAGAATAGGTCAGAATGGAGGGTTGCACCAGAGCAGTCTTAGGTCTGATTACAATCAACAACAGCCTGTTAGAGGTATAACTGTCTGTACACCGGGTAGGATCCTTAAACTATAGCCCGGGGCCCTAGTCAACCCTTGGCTACCTTTCTGTACCTTCCACATCCTCGCTTTTTCAATTCCCTTCCTGTGCTATTAAACGAGAGTTGCCTGTTTCAGGGTCACTCTCATGTAGCCTGTTATCCAAATAAAAAAACAGTCTGCTATCGATTTTTATTGGAATTTATACCTGGTCTAAGTACCTCTACCTTCCAATTACCTGAAATCGACTCCAACACACCACCTTGGAAATATCATGACCTTCCCTTGGACACTTCATTAAACCTCTTGACGAAAACCTTACGAGAAGAACATGTGTCGGCTAACCTTGAATCACTACTACCTAGACTCAAGTATCCTACTGCAATTTTCACTGACGCATCGAAACCCAATCATGGAACTACCTGCGCCTTCTATCTATCGGACTTTAGTAAATCTACATCTATCAACAGTATGGCCTCAGCCATCACCGCGGAGCTCTTTGCAATACTCATGGCCACGAAATATATATACTTACAGATTCTATGACAGCGATAAACATCTTACGTAATCCAAAATTCAGAAACAGCAACACCAATAGAATCAGAGACAATTTAAATGAATTTATCAAGAACAAGAAAACTACCCGTGTAGCATGGATACCTGCAGGATGTGGAAGCGAAGGAAACGATCGGGTGGATGCCCTAGCACCTAGGAAAGAATGTTTTGCTGCAACAGACACACATCTCCCCCGTCCCCGTGTGTACTAGCAAAGGTATAATAAATGTATTTATGTATGTATTTATTAAACTGCAATGGGACATACGTCCGGTGGCAGTTACAACAATGAAAAAATACATTAAAACCTACTGACTATAAATAACTTATACTCTAACAATTGTTATTACTATTATTTCACTTAATTGAGTAAATTCAATTTTCTAAAAATTATAAAATGAAAATTAATACTTTAGGATTAATTTTTGTCCCCGACTTTTTGTCTTCTACCAAAACGGCCTAATACTACCTCAAACGGTGCTGCAGATAACTTATTCCAATCATCTATGGTTCTACTTAAAAACGAATATTTAGCTACGTCTGTTTTCTGCAGACTTGTTAATTTTCTCTGGGTCTGACTAATTGTTTATTTAGTAATGTGGCCAGATATGCTATAGGGGATAGAAACATATTTTCTAACAACGTAATCAAAATGTATTACAAAAACGTTGATGTAGCCAGTCTGCAAGCAAATAATGATCGCGATTGATTAATGTTAAATTAATATCAAATTGATGATATCGATAGCCAGAAAGAGAAACGCAAATCAGTACCACTTGACGGCTGGTATGAATGGGTAAAAAAGATGGAAGATAAATGCCATAATCACAACAAGAACAACGGCACATTTCACAAGGAAATCAACAATTATGACGACATTGACCTACCTTCTGCCCTCACTAGAAGATTCTGAGCCGAATAAGATCCCTTCACACCAACCTCACTTATTCTTATATTTTATTTTAGATTTCTACAACCAGTATTCTCGCTCTGAAACACTCCGTCAACCATTGAACATATTATATTTGAGTGCAACAACCAGAACTAAAACTATTGCTCCTGTCCATATGCAACATCGCGGAGGCAATGCCCAGCCTATTAGCATTCATAAAGGTAGCTCAACTGTGCATAGAAAAAGCTAATAACACTTCCAATTGTTGATGGGAAATCAAAATCAAAAATAATCTAATAAAAAAATTACCCGTGTAAATAATTTAGGGGTTTTATTTAAATTATTTAAGTAAATTACTTGCGCTTTAGGATATATAATAATAATTTTATTTATAAAAAAGGCACTTAATAAGGATCCTGCGCGCTATTAAAAACAAATAAATTAATTCAAGGGGACGATTTTTAAATATTAAAGTTAATTACTTATTGGGGTAACCACGTGCAGCAGAGATTTCATTCACTTGACGAAACTGTTTTGTCTTCATTCGTGTATTGATGCAGGTTACTTACTAGACGACCGGAACTTTCTTCGAGTTTAATTGTAGATTCTCACGCTGCCGGCGGAAAGTGGGTTGAACATGGTGCTGCCGGTGGTTGAGAAAACCCAGTTTTCCCTCCTCCTTCTCTCTAGCCTTCTTTGTCCTCAATACCTTTTCACTAAAGAGCAACAACTCACACCTTACTTTCAACTCTTATTGCACTCTCCAGCTTCCTCCTCCATTTTACGTCCTCATAAACGCTGCTCCCTTCCACCTCGCCTTCTCAACGTCTTGAACAACTCTCCATCTCAACGTCTAGAACTATTCTGAATATATTTCGGCTTCTCGCCTCCAACTAAACTCGTATATCCCTTCTCCAAAGGAAAACGCTAACCCAACGTGATGTTTGTTCCACCAATCGTCGTGAGTCCTTCGTCCACTGTGGAAAATTTCGCGTGATACAGGGAACAGTGTCCTTAGGAAATTTTGAAGGGTGAATGTTTCTTCAGCAAAACAATCTTAGTATTATAAATTCGCAGACAGGCATGTCTCCCTTCTGGCAGTTTGCTGCCGGGAAAACCACTTCTTACCTGCCTGTCGGCGAGCTATAATGTTCTTGCTCAACCTTTGGATCATTTAAAAATCCAAAAATTCGAATAGGGAGGGGTTCTACTGCACTACACCTGGTCGGAATAGCCATTTCCGTTCTCCTTTTTCTTTCACCCAGATTTATTTCAAAAACACTTCAGAACCTCTTAGTAATATTTAAATGATGCTAAGACATCTGGTCTGTTCTCTCAAATGATATTACAATAGCATGTTAAATTCCTATATAAGTTTCCAGTGGCTTTAAAATTATTGCTGAACTGAAACAATACATTTTTGGTTGTGTACATATTTTACAGTAGAATACTTAGTACCTATATTAATTGTATGCTACAATACATTCGTTTGCGCTTTATTCCTTTCGCATGATAATATTCCAACTCTCTCTTTCTTTTGTTCCACGTTTCCTCTGAATGAAGAATTAAGCAGTTTTGATGAAAAATAATTTAAATCATTCACAATGACTATAATGAATGGTCTGTTTCGTGGTTGGGTTTCTATAATTCACAACGCTGTACATTTCAAGTCATAGTGCTTCAAGAAATTCAGCCAAGAAAAATAATTCTTGGAATTATAGAAAGAAAATTCGTACTGTTAACAGCAGTTATTGTCATCCTCGTGTCTGCAGTCCTTGCCAAGTGGCACAAATAGTTTTCCATCGTGTACTCGGATGTGCTAATACAGTATTTGGCACAGAGTTTAGTTACGGAATGAGGAGTAACGGTACATTGAGAAAGCGGGGGTGAATGTTGTAATATTCGAGGTATGTAGTGGAAGATATTATGGTTTATAGTACGGTTTGTGTGAAATTTTAGCAACTGGGATGACAACGGTCATATCATAACTTCCGGTCTCCCAATTTTCTTTCTATGTGAGCTCACAACTCCGCAGCCTAATAAGATACCATGGAAGAAATTATGTGACTTTATTTCCTTCTGCACCATCAGTGTGTTGAAAATAAAGACTTGAATACGGTGGGTCGGGGGAGGGAGAAACTTGGTTAACATATAGTTTCAATAATTTCTTCAAGGAATTTATTTAAATTTTGTTAAAAGACTGATTTTTACTTAGCATGATAATAATTTTTCCCGCTGTTTATCATTCACATTAATAACCAAAACTATACTTTAATTTTGATTTCAAATTTATTCTTACATTATTCGAATACAATTTTTTTAAATATTGCAAATTTTTTGTGGAATTTGTTTAAAATTATAACAATATAAACACAAAATTGGATTTTTATCATGATTGAATGTTAAAAATATTGTACATAGCCTCGTGTAATTTAGTATGTATATAATTTTTAATGTCTTCACGGATTGCATATGATTCCAGACTATGATGACTATTGCAATGCCGAAATCTCCTGCTGAATAAATTTGAAATAAAAATTAAGTGTAGTTTTGGTTATTAATATGACTGACAAACATAGGGAAAAATTATTATCATATAGTTTCAATTTTTATTTACTTTTATTATGGTGTTTGCTATGATAATAATAAAATTTTTAATATTTCTATGAAAAAAATAGTAGTAACGTTGCTACAAAAAAAACTAGTTGATGCCGATCTAGTAGTAATCATGCCATGCACATTCACGGAAATTAAAGGAAATTTAATTCGGTCGTTGATAAATTTACGAATTTTCCATGCAGTTAAACACGCTTTCCATAGTTTGGAACAAGCCATATATATGTTTGTCTTCACGGCATCTTGAATCAATTACGGGCCGATACGACAGGAAGTCCGGAATAATATCTCGACCGACTATAATCATATTGGCGAGGGTAAATATGTATTCCAATAACGGTTTTACTGTATTTCCACGAGGCCCACATTTTCTTTGTTGCGGGTTGTTTGTGCGGTCACGCGTGACCAAGAGTCGTTATTCCAACAACTGCGGCAAATAAAAGTTGATTACAACAACGACTCCTTCTCTCTCTCCCTTTCTCGTGAAGAATTGTTTGGGAACATGTTCCTGAGGGCGCAATATCTCGCTTTCGGCTGTTTTATCGGTCGTCCACAAGCGTGGCGGTTAAAATCCTCCTACACTCGGTACTGCGTTGCACTGCTTTAAATCGATCCGTGTAAGCTTCAACCATATCAATTCCAGTGCCAATTTGCAGTGCCTAATGGTCCGTATGCTGCCAACCTCTAAAACCAAAATTAACTGATCTGATAACGTCGTGATCCAGTGAATTTTACGAACGTGATTTAGGACTTTATTAGCATTCCTGACGCATCTCCTGAATACAATCAAAGATCGCATTACAAATTTTATCACTAAGTTAAAATTTTCATGAGATTTAAAGGCATCTTTGTAGGCGTCTGAAATAATTTGGTAAGGGGATTTTAATAGGATTTTGGCAAGGACGTGTATCAAGATTTCAGATTATTTTAAATCACAAAAATAAAATCTGGTCACTCTTTTTTAATTCGACAATAGAATTCAATCTTATCAATTCCGCAGTTTAAAAAGGTTTCTTTATTAAAATTAAGCATTACTTATCAATTTATAAAGCAATATAAATATTTGTGGCCAAATAGATCGAAATTATTTACATTGGATAATAAACGTCGACGTCAATATAGATTTTGTAACTAAAAAGCGATATAAGGCACATATCTCGAATACCCAATGTGGTGGAAATTAAAGGAAAAAAATTCATGAACTACCCAAATTTCTGTTTACAATTTTGGCAACAAACGGTACAAAAACAATGTATCTTGAGTAACCATGCTTACCCGAATAAACCATAAGTTTTAATTATCGATGAGCAATTAATCGGTAATTAAATAGGCAAATTGATTTAGAAAAAAATGTATTTTTACAAAAGGTGACTTTTACTACTTCTCAATATAGTCCCTGTGAATAATAGGCTTGTCCCAATGATAGGGTTAACGGACTGTCTCGAATATGTTTGTTATATATAGACCAAAAAATCATGAGAACGTATCTCTACTTAAAATTTTATATAGTTTATTTATTCAACATTGTTTATGCATTTGCTTGGCGAGCTAATAGCATGTGAATTTTAAACAAGGTATTCTACTTTTTAATAATAGTTTCAAATTTGACGCTAGGAATTAAGAAAAAAATCCAATTCTTATCGACAATAGGGCGCCCACAGATAATAAATAGATAATAAGTCGAATAATATATAAATTAATAATTTATAATATAATAATACGTTGAAATTGTCCGTAAAAGCATCGTCTGACGTAGTTCACCTAGATTACACGATTTCTTAAAAAACAAAACAATTAAGTATTTTCATTTAATAAGCTTCTAAAATATTAGTTAAATGAATCAAATATAAAATAAAATAAAGTATGGCGACTACTGCTACGCTATTATCTTACTTACATTCTGAAGTCCGATAGTATGGCATTAAATTAAATAAATCAAAAGTAAAATTTTATAATAGTATGTTTATTAAAAATTAAGAGAAATAAATTTACTTTAAAACATAAATTGCCGGCTACTAAACATGTTACCCTTTCCCCAAGGTTACTGTGCTTTAGGCGGGAAACTCGAATAAAAAATAGAATACTGATCAAGAAGACAAATATTAAAACCTATTGTTACAATATTCCAAGGAAAAAAACTTCCGATGGCTTACCAGTAGGATTGCTGCCCAAGGGGGTGGAACAACACTCGGATCTTTCTGTCACGTGGTATTTTACTCCTCCAGTCTCCCTTCCGCCGACCCTTTCTCCATCCAGTCACAGTCAAGAATGTTCTTTCTTACTTTGGTTAAAAAAAATTCCTAGATTTTCTCCTCTCTCCATTTTTATTACATCTCTCATAATTGATGGAAATTGGCCTCAGCATCCTCAGCCAAATCTATTAAATGTTTCCTGGTTGGTTGAGGCAAAAAATGCTTCTTGGGTATACAGGGATGAAGGTGGTTTCGGGAAACTGGCTATCTTTAGCACAGACATTTACGCTAAATAAAAATTTAAAACAATAAAATCATAATTAAATAATTAGGGTAGCAACGCATTTTAACAGGCCCACATTCTACGCGATTAAGCTATATAAAAATCAACTAAATTAAAGAAAAGAAAATGGGAAGTGCGTATAATAGGTCTATTTTTTCGTTATTATTTTTTAAAATCATTTGTTTAAACGGTATTCCATCTGGGAAGGAAATGTCATAGAATTAAAATGATAAATGTTGAGTATATTATGACCGCAAGACACTTTGAACCATAAACATTGGTATTTAATTATAAAAATTAGTCAAGCTCATAAAAAACGCTTTGCAAAAAAATCCAATTATAATTCTATTTTTTTTATTAAAACAGAACATTTTGAAAGAAAGCTACTAATTTTTGAGCTAATATTCCCGCTAATAAATACAACACTTTCTATGAATTTTGTAATAACTATACAGTCCACTCAATTAGCAGTCTATTACATGAATCCGATGCGCTTCGTTGAAATAATCCATCACCGGGTTGATTGTTTTAAGCAATATATAATAACCGAATGTTATTGCTCACTTCCATTGAATACGATTTGAATCAAATCATCTGTCAAAACAATTTATGCAGGTGATTGATTCCATATCTAGTTGCCGCAGAAGCACTGAGACGTAATTTGGTATTTATAGTTACCTAAATTCGTTTCGATTCCCCTCCTAATTAAGATAAATTAAGAAATAAAATTATATTATGCCGGAACTGCTTTTAAGGAATTACAATTCAATAATTTAGATTTTTGCATACCCTGTATTAGGTTTAGATACATTATTTGAGAATGGAACTTGCGTATCAGTTTCTGTACATTAAAGCACGTGGTTTGGTAAAAATCATGGAAAAATTTTAATTTCACGGAGAAAATTATTATAACGCATTACAAAATTTTAAAAAAGTATTTAGTTCCCATTAAGTATGCAAATTTATCTCGAATTTCAAATTATTTATTTTTCAATAATCAAATTCATTATGATGGTTAAATGTTTTTGACGTAGAGAAACACATTTATTAGCAGAATATTTTACCGTAGTTGAAATTAAACTAAGGCAAAAAACTAATTCATAAGTCAATATTGTTTTCAATTAACGCCCCAATCTTTTTGCATTTGTATGAATGTATACTTTACTCTACAAATGGCAATTAGCAGGATTGCTGTTGTAGGCACTTACTTACTCTCTTATAATGGAATCTGTCCGCAATGTTTAAATTTATTTGACATCAAACAGACAATATGTTAGAAATAATTACATTATTAAACACATTATTTAATTCATATGTAACACCACCCATTGAAAATTTAACTTGAGTAGAAATTTTCACGCATATGTCGCCACATGAACAAGTCCCAAAATGGTGGAAGAAGCGTTGCATATAATCTGTTTAATAATACAAAAGTTCTGACTTATTGGTTGTCTGATGTTTGATTTAATAAAAATTCATTTTACTTTTCGTAAATAGTAAACTTAATTTGTTACTAACTGTTGTTTACTAAAATTGAGTTAAATGCTGCCTAAAGATTTTTTATGTCATAACTGTGACTGGATGTTAATCCACAGATAATTCCAATCTCTTGATGTACTATTTACAACTTTAACAATTTTATTTTTTGCAGCTGGCCATTATTTTGAAAATGAGATAGGCTTATTCCTTAACTCTTGCATGTTGGATAAATTTCCGCCTAGCTTTGTTCCATAATAACTTAAAGTAGGCCTTGACTTCCTCTTATTCCATCCATTCCACCCAATTATAATTGAATGCAATCAGATATCTGATCCACCATAACGTCTCCGTAGCTGTGGCCAGGCTGTGTAGAAAATTTCGCAGTATTTTTCCTGTATACTCCATACTCCATTAACGGTCTCGTTACTTACAAACAAGGCTTTCACAGTTGTTATTACAAAATACAGTTATTTAAAATGATTCATTTAATTCATAATACTTAGCTCTTTCCTTAGTCCTCTTACTCCTTCTGGTGTCGAGGTTGTTTGCGCAGATATTTCGCCATTCTTCTAATCAGTTTGAGTTTCAAGTGTGTTGGGGATTGGCCAACAGCACTCGAAGGCGTACACAAACATCCAAATGCCCTTCCCAGGAATCGAACCCGGGACCTCTGTGATAAGAGAAAGTAACGCTAGCCACTACAACACAGAGCCCGGAGTAATACATAGTTACATTCAATAAAACAATACATTATTTCCAAGAAACTCTCATCTTATTCATGAAATATCTCAGTAAATCATCAATATCATTAGTATCCTTCATTCTTCAATAGGACGTCCGTCTTAGCTCTCACTTCTCACCCTTTTGGCGGAAACATTTCTCCTCTTTTAATTTCTTGTCAATTTTCTTTATTTAATCCTTAATTGATCTGTGGCTCGTTGCTTTTGCCCTTCCGATCTTCTTTTTCCATAAAGAAATGTCTCCTAATAGTGTATTTACTATGACCTGTGTACGTCTTCTGAGGCCTTGTGCAACTGATACGTTTTTATATTCAATAACTGAATTATTACCTAAATGAAGCCAAATTACAACGTTTTATTTTAGGAATTACAGCTTGTTCAGGACAAAATCGTAGGTTTCGGAAGTGATCACCAGATCTAATTGATTTAAATGCCTCAGATACTGTTATTTCATCAAACCATTTTATATTAAATATATTTCGATTAACTAATTGACAAAAAGTTATTGATTTATCATGTTTGACCTAATACAACGCCAGGTTTCTGATTCTTGGTGAAGAACTGATTTTACAATTGGTATTAAACGTTCTAATTTTTATAATAGTAGATATACTTTATTTTTAATAGTCGACTTAAATGAAATAAATTACTTTGTCAGAGTGTATTTTAATAAGAATAGAATGACGTATCGTTATTATTTTGAACGTCTTCAGATGCAAGTAGATTATACTGCATATCAAAGAAATTAAAAAAACATCATTTTATAAACGTGATATTTACATGATTATGTGAAAATTTATTGTTCAATGGTTACAATTTATTTTATGGAATTTAGTTACGTTTGTGTTCAAAGTAGAGAAACTGTTACAATGGTATACTTTCAATTAATTGTGTATATTTACCCTTTCTCCTTCTTCCAAACAGTTGACGTTATCTGGAACAACGGAATGCGGTCGTCTGTAATTCATGGCACATGAAGTTTGTTGAGACGCCCATTACGACGGCGATACTTATTCAAAGACGCCGCGTGTTACGTTTCAGAAGCGCGTAATCTCTGTTGGCGAATGCTGGAGGAACTGTGTATTTTGCACATTTCTGTCGTTAGGCGCGTCTTAATGAGGCCGCATTGCCACGATTATTTTTGCCAGCAGTTCCTCGTTTTTTCCTCCGTGGCGCGCTGTATTGTCATATTATTCTAATATATGCGCTACCATGCCAAAGAGTGCGCCATTATTCGTGAAAACAGAAAATGGCGGGCGCCTTTCCTTTTTTGCACTCCCGCTCCCCCTCCCCCGTCACCGCTCCCCACAGCCCCTCACTCTCACTGTCTCTCTTCGACCACAGTCGTTCGACCTTCGCCTTAATAGGCGGGAACACAGTAGAAGTACTTTTTAGGGAGCAACCAATTAGAAGCGAAATGTGCATAGGGAGGCACCGCAGCCGGGGCAATATCGGCGGGCGGGTCGGTGTGAAATCGATAACCAAGTTAATTAGTCAACTTTAATTACGTGTGTGCACAGTGGCATCACAATGGTGCAGGCAAGTGCACCACGTCGACCGAATGGTTTCGCCCCGGCTGTCTGGGCAAGATGTAGGTGTCAGTGTGGCCATTTCAACCACAAACAATTCAGCACTATGTCAACTGCTGCCGAACCTATTATTTATATACAAATCAGACAACGTGTCAGCTTTTCTATAGTATTTAATTAAGAATGAAGAAACTACGTTTCGACCAGTTTTTTTGAGTTCTTCAGGTAAACTTGGAATTGATATAAATACATAAGCAGAAGACAATTTTTATTCCTGGACGAAACGTTATGGTGTTAGTAGAGAATTCTACTAACTACCATAATACGTTGCAAGTTTAAATTAATGCTTTAATGAGGCCAAGAACTGTCAAAAATTAATCAAACAAAAGCAACAATAATTTGATACAACTTCATTTTTCGGTGATGATCTGGGCTCTCTCCAGGTTGAACTAAAGTTATTAACAAGACACAAAATTCTTACTCCACTAAGATATAAAACTAAAGAATATAACATTTAAAGAACCAAAGACCATTCAAATTTAACACAGACAATCAGTGTGCATTTAGAACATTATATTTCATGGATATTATATATACTATTGAGCAAACCAGTGTCCGTTTTTATATTCAGTGCATTAGTGTTACGTTTAATGTGAAGAATATCAAGACGAAGAATAACAAAATTCATTCTATCTTACACGCTTTTAACTATTATTGTTCTATTAAATTCCCACACGAGATAGAAAAAATACGTTAAAATTTTTAGATGTCTTTATTTATAGTTGTTGTTGTATTCAGTCCTAAGACTGGTCTAATGCAACCCTCCATGCTAACATATCTTGCGCAAGCCTTTTCATTACTACATAGGAACCACACCCCACATCCTCCACAATCTGATTAGCGTATTCCATCCTTGGCCTCCCTCTTCTGTTCTTACCGCACACAATTCCCTCTAATTCTAATTTTACAATACCCTCACGTCTTAAAACGTGACCTATTAATCTATGGAATACGCTAAGCATATTAGAGAGGATATGTGCTGTGCTAGTTATAAGGAAATGAAAAGTCTTGCTCAAGATAGATAGCATGGAGGGTTTCATCAGACCAGTCTTAGACTGAATACCACAACAACATCCAGCTCATACTAAATCGTCCAATAATAATGCCCCAGTTGATAAAAACATAATTCACTATGTAGTTTATCAATTAAATTGTAATGACTGTCCATCTGTATACATTGGCCAAACTAAACGAGCCATCAGCATCATAATTAACGAACACAGAGTGAATATGAAGCTTCCACACGACAAATTATCCGGTTATTTCAAAACATATCTTAGAATCTAACCATACTATTGACTGGGATAATTTCTAAATTTTAGACAACGTTTCCGCAACACTAATACACTGAATGTTGAAACGGGCACGGATTTGCTCAGTAGTATATATGTCTTAATCCATGAAATATAATGTTTTAAATGCATACTGATTATCTTTGTTACATTTCAATGTTCTTTGGATCTTTAAATATTATATTCTTTTGCTGTAGTTTTATATCTTAGTGGAGTAAGAATTTTGTGTCTTGTTAGCTGTACTTTTATATCTTTGTAATGTAACAATTTTGTGTATTTCAACTTGCATTCAACATGAAGAGGGTCTACATCATGACTGCAAAATGTAGTTGTATTCAATTATGGTTGGTATAGTTTTATTAATTTTGATCTGTTCTTAGCCTCATTAAAACACTAATCTATGAAATACTAAAAAAAATTAACTCATTGTTTGTAAATTTGTAATTCTGTGATGCCAGCTAATTGAATTGCATAATTGATATAAATACTAAAAAATGCATTTCATCATATCATTAAGATTTAAAAAGCAGCATTTGTGAATCTTCAGACATGAAATATTCCATATATTCTTGTTCTCTACAGGCGGTCACTCTCACCGAGCATTATAGGTGGTCGATGTTGAATGCACCCTTTTCGTCAAGGAGTGAAAGGGAGGAAACAATATAAAAAGGAGATATTCCAACAGCAGGTAGGCGGGTCATACGGAATAGACTCATTCTTTTCCCGATTGAGTGAGAAAGTGGCCGGCTACCTGAATATCTTCCTCAACCCTAGCTGCCGATACTTCTACATTTCTTTATCTCGTGTCTAACACGCGAGATTTTCAGTCGCTGAGAAGAGCTGTCAGATAAATTCTTCCGGTTAAGACAAAATTTGGAATTTGTATATTTTCTTCCTGTATCGATAGAAATCTAGTGTTGTCTGTGCAGTGAAGTATTATTTTAGAAATTTAGAGCTAATTGTGAATTGAAATGTATATTACAAAAGAATAATTTTTTCCTTTCTTTACGTTTAATCTTTCTTACGTCCATACTGTTCTTCTTTGTAATGTTCCGCGATATTTATGTTTATAATATTTCTTGTTTTAGAGTCCATATTTTCTCAATCATAATATAAAATGTATTCTCCAATATATGCTCTTGTATTTTTTTATCTATAGTACGAAACGACGATTGTATTTATGTATATTATTTTATTCATATTTCTAATTAATGTCCGTTTGACTTTTTCTATTTCTTCATCGGGGAACTAATGTAATGAATAAATCTAACCTAATCTCAAAACGTAATTGAAATATTTCAGGAGCAAATTAGTTAGTTTTAATTTCCTAATTTTCAAAACCTGTGAAAGTTTATCTACTTCGTCTTACAAAAGTTTGCACTTAGAGGTTAATTTCCTGCCAAATACTTCAAATTGCATATCAAAAGAAGTGTACAATTTTTTTCTTTAAAGTTTAATATTACTATCCTTTAGTATTTTTAATGAAATCGTAAATCCCGATGATTTACTACTAAACCTAAATTTATTTTTGAGCAAAATGCTTAGACAAGATTCCAAAATTTATACATTAATTTCATAAAACACGTGTCACTCCAAAATTAGGAATGTCATGAAAGATGACAGTCCAGAATCGACCTCGTAGGCCTAGGCCCTCCTGAATGAGCTGCAGAGTCAAGGAAGAAGAAGAATTTTATAAATTAGAAATTGCATTTCTTACCCTTTTGAGTTGTCTATCTAAACACAGAAATTGGCGCAGAATTTGCAATACGTGATAATGATAGAATTTCTCCATTCGAAAATATTTTAAATATTCTTATTATATTTATTTTAATTAACACACAATATTCCAGACTTTAAAATTAGTCTAAATTCGAGCCTGAATTAATCAAACATTTTTGAACTTTAATACGGTTTACTATTGGCATATCTTTCCGTGTTACGTAACAGAGAACCGAAACCGTTGTCATATTAATTCTTATCTGTCTTACTCGCTCAATTTGATCGTTTTCCACATAAATGTATACTTTTCTGTAAAAATTCTTTAAGTTTGTTAGCAATATTATACAACAAAATGGGAGGTCTGTCCGAAAACATGAATTTTTACAAGAAAATGTTGGGACCGATGTCGATTAAACTTTAAATTGACTGACGTTAGAACCCTGTTCAAATAAACTTTATATTGCTGAAATGTAGAAGCATAGACATTATAATTATTAATTGCCAGATAAATAGAAAATAGTATTCGTTTAAACATCTTGTTTTTTTTCCTGAAAATATAACATGTGACGAACGTAACTTACATTTGACGGTCAATTAGATTAATTGGATAATATTATTTCCTGGAGAAGTAATTTCTTTGGTTGTAAGAAAACTACTGAAGTTATTTTCTCCGGTCTGGAATTTTTTTTGTGCATGTATTCTTACGAAAGGTAAATCTTATATGCCACTGTATTAGTGCAATAAGTGTGTAGAAAGTTATTAAATCCAAAACAATTGATACTGGAACAAGTAACATGTTAAAGAAAAAAGATAAAACAGAAGTCTGTCCTATCTATGGACAATTAATTCTTTGTGCCGAAAGCTGAGAATAATGCTCAATGTTTACATTCTGGTTTGAAGAAATATATATTTGAGCTAATTTATGTACCAATATTGTAGAATTCACGTAAAACATTTCTTTGCTTACTCTTTATTAATTAATACATACCTGGACCAACCAACCCAAAAACTTTACTCTGTTATTGACTATGTTATAGGAAAAATAGGAAATATTACTAAAGTTAACGATTGTATGGTATATCGAAGAGCTGAATGCGGAACCTTCTAAAGGTGAAATTTCCTTTCAGTACATTAAGATCTTCGAAACAAGAATCTATAAATAATGACAAAACAGAAGTGTCGTAAGTAACAATTACAGCTCCTTCAAGATACCTCGGTTTTACTCCTACACAAACTAAGACGAAGTGAAAGGTTAAGGCACATCGAGGAAACTACATCCGAAAGAATATACATGGAAATAGTAAAAGCAATACATGAAGCAGCAATTGAAGTGTGGGAATTGTATAAATTAAGATTCCCCGAAACAAAACATATTTGTAGAATAGTGATATAGAAATGAAAGTTCTGTAAAAGAAGAGAGACTATCAGAAGTGGTTAGGAACATACGACCCAGAAGACCGGAAGTATAAAGTAAGGATAAATAGGGAAGTAAAGAAAGACATAATCAAAGAATAAAATAAACATAGAAAAAAACAATTACATGGGAAACACAAAGTCGAGAGAAGCATGGAAAGTAATAAAAAACTTTAGATCATTTGAAAGTGATAGGTTAAATCTACAACTCATACCACTTAATAAATGGAAAGATTGCTATGAAATAAGATTGCAAGAAAATAGAATGGAATTTAAAAACGGGAATAGGTGGTTAATAGATGTCCCGGACACAGAGGCATTTAACATATAACACCTGAAGAAGTTCAGACAGTAGTCAAGTCAAATAAAAATGGAAAATATATTTAAGCTAATGTATGTTCCAATATTATAGAATTCACGTAAAACATTTTTTTTGCTTACTGTTGTATGTCTAGAAAAATGAGAAGAAGTAAAATAGAGACCTATTCAAACAATGAAGTTAAGTAATTATTTTTATTTTCGATAGATAGACAATATGAAACAAAGTAATGTAAACATACTTTTAGCGGGTTGATTTGCAATATTTTAATTTTGTCAATATTCTTGAGGTGAATTTGTTTTTAGAAATATTGAACCTTAACGAAAATCTCACTTTATGTCAGTCGTATTTACATTAATTTGAAGTGAATGTAATATATAGTAATGACGAGTGAAGTATTTATGGAGTTCATGCAGACACAATTGTGAGTAAAGTAGGGACGTAAGAAGGCAGCATTTCTGTTACAGCCCAAGTCAGCCGCGTGGAATGCGACTTTCGCTGAATGGGCTACACGAAAGAAGGTGATATATTTCCACGCTTCTCCTTTTTTCGTAGCTTATGCGTGTCAGAGTCGCATTGAGAACGTATGTTGCGAGGTCTCGGCTTCGCGTGCGACTTTAACAATGCACGGAGTTGCTTAAAGCCTTCTGGAGCGGGAAGTAGGGCGCCGCAGAACATGTCCGAGGAAGACTGCGAACAGAATTCCTTCACCTTGTCACAATACGAGCCGTCGTCATTCGGCATGATTTAATATTCATTCCTTGTGTCAATAATCAAGAAGAATTGTACAATTGTTTCTTCTCCGTAGATCTAGATGCATTTACAATGAAAGTAATAGGGAGTTTTTCCGCTCAATTCCTAAATTATGATTAGAAAATTATTTTTGTTTAATAGTTCTCTTAGTAATAAAACATTCGACGATTATTGGACCAAAACCTTTCACCAATATTCACAGTTCTAACATTAACTTCAAACAACTCATACTGAACGTTGAGACTGAGTAATGAGCGCTAGAATAGAATAATAATCATATTCCATAGACCCTGTAAAGAAGCTAAGCTTCAAGGATGTGGAATGAGTCAGGGTGTACATTTATTACATTATTTTATTATATAAAAGATAAATATACTTATAACAAATTTTTGTAACCAAATAGAAAGGCGATTGCAACATTATAAACTAATTACTCGTCTCCGATTCTTCTATAAATTCCTTTACTGAATAGAAGGAGTGGCTAAGCAAAAATGAGGATAATTCAGACTTAAATTTACCTTGGTTATCGGACAACTGTTTAATTCTATGCGGCAGTCTGTTGATCCCAGAATAATGCACACCCTTCTGTGCAATTGACAATGTTTTAAATTTTTTGTACAGATTATTTTTGTTGCTTGTATTGAAGGGATGAATATCAGAATTATTCAAAAATAAGTGCCTATTTGTGATTAAAAATAACATCAATGAATAAATGTATTGGCACGTCAAAGTGAAAATACCTAACTTTTTGAACAGTGTTCTGCAAGAAGGTCGGGAGGTAACCTGACATATTGATCTAATAACACGTTTTTGACTAATAAAAATCTTATCTATGCCTGCTGAGTTGCCCCAAAATGTAATACCTTATGATAAAACAGAATGGAAATATGCAAAGTATACTAATTTTCTTGTTTTTAGATCACTGAAGGTGGAAATTGCTCTTACAGCACATGTAGCTGAGCTGAGTTTCTTAAGGAATTGATTCATCTGATCAGTCCAATTTAATTTATTATTTACTAAGAGGCCTAAGAATTTAACAGAGGAAGTTTCATTTACATTTTTGCTGTCGTATTTAAGTGTTATAGATTTCGTGTTGTGTGTGTAAAATTGCATGAAATATGTTTTGTCACGGTTTTTTATTAGTCCGTACACATTAAACCATGTTAGCAGGTTAGTTAAATTATTGTTGCTTGCCTTTTCTAATGTCTCTTTGTTACTTTTTACTATTACACTAGTATCGTCTGCAAAGAGGATAGCTTTAGAAGTTGAATCTATGGTATTGGGAAGATCATTTATATATATATATATATATATATATATAAGGAATAATAATGGCCCTAATACTGATCCCTGTGGGACCCCAGTTTTAATAATTCTCCAATCTGATTTATGTATTTCACTTGTGCATGAGTCTTTTAATTCTACTCTTTGCATTCTATTTTGTAAGTAAACCAAGAAAATGAAGTTCCTGTTATTCCATAGTACCTCAGTTTTTCTAACAATATGCTGTGGTCTACACAATCAAAAGCTTTACTTAAGTCACAGAATATACCTAATGGGTGATTTTTTAAATTTAATTCTTCTACTATGTTGTCTAAAAGAGTATAGATCGCTTTCTCGGTTGAATATCCTTTTCTAAACCCAAACTGTGAATCAGTGAGTAAATTATGTTTGTTCAGATGTTTTATAACTCTGTTGTATACTACTCTTTCAAAAAAATTTGATAATACTGGCAACAGTGACATGGGCGATAATTTGATATATCTTCTTTATTCTCTTGTTTTTACAGTGGAGTGACTATAGCACATTTGAGCTTATCTGGGAAGACTCCAGAAAGAAGTGAATGATTACAAATGTAACTAATTACTGCACTAATGCTACCTGTTATTTGTTTGAGTATCATGCCCTGATGAATGTTTGTTTTTTAAAGTGTTAATTATTTTTTTAATTTCGGTTGGAGATGTCAAAGAAAAGTTTAGATTACTTTCCTGGACTGGATAGTTTTCTTTCTAGTTACATTTCAAAGTGAATGTGTACGTATCCTCATAGCAATAAAGAAAACTCGTAATGGATAAACAATTCTTGGGCTTCCATCCGGGTCATAATTGAATTAAAAAAGGAACGATTCGATGGAAATATCATCCATCGTTATCGTGTTTTAATTCCATCATGACCCTGGTGGAAGTTCAAGAGTTGTTTATCCAAAAGATTCACCGGTAAAACCTACGATCTTCAAAACTCAGCATGTTTCGCGGAACTCCATGCTCCCGACTTTACACATGTGAACAATTGTGGTTGTTTCCTTTAAATTTGTATTATAATTGTACAAATGTCGCGCGTCACAGGGACACAAAAAGTATAAAAACATTTATTAGATTTACTGTAATTTGGACTAGACACGGCCGATATGTTCGATAATTAATTCAAAGCTCTTATCTGCGGAGTGACTGAGGTCCTGTTTGATGCGCCCGAAACTATCTCTTTGAACGTGTGAGTAGGTTTATCTCTGAACGGAGCGCCGGATCCTGTGTGATGCGCGTGCAACAAGACCTATGAATCAGATCCTCTCCACTGATCCCAACTGAGCCAGTAGAGTAAAAAATCTTTATCTTTAATTAAAGTACCAAGTATTTAATTACAAACAATTACCACGCGTAATTACCAATATAAAAATTTGACTTAAACAATTTGAAAGACCTTTTACTTCTCTCTGGATATATTATCGTGGAGAGATTGCAGGAGAAAAATTATATTTAGTGCCATATGAACAAAATTTTGTGACATAAAATTAATATAATTTGGTCTTATCTCATAGCCAAGAATATTGTCACAGAAATCCCTTCAGAACATTATTGTTATTATTATTTTACTTATTTAAAGCTTAAAGTCGCTTCGACAGCGAAGTCAAATATATAGTTCGCGTAATATCGCGAAAATTAATCTCATACTTTCCACCTCAATTTCTGAAGTTCACTTCTATCTTTCTTAATAAAAAAGGGCACTATATACAGCTTTTGTTAAGACTAATAATTCATTATAATTACTTATTATCTCAGTATAAATTAATATATGTTTTGTTTAGTGACATAAAAAATTGCAATATATTATTATATGTATGAATATTACCTGTAATAAATATACATATATAGCAAATAAGTTACAAATACTAGAATAACCGTGCGTTATGCATAAAAACTTTATTCCTCTTTAAAAGAAAATCCGAAATCATTTGAGAGCAATGAAACCCAACAGCTATAAAAAATAAAGTACTTATATTCATTTATTTTATTTTTATAATTATTTCTTTTTATTATAAAGCGCAGAAAATGTGTTATTCCTACATTAAATATTTTAAAACCAAAAATCATGAACCGAGGTAAGATTCATTTCTAATAATCTGGAGTGATGAGTGGCCTAAAATAATAAGTAAATAACATATATATAACGAACGAATGGCGAGTCATAAGAAAGACTTGTCAATTCGTGAGTGGTTACGATTTGATCACTGAAAGGAACGGTTTTGCCGATCTCTAGTTTAGACTGAAATCAAAAGGAAAATGGATTAAGGTTATTTTCAGCAGACAATGGGGTGTTAATACGAGTTGTCCAATATGATCATTTATAGTTATGATTGACATTTATAAACTTTATTATAATAGAAACGCTAAGGACTGCGAACCATCAACTGCTGTTTTTATAATCAGTTATAATAATTAACAATATTAATGGAGTTTAAGTTGTGCATATGCGTTGATATTGTACCGAACATAATCCGATTATTCTGTTTTTATTGTACAGTTTATCAGAAAAAGTCATCAGTAAAATAATTTGTCTCTTTCCATTATTCAATTGAATTTTGCAGTATGCTCCTACGGATAATAAAATAGGCAAAAATGTAATCGGTAGCGCCAACTGAGTTTGGAACATATATATGTTTCATCCTGTTTTAGCGGCTTCTTTCCAGTCTGTAATATGAGTTTTTTTTAAACTTCCCAGGTAACATCCGTTTCTCAGAATACGTAACAATTACTGGTTAAATAATAATAATTAATATATTTCTCTAAACCCTGCCCGTATTTTAATAGATTCATATTGCCATTAATAATTAATATTAATAAATTCTCCTTCCGCCTGGTTCCTTTAAACACTTTGATTAATCTTGAAAAGTATTTTTTTATAAGCGAAGCATTCGAGCTAATCCAACCATCCTAATGGTTTTGTAGGTTAATGGCAATCTTTCACCGCTGTGGAGAGGCTCCAAGGAAAGACATTGATCGAGCAACCCCGTCCCCCAATTTATTAACGTCCGTTGGGTTTCGTCACTCCATCATCATTACCTTTCTTTGTACCCAGTTCTCGAACCGAACTCCTCAAATGGATTAAGACTTTGAGGAAAACATGCTACGCAATTTCCATTTGTCATTCACTTGACTGAATGATCTCTGGAAAAGCGTTTATTTTTTCTAATATTTAACTTTGCTCCATGAAATCAGAGTCCTGTTCTTGTCGGCGAATTGTATTACCATTTTACTCGAATCATATATATTTTTTTCTTTTATTCTTTACAAAATCGGAGGTATCTTCTCTTTGTAACGCCAATTAGTTTCTCATAAAGTTCACACATCATTTTCAAAGCTAAGATTAAAAATAACGTACCCAGCCAGATATGATTCGCAATGTGTTGAAATGTAAAACACAATAATGTGGAACAATTTTTAAAATGTTTTAAGAATAACATAAATATTGTAAATCATTTAACGATAATAATATAGACAGAAAAAGTTCTCATTAAATATTTTTTAAAAACGGCTTTAAAAGCATGAACGTTATTCATTAACAAAATAAAATATTTTTCGTATTCCTGAGATCTGTCTGATGAAGAAATTTTACAATTTCATTGAGAGTGAGAAAGCTCTTACTATAATTAGCTAGGCGAACAAATCGGTTAAGACCTAAAGATATCACATCGTCGGAAGAAGCAATTAAAAGAACCTTACAGTTTTTAAAATATATCAGTATTTATGAAGAAATATAATTTAACCTCCCACCTTACATAACTTATTTATCACAATTTTATTTCTGTTCATATGTGATAATTTAATTTATGTTGGTCGCTAATGACTAAATAGTTGACGCGACACAAAATAAATTAAATTAAAAAATAGACCACGAGCACCTAGCAACACTGCGCGCTTTGAACTTCAAGTTTTTTTTAACCTTGCATTATTTATGTTTGATATGTGTTTGCATGCCTAAAACTATTCACCAAACACGCTGCCAGTGATTCTATCATTTTTTAATCTTTAACTTTTTTTCAAGTCATATATTTTCTGGGGGTCTGCACCCAATACAAGAATAAAAACATTTCCCATTGTTTTTATATCGCGGTTAGCTTTTTGCTCAAAGATTTGCCTGCTGCGGCTACTTTTGACAGGCCAGGTTCTTGGTCCTAACTTTTATCATGAACCTTTACTTATAACTATTTCCTCCACTATAAAGAGTTATTTACGTAATACTTATTACACCTACACTCTATCCATAAGTTATCATCTCTCCTATCGTTAACAAATAAAAATATTTCCTACCATTAAACAGGTTATTGGGCAAGCTAATTTTGAAAATTTATTTTCTTCAAATTGAAGATGATAAGTTAAGATGCGCTTCAAATTATTCGGTGGTTTGGGGAAAAATCTTTCAGACAAACGGAATTCTCGATAAAGCCCAAAGCAGGGTATTGATCACTGTTTATGTAGTCTCTGAACGGTGGATGAATCTTGAAAACTACAAAGAAGTTATCGGATTTTTTTTGTGAAAAGTAAATGAAATCAAAAATTTATCTCTAGATGACGGATATCACGAAGAAATATGGCGGGGGTTCGGCTGGAAACTGAACATTCACGGATGCGCGTGTGAATGGCGATAGCAGTGAGAACATGTAAAAGCATGGATAGAAAAGATGTGGATTTTTGCGTAAGTTCTCAAAACATCACCACGATTTTTAGTGTCTACAGTGCCAAATTTACAGCTGTCGCCGGCGGACTAGTAACCGCGAGTATTCGGTTTCCAGCCGAACGTTTAATTTGTATAGATAAACGTATACTTGTGTGTCTGCAGGAAGACAATAAATATCCGTCATAAATTCTGAATAATAAAAAAATAGCCTTGCAAGTTAAACGATTAAGGAAAGTACATCAATAATTATATCTATTAAAATATTGAGATTGGTTTAAAATTGTTAAAATCAAATGAAATGTTTTAATGAATTAAAAAAATACGTTATATAGTTGGAGAATACTACAGACAATTTTTTTTTCAAATATGAGCTTTGACAATAATTTAAATTTAAAATAACTATGTGACATTCAAAGTACTGAAAACATTTAAATATTAAAGTAACGATGTTAAGAAGTTAGTCAGGAGCATTTAACTTTTTTAAGGAAATCAGGAAACTAAATAGCGTCTGTAACTTGTGGTTTGTAAAATATGAACACCTTGAATTCGATGGCTGCATGTATGTCTGTCGCACCAATTCAAAATTGACACATTATCTCCTCAACACATTGTTGTTCCTTTGGCATGTACCAGCTTGTTTATAGATCAAAACAACAGATTCGATTGAGACAATGCTTCACTCAAATCCTTGGCCGAAACACAAGGCTTGGCTTAATCTATAACAGCAAACGAACCACCCCTGTGGCGCTGGTGAATTGACTTTCTGGCAGAATAATACCTCCATTATGCAACGAATGAGCTAATTTCACCCTTATTGAACGAACGCAATGTCCTTAATTACGTGCTGACAAGTCCGTCGTAAGAGTGACAGAGTACAGATATATGGAGTTGTTAATAACGTCATAAGTACGATTATCTTTGCTATATTAATTCCGTCTCTGGACTTACACATTTCGATAGAAAACGAATGAAGTCTGAATTTCGCTATTTTAACAGGGAATTAGTTTTATACATTCTTTAATTAAGTAACTTCTGTGTAGTTATACTACCTTGGTCAAAATATTCTCCTATATTTTATCACGGCGATGAATGAGACCCTGAATACAATGCCCAGTCGCTGCATTAAAATTATTTAATTAGAAGGAATTGTTCTCTAGCTTTTTAATATAATGGCACGTGACTTCAACATATTTCTAAATTTTACTGTCACTAGGCCTATTAAACTGATGGTTTCGGGCGTTAGCTGTATTTATAATGCATTTACGTCAAAGTAATTTAAGCAATCTTTCGAAAATTCTTATTTTCTCTATAAAAACTGTAATTCAAGATTTCGTAAGTACGTGAAGAGCAGTAAGACGACTTTTCTTAGATTGTTTAAGGAAAAGTAGGAAGTGAAATGTATACTTCCATAAAATTATCTTAAATTAGTTGAAAAATATAGTATTTTGATCCGGGAAATTTATTAGCAGATTATTATGTTTGAGTGCGTTAATTTTAAGTTTCTCTCGCTCAACGAAAATGGTCCCGGAAAATAAATTATCTTCATTATATTCCTAGAAAAACATAAGCTAAGCATATCATTAATAATTTTCATAACTTTTATAATTTATTTATAACAAGCCTTGTACGCTTTGTAGAAATAAATTTCCTATTAATATATTTTACCAGTTTCACTTGTGTGTTCAAGTTATTAACAAGACACAGTCATAATAAAAATAAAAATAATTTTTATTTATTTCTTAAATTAACTTATATTTCATAATTCTGATATCCTGTACATTACTTTATTACAAACATATGTTTTCAACATACTTCTTAGCCTATGTCTTAATTATCTTGAGAGTTGTCAATGTAACTTTAAGCCCAATGGAAAATGGTCAGTTACTGCCCTTTTAATGTATATTTTCATTTTTTATTCGTCCAATGTTGTATAATAACTATATATATATTGTAACAAAACTCTCCTTTTCGTCGTCGTAATTTAGTTCAGAACTCTCGAGTTGCTACGTGAAAACCAAAATTACAATACAAAAATTAACAAATATTTATTCACGTGAATGAAAGATAGAAAAGAATAATTTAAAAGTTTATGGAAATTAATACAAAGCTGGTATACAATTCCAGGCTTGTTCCGCCGACCGCAGGCAGGGCTGCACTCGGCAGCCCAGTCAACGTCTAGAACCAGAAGGAAGCTCTATCATAGTCGTCTCTCACCACACGCTCGCTCCCCTCCACCTTTCTTCCTACGTCACGGGGGCCTCGATTTCCTGCCGCCAGAGCGTTATCCCCCGTGTTATATCGTGGCGCGAGTAACGTCACTATATATATGCATATATAGGGCAGCCATAGTAAATATTTCATTTATGAACAATGTTTGATGACTACCATGACTACAACTGTAAATATATTTATTTCAATTTAAAGTCAAATGTGTCTTATTTGTAGGCAGTTTCTTAAATGTGAAATTTTTTAACGACCTTCAGATTTTATTGGAGATATGACAGTTTCATCTGACCAAATTTTCAGTGTCAAATCGCTACATAATTTTGAATGATATTCTTACCTAACTTAATAACGTTTTGAACAAGTTCGTTTTCTTCTTTTTTAATACAGTTTCTTCTATTTTTCCTGTAGTCTGCTGTACCTCATAAAAGGCAATGAGCATAATTTCCTTGAAAGTTGCTTACATTATTAAATATATTCTTTCCCGTTTTGTTAGTTCTCAATTATTGCAATGTTGTTTAAACAGCTCTAATATTTAATAGAATATTACATGCCTCGGCCGATTATTGAATATTTTTAAATGATTTACCTTTAACTAGGTATCTAATCCAAATTTATTTGTAATTACCTGGATGTTTCACTCAGTACAAGTATTATTGAGTATCATTGCTTCTCATGGCTCGTAATGATCCGCATATTTCAATCGGTTGAAATCGAAATCCTCCATTAACAACTGTCATTCAGTCGTCAATGTCCTCTGTTCTGGATTGATAAATGAACAGTACTTTGCCCTGTTACATTATATACGTGCTTTATTCAAAGCAATTTTCATGGCAGCTTTATTTCTTGGCGGAGTCATGTTCTGTGGAAGGAAGTTGAAATATAACGAGAGGACTTGATCTGGTAGGGGTTAGTCGCTGGCGGAGGAAGGATGTATTGGGTCTCATATCCTACTTCCATTTCCACCGGCGTCTCATCATAGCCCTCGAAATCTGAACGCGTGCCACATGAAAGGTCTCAGGTCGCATTCAGCTCTCTTGTAAATTGTAGCAGACTTTTCGTAGAAGCGCATTTGTTTTTCCCTAAAAAAATTTAGGTAGCCTGTAAATGATAAATCACAGTCATGAAATAAATAACACGATATTCCAAATAGCCTTTAATAACAACAATATTTTTCTGTCGCTGATTTAAACAGTATTTTTACATCCAGACCTGTTTCTCGCTGTATAGTAATCATTTTTAAAGTAACTATAAGGTCATATTGCCTTTTAATTAAATAAGTAATTGCACGCCTGTTCAGAGAAAATTATATAAATTGTTTAACTGAGTAAAAGGCAATTGATAACAAAGAATTTGTTTTACATCAATATAATATCCAAATAATTAATTGATGTGCTTACCGCAAATTCACTCTGGGTAAATAATGACGATAATATTGTGGACAGTTTCCAGCAACAAAAAGACAGTTCTTTTATTTATGGAACAATATAAATATTATATCAACTGCCGGCAGAAACGTTTTTAGCATTTTAATAATTTGTTTATTATATTTAATACACTTCCAGTCTTCCTTAAACAGTTAAAAAAAGAAATTCAAACAAGTTCAAACATGAAGTAACTAACTTTTTACTTAGCCACTTCTTCTACTCTGTCGATGAATTCGTGGAGTTTAGTGTATCTTAGCATAGACCTTACTGTAGATATAGTACATTGTTGAGGCACTAGTATAAGACATTAGCAGTATTGATCTATTTTATATAACGAGTACAAATTATATATATATATATATATATATAGTATTTTTTGTAGTATCTAAGCATATCTTTTGTAAAACCATATGAATGCAAATAATAACATAGAGTTAATAATAAATAAGAAAATATATATCAATTTATGTACAATCTCTGACACATTTCAAATCCCTATGGGATCAATGAAATATGATTTATTACTAATAAAATGGTAATATTAGTAGCCAGTGTCTAGAAATTGTTGAAATTATTTTTCTCGTTTAAAAATAGTTATTCTTTCAGCTCTATCAACAAACGACACTTCAAATAATAAAATACAAATTTAAAAAATTTTCTTTATATTTCCGTTAATCGTTGTTACAGCTGCAACGCCCAAACTTTAATGGCAAAGTTTAAAAAGCTCTAACTTGATTTAAAACCTCTTTCATTCTAAACAGTTGCTAAAATTAGTCTAAACACGATATAGTTTTCATTATTACAACATAAATTGCATACCAGCTTACTAATTTTAATGATTCAGATATCTGACATAATACCAACTTGATATTTTACTTACAAAAAGGTTAGGGAGACGCATCTATATTAGTTTATTTTTATCCCCGCCATTCATCCGTTTTCTTTCTGAACTGTAAACTGTTGTATAATACGTATGAAACGCCTTCTAAATACAAATATTTGAACTGTGTATTGGAAGCAACTCTGACATAATAAAGCCATCAAGTCGTAAACTCTGGCCGAAGTCGACGAGTTACTTTCTTTGAATTGTGGATGAAAAGCGTTTTATTGAAAGGAATCTTGGAGGTCTTCTGGCAGCGAGCTCGGGGGCCGATTACAAAGATAACAAGACATCAATGGAAGCGAACTGTTAACGACTTCCTGGTTCTGAGGGAACACAACACCAGACCGACCGGCAAACAAACCCACCACAGCCTTTTTTTTCCTTTTCACACGAAACACGAGTAAATATTAGCAGACCTGGGGAAAAAATATATATATATCAACACGGAGCGAGAGAATGATTTGTAAAGACCATGTCGGACGGACCTCGAGGGCATTTGGCTTCAGCATCGAACCTCGGGGGCAGCGCATAAAAGTTATAAATACGTGATGCAGTCGGAACACGTAGCCAGGGAAATCCCCGACCCTTGCTTTCCATTTTAATACAAGCTCGCTCGTCGTCGTAGCCGTCGCCGTCGCCGTAGCCGTCGGGGCTGCATGAATAGGGCCGAAATTTCGGTAAATGCTTTCGAGGTGCCTCTATTCGATCATCGCGATTCGCGACGCGCATTCGCTGCTAATTTCTGTGTGCAAGTGTTTCCATAACACTCTTCGTCGTGCGGGCATAATGGGGAAATTTGAGTATTTCCAAGTGCCTGTCTACCTGCACACTTCGAATGAAAGGCACGGCTTGTTTGGAGCTATTCCAATATGCAAAGGCACGTCCCGTGCCCTTCTAAAGGTGCTACGTGCAATTTACGGTTTTTGCATTATTGTATTCCACGTTGAAACTTAGCAAATCGTGTCACAATATTCAACAGTATTCATCCAGCGAAATAACTTTGCTAATTTGCACAAAGTTGGAATTAATTTCAAACCTCCTCTGTAAAGCTTTTACAAAATAAAAAAGGTGTAAATGTAGACAATACAAGTTGAATACACTGAAACTTCGGAGACCAGTCGCATTATAAAATATTTTTAATGAAGTAATGAACGAAGAAAATTAAAAAAATTACTTTTTTTTAGAACAAAGGAACCTTTCTTCAAGGCAACAAACTGAATTCCATTCAAATTCCAAATATTTACTTATTTGTAGGTATCACACAGACGTTAGTCCAATTACATAGATACCGTGCATGTGTTACAATAGAAGAATTTAGAATTATGAACATTCGTATACAATATCTACAGTGAACATTATATTACATTACAACTTTTTCTTACATTAACGACGTATTTCAAATTCAGGTAGAAAATTTTCTTTTATTAACCAACTATTGTTAATATTAGAAAAATCTGTTCACATTAATCACATTTAATTCATTTTCAAATATATTACTTCCAATTCTTTATTTTACTATTCCTAATCGTCTTCTATATATATATAATTAACCAACTATTGTTAATATTAGAAAAATCTGTTCACATTAATCTCATTTAATTTATTTTCAAATATATTACTTCCAGTTCTTAATTCGTAATTAAAATGTGATTAATGTGAACAGATTTTTCTAATATTAACAATAGTTGGTTAATAAAAGAAAATTTTCTACGGTTTTAGAGAAGAATCACTGTAAAATTAATTATTTGCAGATTAGTATAAACTTCACTTCACAAATAGCACTAAATATTAACTACTTAAAATATTTGAATTTTGGTAAACAACATAATTGCTTTGTATATTGTAATAACGTAGTTACTTTCTTTTAATTTCAGCGGGAACTGAAGTGGAACTTATGGTACAGCAAAGGAGGCAGTTAAATACACGTAATACGTCTAATGGTAAGTTTTAGATACTTTTCGTATATAAAGTCAATCTTGGTCATAAAATAATATCGCGTATCTTACCTTTTGGACCCTATTCTTTTTCGACTCTCTCTCTCAGAGACACACGTTCATGTACTTCACGCCGTGTTATATAACGTATATACTATACATATATATTGACTATCAAAAAAGACAATAAATCGAAACAAAAATCATATTTAAAGTGAAATTTACTAATTCTATTTATTATATATTTGATGACTTCTAATTATTTGAATCTAAAGATAAAATCATGCTACTAGAAATTTTGATAGTTATTTATTTATCCGTCTATATTTGTCTTTCATTAACTCAGTAATGAAGCATTCAGGAAATATAGATTTTATTAATTATTATATCTGTTAGATTATAAATGTTTGATCAATTATCAAGGCAAAAAGTAAACCAAAATTCAAATAATTGGTATATGCTGCATAAAATAACTCCGAGTCTTTAATAACATCGCATAGCTTCATCTCGAAGCGAAGCATTATTATGTACAAGTACACGTAATCGTACTTACGCGTCCTTACACTTGGAGTTCATTATTTTCAATATGTTACCATTTAGATGAAAATGAAACTAGTATTTAAATTCCGTCCGCACTCTCAGACACAGATATAAAAAACAGTTTAAATTGCTTCTGCGTAGAGTTTGGCACTTTAAGTTGTAATTAACTTTTAATTAGTTTTTTTTCCCGGAGAGAGGGATGGGCGGGGAATAGTAGCATGTATATACGCTAAAGCTTTCTCGGAGCCGGAATATTTCAACTGCTTAATGTTTTTTGTTGAAAACTCTTTCTCTATCTCAGTCTGCGGCTGGGGGAAGGAGCTCTTTGGTTCATAGCGTCAATTAAATTGCTAATTGAAATCCATATAACAGAGTCACGCATTCTGATGCTTCTTTTGGACGCGCTCGTATATAAAAAGGGTGAACTGCAGCCAAGGATGTGGAAACGAACACCTGGCCGAGGATAATTTGGAGAGAAAGGTTAATTGCGTTAGCTACGACGATTCCGCTGTGAATCAAACTGCGTCTCTGTCCTCGCCATGCTTTATTACGTCGAGCTTCTTTCCGGTGGCGACAATGGCTACAAAGACATCAGCCGAGTCTATTTATACTCTCTAAAAAATAATCAATTCTACCTCACGACGTAACAGGTATGCAGACTACACTCAATTAGGTGTCTGCTTGGACTGCTCATTTCTCAAAGAAGCATTATTCTCAATCACCGTCTTCTAAACCTTAATTTATATGAAATCATATATACCTACCTATATAGACCTACATTACTCTTCTTCTTATTTTAATTTATATTATTTTACGCCACATTAACAGCTGACTCATGAGCGACAATTACAGGGAACAGAAATAAATATTAAAGATTAATAGATTATATATAAATTTATATGAAACCATATGTACCTACATTATTCTTTTTCTTATTTTAATTAATTTTATTTTACGTCGCATTAACAGATGACTCATGAGCGACAATTACATGGAATAGAAATAAATATTATAGATATAATTCTTAACAGCTAGATGAGGTAGTTTTATATTTCGACATGGATATCTTTCATGAAATCAATGAATTTTCTCCGATATGTTGAGGAGTGAATGATCAACTTGGCGGGATAGTTTTACTGTATTCGGTTTCTTTCTCTCCTATGCTGATGCACGACTCAATGGTGCAGGTTATGTTGACCATCGGGGTGTTGCACGATCTAAGATTGGGGGGATGAGGGGGGGTTAGAATTTTTCGTGATTAAAAAGGGTGAGTAACTTGGGCATATTCTGTTATGTTAATACAACTTGGTCTTCGGATTGATATGGACCTCACGAAAGTTACTGAATACTCTTCTTTTGATTGCGTTTTTCTATATTTCGTGGCCATTTTCAAATTACTTAAGAAATGAAAACAAAATTACACTCCATCATACATGAAATTATTTGTTAATTGATCGAGTTACTAAGTTATCATTTGTAGACACATAAAATATTTAATTATATTGTAAACGCTGAATAAAGCAAATATAAAATACATAATTATTAATTTCTTAATAATAAAACATCTAAAATTAATTGATGATACCTCCTATCAGTTAAATTAAAATTTAATTAATAATGTTTTTTATTTGAAGTAGCACTCGGTTAGTATATTATTCATCTTCTTAGTTTGTTTTATATTTAAAGTTAGAACTTAAGCGCAACAGTAGGCTAGCCGTGTTTCCTTAAAATGGAGAAAAGTAGAATTAAATAGAACAATCAAAACTACATTTTAATCAGACTGATACTTCTCCAGTATTAATCCCTCTCAAAAATAAAATTATAATAATTTTTTTGTGTGCTGCTATTCCTTCTATGGATTTATTTCACTGATCCGAAGACCCTCCTAATTCAGACGTAGAATATTGATATTATTTATTTTAATCTAAAACATTTTACTAATTTTATTGCATTTGCAGTTATTTTCTACGCTATTATTTTAACTTTACGTCTGTTTCTTAAACATATTGTATAAAGGTAAATTAGATTACCATTTTACAGAAAACTTAAAATGTTTTATTCAACCGCCACTAAACCAATAAAACTTTCTTAATTGTCTGTAAGTTGAGACTGTTTTACATTGTTTTCTACACTAATAAATGAGTTTCTATTTGCCTGAGAATCAGGAGTATTATTCAGTTTTTTGAATATATATATATACAAAAATTCTCATTTGTAACAACTAATCTTTATAACAAAATTGACTTTTTACCTGTAAGTATATGTGCATGAAACGTCTGGATTCAAATCTAAACGCGTGGAGCAATTGCAACCAAATTTTACGTGTTCTTTTCGACTCGGAAAAAAAAAACACTTTTGGTGTTGAGCCACGATTAGCACCCATAGTGACAGGGGTGAAGGGGCAAGAATTCTTAAGAATACAATACAGATTAATATCTGAACCACTTTAAGTTTAATTCTGACATTAAACATTCCGTTTAAGTTGTTCTAAGAGGAAGGTGTAAGCAGTGGAACATAGTTAAACAGTAAGAGCAATTCGGTCAAATATTGTGGCAGAAATCTCAAAACACGCTGAAACTGATGATAATATGAACCTATTATATATTATTGGGGTCAATTTCAGTCAAAGTATTACCACCCAACTGCAATATACGAATTAACACAATTTCAAAGATTTTAAAAACATTTACGTTAGTCAATATTCTAAAGAAAAGAGTTATCAAAAGAGATAGATTAGAAGGCTTAGCTGATAAAAGTGCCGTAGATCCTGTCAGGTCATGGTTATAATCTCACTTCAAACCTCTGAGACATTTAATTATCTAATCAATGAATCATCGAGCAGGTAATGAAGTTGTTGATTTATAATAAAAAAATTTAATACATACCATATTTTACAACATTGCTAGAAGTCTCCTTCCATCTAAAACGGAAAATAAGTATTTAGTGGCATCAAGTTGAAATCGTCTTTCATGGCAATTTAGAGGCACGCGTATTTACTCTTCATTAATAGAATTTTTGCGTGCTTTCTTCGCGTACATTATTTATCCGCGCTGAGAATTACAGGTCGCACGTAGTCGTTAAAAAGGCATTAATTTTGAATGCTTGCTGAACTTTCACTTAGATAGCCCAATTATCTTACGGTTGGCCTGAAAATGTATCTTTTTTTTACGACTTTGTTTCTTCATATTTTTATTATGTACCCTGCGAATCAATAGAAGAATTTCCGCAATGAATGAACCGCATGAAAACATTCTTATATGACTTCGTCGTTAATGTACTCAATTATTCGTTGTACTTGAGAACAGGTTGCGTAAAGGAATCACTATAATTCACGTTTCTTTGGAATTTTCTGTCAAGTCTAAAATATGTATAAGTATGGTTCATCCTATATATGTTTCATAACAGGAAATAAGTTGTCGAGCGTGAAACCGTACTTCTTGCTTCCAAAAGAATATAGAACTTTTTGAGCTCAATGTGACCAACATAAATTTTCCAAAACCTTTGTAATATTTCCCTTTATTTACTAGTTTTTATATCAGAGTCGACAAAATTACTAAAATCATACGGATTTGTAATTCTGAATTCTTAATTATTCAATATACTTGCTATAATATCAATAAAAGTGTTTAATCCGTAATATTTTTCTTTAATTTTGTCTGTTTAGTATAAAATTTTGACTAGAATGAATAAAACACAATGTCGCCGATAAGAAGAATTTTTTCTGAATATATTACAAAATAATCTTTATTTTTATTCACCACGAGCAAATCTAAAACTAAATCAGAGCAGAAGTGAAGGAAAAATACTCGACACTGAATGATGCTCCACTAAATTCCTGCAATATCATCTAACAGGAAACAGCAACTTGGCGTTGAATACAATGTTACTATTAATAAATACTTGCCCACGAAGATACTTCAGGAAGAATAACGGTTATTGGACTTGTGTAATTGTTCTGGTGTATGATATCTCTGCTGTAAGTGATTTACCGAGATCTTGAATTATTTTCCAAGTTCTCATCTGTAATAGTTACTGCGTGTGAATATAAAACATTGAGACTTAGTACCAACACATAAATAATGACAACAAGAGATATATTTTTAGCGAACAAATATTTATTGTAAACATAATTTATAAGTAATATCGACAAATTTTAAAAACAAGTTATTAAGTTATAGCCCCTACTAGTACAATTTATGACATCAGAAGACAACTAATAGGGTTGCGAAATATTTTTCGTCCGCACAATTCGAGTCCGCAGCGCAGAGTTTTAGATTACGAATATTCTTTGAAATGTCGTAGCATCCAAAAAACTTTTCCATAATTTCCTTTCTGTATATAATTTTCTAATTGTTCATCTCTCATTTCTATCTTACTCATGATGTCACTTTCTCCCCCAAATTAGCTTACGTATCATGTCTTTTGGCCAGTTTCTTACAGTTACATTTTCTCTCTATAACTTTCTCTTGAATCTCCATAGGTCTAGCATCACTTTCCTGGAAAAAAAAACTACAGCGCAGAGGTCACTCCTCAACACTACCCTCTCTTTAGGTTTATTTAAGCTACAGCATATCCAAAGATATTTGCCTCAATTCAGCAAAATTTTGCCACATGAAATTATCGTACGCCACCTTTGGAACTCTCGACATCACGCCGCCAGTCACGTGTCAGACCGGATTGATATATGGCGACACGAGACATACAAGGTCATACGAAATCGATACAAAACAAATATCGTACGATACCAATGTAATGAAGTAAGAAATGTAATTTAAGTATTTTCTTTAATATATATTTTTAAGATTTTGAAGATGACAGGAATTAATTTCCGAGAAAGAAGAGTTATCAATAACCTCTACAGAGGGCAGTCAGCAGTAATTAGAATTGAAGGGCAAGAAAAGGAAAGAGAAATCAAGAAAGGAGTTAGAACAAAGGATGCAGTCTTTCGACCACGCTTTTTAACTTATATAAAGAACAGGCGATGGTTAAACTTAAAAATAATTATGGAAAGGAAATCAAAATGCAAGAAGATGAAAATAGAACTCTATGGTTTGGTGATGATATTGTGGTGTAAGGAAAGTCAGACGAAGACTTAGAAACCACAATAAATGGTATGAACGTGGTCCTGGAGAAAGAGTACAACATGAGGATTAATAGAGGAAAAATCAAGGCGATGGTGTCTAATACAGTGAAATAATGAAGGGTGTTAAAATGAGAAGGCATATTTTGACGGAAGTTAAAAAATTATGCTACTTGGCCAACATAATAACTAGGAATGTTAGAAGTAAAGTAGGCATAAATGTGTGATAGCACAGGAAGGAATGGCTCTCGCAAAAAAGAGGAATTTACTTACGGCTAATATAAGTAAAATTATTAAGAAGTCATAACTAAAAATTTTCGCATGGTGTTTGGGCTTGAAACGTGGACGGTAAGAGTTGCAGAAAGGGAACGAATAGAAGATTTCGAAATATGGTTCTACAGAAGAATGCTGAAAATTAGGATGGGTGGATAGAGTTAATAATCAGGAAGTTTTAAGCAGAATAGGAGAAGAGGGAACAATATGGAGGACGCTAACCAAGAGAAGGGATAGATTAATAGGCCATGAAGGTGTTGTAAAATTAGCATTTGAGGGAAGTGTGTGGGGTAAGAACAGAAGAGGGAATCCAAGGATCAAATAGGCTAAGCAGATTAGGGAGAATGTGGGATGTGATTGTTATGTAGAAATGACAAAGGCTTGCACAGGATATGTTAGCATGGAGAGTAGCACCAGAGCAGTCTGAGGACTGAATGACACAACTAACAAACATTGTTATAATTCAGAAAGTATTGTAGTCCTGTGTTATCACGTCCGTCACATTGTGCTGAAATATTAAGATAGGGACACAGTCTTCGAACCTCGTTTTAATCATTTTTAACGTCTTCCTTGTGAGCAAAAATATAAATAAATGTATGTATATGTTGACGTAGTATGTCCCTTTCATGTTGGCTAATTAAATTAATAAGTAAATCAAAGGTTTCCCTTTTTGTAGTTTTTATTGTTATTACGGATTACATCAGTGACAAACCTGAGAAAACCTCTGCTGGCGACGACGACAAACTTAATTTTCTTTTCTGGTGTTTTGTATTAAATTTCAATAAATTTGTTTATCGTATTTATTAGAGAAAATAATTTATTGTGCACAAGAAACATCCGACATCCCCTCCTCCACCCAGGATGATTTATTTACGGTTGCAAACTAACTCCTAACGCAGATTACCAACACATTCTGGAAAGACTCGTAATACTTTCAGGAGCGACTACATGAGTACCCAGATGAAGCTCTCCAAGGACCAGAATTGGGTCTTGAGATGTGTCGGACTCACACCCTATAATTACTACCTGATGATTGGTCACCAATACAACGTGACCCACCTGTCTCTCATTATTTTCAAGTCCTCTCGTTGAATAGTTGTCATCCCGGCCCGTCCAGTCCCTATGGCGACGCCGCTTGGCCTTGATTAGGGGTTTTCCTGATCCGTACCGAAACTGTAAATTGCCGCCGTTTCGGAACTGATTGAATAGAATATTTTTTATTTCCAACATCAATTGTTTGATACATAAGTTTTACAATCTTCTGAAAAACGTCAGTTTGCCTACATGCTAGTCCTATACCTAAAAAGTTAAACAATGCAATTTATAAACGTGTGTTATATTTACAAAGCTACAAGGTCTAAAAATGCAAGTAAACAGTTTTAAAATGGGGACTTTGTATAATCTTAGTTAAATTTCCACATGCATGATTGTGGTATTCATCGATTGAATAGAATGGGTTTTTCAGTCAGCCAGTTTTTTAATTTGTATTTTAGCTGGCTTTAGGGTAGCTGAAAGTGTTTACAAGTTTTATCCCAGAATTATGAGGTCCTTTGCCAGACATGCTTGTTCTTAATGTAGTTTACTTTTATTTCTTGTGCCATGTTCATGAGTGTTTCTATTGCAAGGTTTTCCAGTAGTTCAGGTTACTATTATAGTTTTATACAGATATAAGTGTATAAAAGTTAATATTTCTAGTTGTGGAAGACACGATCCAGTGTCTCCGACTAAATTTGAAACAAATATAAAATGTGTGTGCTAAAAGCGCATCAAATTTTACAGTCACAGTTGTCATTTTACCAAGATAAAATAACAGTCACGTGTGTGTAAACGTAAACAGAAGTAAAGCTATAATATAGCATACTAAAAACGAATTTAAATAATTATGTATGCGTGTTGAAATTATGCAGACGGATTGAAAATAACTGAAAAACACTAAACGAAAAAGAGTTTATGGAGTGATTGACCGATGCAACATGTAATATGGAACTAAAGACTCGTAAAAAGCACAAAAGAAGACGAAATTGAAGAATAGAAATTAAAAAAAAGGAATGTAAAACGGAGCCTTTAAGGCAAATTATCTTGATGTAAAACTCGTCGATGAAGCTTAAATAGTAAAAGAATTACAAAAGTTTTATGAAATGAAGTTGAACACAAAGTAGGGATAATTAATAATTAATTGTATTTCAATTTGTTTTTAATTGCGGCTGCTTGTGGCGGGGAATCGACATTGGGGCAGAGGTAAGATGTAAAGCGACGACTAGAATGCTCGATGTCGAAAGAACTTTCTCCGTCCCCCTTCTTTTCGCCGCGGTGTGCGGATCGATGGTTCGTGGAATGGCATTAAAGAAAACTGTGTGATCTCGACCTGTGGGATTTGAAATGAGACGGAGAAAGCAGCGCGTGTGACACGCGAGGCAGGGAATATGATGTGCTGCTGTCGGCGCTCGCTGCTCATGAATTGACCTTTGACATTGTTCGGACGGGTCATGCAGCTAATCGTTCAATGTTTCTATGGGCGCTATTAGAAACAGAAGTTCCCTTATAAAATAAATATTTAATAATAATAATATTAAACTAAATATATTTTCATTGGAAGTACTATTCACTGCCTGATTATTCGGTCATTTGTCTTATTGTTTCAAAACCGCTGTCATATATTTATCCACTGATATAATTTGCCAAAAATGCTTCAAACCTTGTGGCATAAATTTAATATACACGTTAGACTGTATCTCACGGATAAAACTATGTTAATAGAATTTAAATAATTTTTTAATGTAAAGCTCCAATTGTTTCTTTAATATTAATTCTCTTACAGAGACGATAGTTCCTTTTTCACATTGAAATTACGTTATTAGAACCTTCCAGTGCTATTAAAGAAGAGTTGACACGTTTCAGGATCACCCTCAGCATGTGTTGTTTATGTGGTATTCAATACTAAGAATAGTTTGATGTAATCCTCCATGCTGACCAATCCTGTGCAAGCCTTTACTTCTTTAATTAGCTACCACTTTCCACATCGTCTCTAATCAGCTTACTACATTACACCCTTCGCCTCCCTCTTTTGTTCCTACCCCACACACGTCCCTCTAATTTTGCTAATAGGCAAGACCTTCATGTCTCAAACCGTAGCCTATTAATCTTGGTCAAAGTACTCCAAATTGTTCCCTCTTCCCCTAATCTACTTAGAACTTCCTGGTTAGTTACCCTATCCACCCATCTCATTTATAGCATTCTCCTATAGCATGTAACCCAAAAATGTATTTGCAGCTATTTCTAAGCCATAATTATTAGGAAAAAATTATTTTCAGCTCGCCCGCAACCATAAAGACAAGTAGCATAAGTAATTTTTCTTGGCCAACTAGTCAGCGACATTCTGCATTGTTTAAAATTACATCTCAATCAATTGCTACAATCCCCAATTATTTCCCATTTATTTATGGACTGCAGGTAATTCTTGTTCTGAGTATCTCCAATATCTCAACCTCGTGAAACTTATTGCAGGCCTCAGCTCTTTAATGAAGAGAACTACTTTTTCTTTCGAGAACTTTCTTACCGTTAATGAGTCGTAAATACCGTCAATTTATTTGACAAATCGTCGTTGTATGACTTCCCATTTTACTTTGCAATCAGCAACCTTGACGAACTTGACGGGAGCATTTTTCCTACAAAATCAAAGAGAGGACTGATTACGGCACTCAATCGAAAGGTTGCAATCGTTCGCCTTTCCCAACTCAAAAGTGCGTAGCCTTTCTCAATTTCGGGTTAGCAAAGAGAGAAACTTTGTCTCGTTTAATTTAGTTGAATATCAGGGGGCAATCTTTCAATCAACATGTTGTTTTTCATCTCTAACTTAATTATTATAGCATCTTTAAAAATTAGCTGATCATTTTGTCTCTTAATTTTTGAAAGGTATTTTTAGACGCTAAAGTTGAATTACATTTTAATGGTTGCCCCCTATTTTGAATTTCAGCCTGTTTTCTTACATTTCCTAAAGACTGGAAAATTTTATAATTTTTTCTCAACATGCAGCTTTTCCACTTAAATTTTTCCGTATTTCTTTATAGTGTTTCTCAGTTTTCGTCCCACAAATTGTGTCGTTGAGAAATGGCCATAGATATATTAATTAATATAGCCCCAATTATGTATAGTAACCAATTAACTATCATTTGAGAAAGGCTTATACACAGCACATTACATAAGTTTGAAACGACTGTAGTGAATACAGAAATACAATGGTTCTCCTTACATAAATATCTCGTCGTGTGCAAATTAAGATACGTCGCTTGGATACGTGCCATTAAATTCTTTTCTATTGATTTTTAATACAGTTTATTTCTTCTCTCGTATACAAACAAACTTAATATTATGGCATTATTACTGATGCAGCGCTTTCTAGAATATGACCTGCATCGCTTTCACGTGAATAATGTGTGGGAACCTCAAACTACATTCCGCTTACCCTAGTTAACCCTTGGCTTCCTTCCTCTGCCCTCCGCATCCCCCGTTCAAATCCCATCATTTGCTTCTAAAGTGGAGTTGCCCCCAGGTGAATATCCTCACGTAGCCTATCACACGAATATATATAATGTATGCACAATAAATCCTAGGTGCTGATGTGAGGACTTAACGGATGCGTTTGTCCATGAAGATTTCGTAAATTCTTTGAAAAAAAATTGTACTTCTATTAGAGGTTTTAATAATATCAGGATATTTTCAGCCTGCTTAATGCGAACGTCTATTTAACCGTGACAATTAGAAGCATTAAATGAGAAGAAAATAATTTACATTCGGTTTCCAGCATTGATTTCCCTTTTTACCACTTCTTGTATTATTACTTTTGTAAAGAAACGCTGTAAAAATTCATGGCTAACGTAATATTAAATCA
This sequence comes from Eucriotettix oculatus, assembly GCA_034510155.1. Classification (NCBI taxonomy): domain Eukaryota; kingdom Metazoa; phylum Arthropoda; class Insecta; order Orthoptera; family Tetrigidae; genus Eucriotettix; species Eucriotettix oculatus. Next base: position 87,578,756 of record CM067377.1, read on the forward strand.
CCATATCACTTGTATTATGCTTAGTCAATTTTTCTTAAACTAGTGACGGGGAACAATATAGGTCATAGTTGTCTTTTCATTATAGAAAATAAGTAAATACAGTACTATTTTACTTTTAATATAAAATTTTATTAGCCAATAAATTTAATATTTACATAGCTCTTAGAGCTGGGAAAATGTTAGGTAACGATATTATTAATGTTGAAGTTTACTGATGTGGAGGAGTAAAGGTATGAATTTGCTAGTCTTTCGTGGAGGAAATCGTGGCTTCTGAGCGATCCATCACGGTCTCCGCTTAATATATGCAGCCTCAGCCTCACTACTTGTTCAGCCGCACAGGTATTCGTCGCCTTACTGCCGTAATAAATCTGAAACGCCCACAGCCTCGTAGCCTACACCTATTGATCGAGGAAGGTACGGTCGGGTGTCAGCTACCGAGAGAAAAAAAAAATCTGCAGTCATAAATTGCAGTCGATGGAGCACCCATCTCTCTCCGGACGTGAGGATATCTTCCCGTCGTCCATATTCTTAACGCCCGCCTTTCAAAACACTCTGTCAAACAATGGCGACTCTTTCTTCCATCTTGTTCCTTAAAAAGTGAGATACGAATTTGAGAGCGAGGGTACAGTCAGGTAATTCTCCGACACCGACGATCTATTTAAAGAGCAGCTCTGTGAGAATGTTTATATACACACACCCATTTTGTGGACTGCACAAATTTATAGCCACGCTAATTATATGTTGAAAGTCTCAGATAAATATAAAAAACTATTTCTTATTCAATATTATAAATTGGAACAACTAGACACAATCGCACACTAAAATACTAATAAAGCTTCAGAATAAATTGAAAGAGAAACGATCTTTCACTAGAGGAGCAGCGAGCGGTTATCCGATTTGGAGTACTGAGGTTTAAGACCAATGTACACTGATCAGGGGATGAAGATGTATAATGGAGATAACTGAGTGTCGCTGAGTTGTTTTGGACCCCTCAAACCCCTAACGACGAGACGAATGATAAGGAGCTCTAGGTGCTACGAAACAAGTCCGACGAATTTTTTTATTATTTTTTATGCAGGCATCAGTAAACCGCTATCACAACTGCATTGAACGTAATGGAGACTAAGTTGAAAAGTGATGAAGTTTTTTAAGTTTTACTGTACATATTTTCTTCATAAAATATATATTAAATTTACTCTCTGACTCTGCCTCGTATGTAAACCAGAAACTGTTTCAAGTAACGAAACACGTTGGGTTTAATTTATTTAATATTTAAAGCATGAAATTTTAAATATGATTATTTCATTGTTATATAAGAATAATTCACAGCCTAAAATATTTTTAATTACTTTAGAAAAATTTAATTTTTTTTTGTAAATATAAACAAGAAAGTATTTTAATGAATAACTGTAATGTTTTCTTAAGATTTGAAAAACACAGTAAATATGAAAAATATAAATACAAAATAAGGTTTTTAATTAAGTTTATGTTTTTAATGGCCAGCGTTGATTAATAAACTCTGTTTCATTCTAAATTCTGCCCTCAATTATATGCGGTCAGGATTTAATAGAGTTTACAATGTTTACTTCCATATTCAGAGAAACTATAGGCAATTTCCTATAATTTGGACAGATGGCAGCGGTTAGCTTCCGTCCACGCAACCCATGACCAATTCAACCCAAATCCCAACTTTCAATCACAATTGAGCTCTAGCTGGACTCTAGTTATTCTCGTTCTACTTTTATTCGACTCAAACTGAACATTATAAAACAATTATCAATGTCAGTTGCAATTATTCCGTTAGCAGTTTTTTCTAGATAAATAGTAACTGCCCTATTTATTTATTATTTTTTCGTTTTTCAACTTAAACCTATGAATTTTTAATCTTCTAGGGTTTTACCTGCATCTCCTTAGGTGAAAAACCGGTTAGGATCCTTTAAAATATAGCCCGGGGGCCCTAGTCAACCCTTGATCACCCTTGGTCTGCCTTGCACATTCCCACTTTTGAATTCCCTTCCTATGCTATTAAACAGGAGTTGCATGTTTCAGGATAATTCTCATGTAGTCTGTTACTCAAAGAAATACAAAAACACATCTTAGTTACTAATTTTTGTAAGATAGCGGTACCAAATAGTCTTTAAAAGTCACATACTAATTTATCTAAAATTTCGTTCTGTGACTAATAAAGGGGGTCTGTTATTTTTGTCTTATTTAATTATACGTTTATCTCAAATAACCAAAATTAGCGATTATTTTAGTTATGGCAAAGACATATTACTGCTTATTTCCCCTATGCTCTTACCTTATCAGATATTAATTCTCTTAAGTACTATTTTTGTCACCAAATGGCGCTCTAATTTAAATGCCATAAAACCTATTCTTCCCTCGAATTTTATAATTAAAACGAGAATCCAATTAATTGCATATTAATCTGAGATTCACGAGAAACAACTTTGGAAATATCATAAGCTGAATAAGAATGATAAGGCAAAATTGAAGAGCAGTAACAAAAATGAAAAAAGGGGTCATGTTTCTACGTACTGAGTTGAGAAAAACAGCTTGATTATTCTTGATAATGCGCTGAATTAAATATAAATTTTTATTTGAATCTCATTTTGTTACATGTTCTAATTAGGGAACAGTATCGGCCAAGCGAATTAATGGCACATCAGTTATTAACAATTTAAACACGATATTCTGTAAAAAATATTAAAAATAAAACAATCACCTACGAAGTAATTATAAAGTAACTGTCAAATTCATGGGGGAAACCTTTATAATACCGTTTGTACGAATGGTCTTTATTTATCAGTTGTTGTTGAGATGATTATTATTAAAGATACAACGCATCCTGTAATTTGTGATCAAATTGATGTATGAGAAAAAAAGATTAATGAAATTACCGTTCTTCATAAAAGCAACTATGTTTAAAACAGTGGTATTACACAATTGACAGGTTGAAAGGACGTCGAAGGGAAAGTCGTGGAAAGGTTTGGGCCTTAAAAGCTTAACGATATTAAGTCAACAAGGATGAGAGTGCCGTAAGAGCCTATTAAACGACAAAGAACGCGTCCTTACAACATCCTATTGTGATTAGAGAAAAACACTCCAAGGCGAACATAAAATTTATTCTTTTCAATGATGAACAAATATTGAAAACTGTGTTCCAAATTTCTCGAAATATGGTCAGCCAATAAGAGCAAGTGGACACATCTACAGGAATGGTTGGCTAAAATGGACAATTACGAATATAATCATATTTTTAAACGGCCATCTATTATTTCACATATGCCTCTATTTATTTCTTACTATAATTTTCTCCAACACGTCCTGAGTGTGAAATTTTAGGTAAACGTTCACATTTCTATGAAAACTTCAATTCATATTTTCTTTTGTTTCTTTTATTTTTCTTGTTTTAATAATTCATTTGATAGCAGTTTAAGTATGAGTGCATTACTTATCAAAGTTGCAAGCTGTAAGTGACACAAAATGATCTCGACCGACTTGGATTTAAAAAAATTATTCACATCAAGATTATACTCGATGAATATATCCCATATTAAAATCGCAACCTTATTTCTTTAAGATCGGCCATCGAAGTTCCTGTACTTCACTTTAGTGTCAGTTTACATGCAAAATAAAGTTTAGGAAGAAATTATTTTTCTTTAGGTTTACATGAATTTCCATATTACTTGATAGTAACATTTACAGGTTGTTCCATTTGAAACAATACGGCCAAGTATTTCTGAAGGGAGGGCAGGATTTCGACGGGGACATTCAATGAATACTTTATTTTGAGCCTTTAAGCTCATGCTTGCAAACTGCAAGCACAAAGTCCTTTTTTAAAATGGCAACTTCCTTTTTCACTCCCATGAAATCTGTTCTTCTTGATGAGTTAATTTCAGATATTCATCGCTCATGGCATTACCACTAATTTTACTCGATAAGTTGCATGAGGGTGAAAAATTAGGTTGCCATTTAAAAAAAGGACTTTGTGCTTGCAGCTTGCATTCATGAGCTTAAAAGGTCAAAATATTGCATAGATTGAATGTCCCCCTCTAAACCCTTCTACTTACTACGTACTAAACGTTTTTCCGTTAGCTGCGCCCCTGTTTCAGATGGGACACCCTGTTTATTACATTTTAATTTCGACTACTGAAAATTGAAACGTAATTAGTAATATTAAACTTACGGCACCAAAAATTATTTTTTTTATAGGGCTGTAATTATGTCTTTATTTCGTACCAGCGGTTTTGGTATTGCGCTAAGAAATGAGTTATTAGTTAGGTTAATTCAAACAAAAACGAATGGGTCAAAATTGTCACGCGTTTCCTCTAAATAGAAAACTATTGCTTCATTTGAATAAGTAAATTGCTTTCATACTGCTCCATTACCTATACTAGTCGAGCAACAAGTGGTAGTCTATTCTCAATCGTTGTATTTCACTTTCTCAGCTTACTCGCTCTATTTACAACTTATTATGTGTCTTATTCGACGTACATGCATATTTTTAAATAAGGCAATTTATAACACTTTTCATAACTGAAGCAAAAGAAGCTTGAAATATTATAAAAAATGTTATCTCATAGCAGAATGACCAGTTGGCAAATACAGATTAATAAACTAGGCCCGGGGGAAATCCTCCAGATCGTTGTTTGCGTAGAGACTGCGCGATATGTGAGCCGATAAATGGCCATCTATACCCATACGCATACGACTATAACTGTCTATATGTACTACATTAAATAAAATAATTTTCTAGTTATTTGAACAATGTCAATTTCTTATTATTAATTTCTATAAACCACGGATCATTTCGTGCTCACGATGTATAATTATCTAAACAAATATTGCCTCTATCACATAATCCACTGTATAATGTTTATATAGAAACTAATTTCAGGCTCTCAAACATTATTCTTGGTTTCTACAACAATTGAGAATAAATTTTAATTTTTATATACGTATAAATAAAATTGAATTTTCTGTCTGACTGTCCGTATGTTTTGTCTCGAATAAACTCCGAAACGGCTCAACGGATTTCAATGAAAATTTGAAGGTTTAAAGAAAGGAAATTAATTTAAATATTCGTGCATATTTAATTTCAATATATTGCAGAAGATATTAATATAATATCAATATAAATAAAACATTAATTCTTCGGGAAGATTTCTTGGAACTGCCGTGCGAAAGCGTGTAAACCAACTGCGAGTTATAAGTCCTATTACGCGTTCCTACATACTTCATCCCACTTACTATATATTGTTGCAGCAGGCTGAGAAAAAATTAACTACTTTGGATCGTCGATACGATATATACATAAATTAATAAATTGGTTTTATTTATCGCGTCAGGTAAATTTTAAAAATTTAGTAATTGCTAATGTGAAACTATCGAGTTTGGTGTCGAAACCGTTGTAATGTGAGTTGCTGTGTTATTTTTAATATACGATTTAAGTAAAAATTTAACTATTACGTGGGGATCGTCGGTTCTTCTTCTTCTTCTTCTTCCAATGGCTCAACAGCCCTCTTGACGGCCTAGGTCTACCGAGGCGGATGGGGACTGTCATCTGGCGTGATACATTCCGAATTTGGGCTGATACGTGGTCAGTGTATCAATTCCCCAGCAGCCTTAATCCCGGTCCTCGCGACCATGACGACACAAACATCCAACCCCATGCCAGGATTCGAACCCGGGACTCCTGAGTTGTGAGGCAGCAACGCTAACCACTACACCACAGGAGGTCAGCAAAGGAAGTCATCAGGAGTTAGTGATTGGGAATACCTGGAGGTAATGTTGTGCAATGACAACTCCATTAGTAGAGAGGTTAGGGAAAGAGTACAGGCTGGTAATCGAGCATATTACGCAAGTAGACAGTTATTTACTAATCGATTCAGCATAAGAAAAACAAAACTGAAAATATATAACTCTATGGTACGGCCGGTGGTGGCTTAAGGATCAGAAACTTGGACCCAAAAGAATTCAGATTTAAATACACTAAGAGTGTATGACCGACGTATATTAAGGAAGATATTCGGACCAGTTAAGACAGCGAAAGAATGGAGGACAAAGTATAACGCGCAGTCTGATTCAGGGAAAGGATGTGGTTAGATTTGTGAAGGCGCGGAGAATCATCTGGATGGGTCATGTGGAGAGAATGGCAGAAGAACGGATAACAAAGGGAATAGTGAAAGAAATGCATCATCATACAAGGGCAAAGGGAAGACCAAGGTAAAGGTGAATGGATGATGTAATTTCAGACTTGAGAAAGATGGGAATAAGAGGATGGAAGAGAAGAACTCATGATCGAAGAGATTGGAGGCTGATTGTAGAGGAGGCCAAGGCTCACAAAGAGCTGCAGTGCCACAAGAAAGAGAGACAAATAGAAAAATACAACCAATTTTTCGGCAAAACTTACATTTCGTCCAATTTTGTGGGCTTTATCAGGTAAGTTTTTAAATAGATAAAATTATGAGAGATGTGGATAAGTGGATGAAACGTCGTAATTATATTAAATAAAAACTTTTCTAACATATTGACTGTATTTTTTATTTATAAAATTTATTTATAATTATTTAAAGTCCCACCACCAGCTAAGGTCATTGACGACTAGTTTACCATTTATGTAAGGGTTACTCGATTTGGGAACACAAAGACGCACACAGACACCCAAGCACTTGCCAGGAATCGATCCCGGGACATCAGTTGTACGAAGCAGTGACGCTAGCCACTGGACCACAGAGGCCGGCTTGTAAAGTTTTTGCTGAAAAATTGGCTATATTGTTTATTTATTTCTACTTAATTGAGAGATTATTGTTTTGGATACCGTTGTAGAACACATTCGTTACTAAAAACCGTTTAACTTGATATTATTGTAGAACATCCGTTTTTACACGAGTGTGATCTTGTAACTGGCAACTCTCATTTAATAGCATAGGAAGAGAATTGAAAAGGGGGGCTGTGGAAGGTAGAGCAAGGTAGCCAAAGGTTGACTAGGGTCCTCGAGCTATAGTTTAAGGAGCCTACCCGGTGATTCACCTAGAAGAGATACCCCTACATCAGGTAGGTCGGGGTATAGGATACTATTCTCTTACCCTCCCGAAGTGTCCGTCACACTCAGCGTAAAGATAACGACTTTGGTAGGCTATCGTTTGTATAGCACTGTTTTATATCAGTTTATAACACTTCTCAAAGCAACTAATTAATTCTGAAAATTTTTATATTCTCATATTTAATAAAATATATATTTGAAATGGATAATTTCATAAATAAACTAATCGGACCACTAACACTGAGCTGTCCAGTCAGCTTAAAGTAGTGAAACACCTGAAAATACAAATTATGATTGTTGCTAAAATACTATTCTTAAACGACTATAACCGCTATGTATGACCAAAAACAGGCAGAGGAAAAGAAAAATTTTGCTATGAAATTTATTTTATGAATTGTATTAAATGATTTTGAGAAGTGAACCGTTTTATAAACGTTGTATAATTACTAGTTATGCGAACGTACGACGGTGGCATGAAAATTGGTTTCTGAACAGTACTAAATCATCCACAGGTACGTTTCATTTGGAATGCTGCGTAAGCGTCATATGTTGTAAACTTCGAAATGGAATCTGAATTGTATACGCCCTCACAGATTATGTTATAAATCACTTACCAATTGAAATAGCACTCATGCTGATTGGAATATCACTGCTGAATGATACACACAAATCACTGCGATACAGAATCCAACTGATTACGAATTATATCGGCAATGCACAGCTTATACTCGAGCAATTAGACTCACGAGTAGACTTGAAATATTAGTTGATTAAATAATACTCTTGCTATTAAATATTACAATCCAAATTTAAACACTCACATTCATGACTCATATTATGCAAATACTTAGTTTACATTGTGAACTAGTTTTGCAGGTTATATATTGTCCGTTGAAGCCATCAGTAATAAGATTGGTCGCTTTATTCGCCAGTGGAACTATGTTAAATTTTACCATATCTTTATAACATGATATATTTTTACTATTATTGTGCTAAACGTTCTAGAGTAATTAAATGTTTCCTCCGAATGGAGTACAGCCACTTTGTCTCTCCATCAGTCGTATTGTCTACAGACTGAGGAGAGTGTGCTTAATCTATCATCAGGGTGCTATTATATATTTTCCGTATTGCATATTTCCTGCTTAATTAATATAAAATCTATTAAACAGACTTATTGCAATCCAAGCCATATACATACACGTATACATATGTTTAATTAATCTAATTAAAATGGCGCGCGTAGGGGAGTAATTAATGTAATATTCCCTTAATCCTCTAAATAGGGAGATAAATGAAATAAAATGAGAGGATGTCAATTTTTAAAGTTCAGTACAAACAAAGAAAATTAAACATTTGGATACAAATAAATTGGTTTATGCCTCCGTTAATTCAACCAGTAGTAGGACAATCACAGGACTTTTAGGATACTGTTTTAATTTTAATGTGTTGAAAGAGAGTACTTTTTCAGCACCAATACAAACTTTGATAGGATTTAACAATATTTTTTTATATAAAACTAAAGCTGAACAAATTACAACGAAATATTACATGACCTACTATTAACTTAATCAAATACAACACAATATATAATACTTCATTTTAAAATATCACGCTATTTCAAATACACCTTAAAGTTTGACTATGATAAACAATGATATTACGCTTTTGACTCAAAAAGGTATTATGCTGAAGTCAAAGAATACATATCATGAAACCTATATAAACAGAAAGGGGAATCAACATCTACGTTAAATTTTTCAAGTTGTGTGAATGGGTGCATTATCATCTTGGAAAATGACATTGTCTGGCAGCAATATGCTAGTTTTAGTATGTAATTCATTATTGAGGATGTCGAGATATTCATTCTCAGTAATCCGGCCAGTAAGGATAGTGATCGGGCCAGCTGAATACCACGATATAGACAGAACCTGCCCCGAGCTTGACTGTAGGAAGCAGGCAGGCCGGATCGTAAGCTTCTTTGGTGTTTTCCATACATAGACCTGGCCTTTTATAGGAAAAAATGAAAACGATGATTTATAGGACTACCACATTGGTCCAGTCATCCAGTGTCCAGGTTTTATGATCGTGGCACCACTTCTTTCCCAACTTTGCGTTAGCTTCCATTATGAAGCGTTTAGAAATTTCAGCCCTTCCATGAATGTTAGCTTTGTGAAACTCCCACCGCACTGTTTTTGCCAAGTGAATGTTGAGTTCTGCAGTCACTTTTTCCGACGAAGTTTTATGTTGTCTGGTCACTATCCTTTTTAATGTTCGTCTATCTCTGCCAGTTCACTTCAGCTTTCGCCCACCATTCCTCTTCGCTGATGATGTTTTACCATGTTTTGTGATTGCTCTCATTACTTTCGATACTGTGGCTTGCGAAACGTTAAACAGTTGAGCCGTTTTCGTCACAGATACTCTCGCTAACTGCACACCAACGATTTGTCCTCTATCGAAGTCTACTAAATCACGCATTTCACCGATCACTGGTGTTAACCGTCGCAGAAGAAAGTATATGATATACTGCAAAACGTGGCTCATCAACTGGGCACTGCAGTCCCGTCGCAGAATTTACATGTACATAGTGGTGCCAACTTGCAACAAGCCGTACCCTATTGCATGGTGTTCATATTTTTTTGTCCAACCCCTGTAGCTGTAGCTTAAAATAGCTATAAAAGGAATACACCAGCAAAATTAATTACTGGTACAAAATTCAGTCCACGTGTTCTGATGAAGATAAACTATTCTACAACATTACCAAACAGCTGTTTATCAGAATATTATCTCACTACTCTGGCTCAAAATGGAAGGTATTTTTAATCCTTTTTACATTATTTTATCTCACGCCTTTATTTATATTTAAGTTTGAAGTTCCTTTTTATTAATATTTACTTGAGCCACATTTAAGCACACCTCCTGAATCCTTTAACTTCCTTTCTACCAATTAGTTATTTTCCATGTTCCTGTAATAAATGTTTCAGCACATTCCACACTATTGCAGGTTTCTCGGACCGTCGATCTTCGCAGTCAACGTCGTTTTCCCTATATCACGCCACTTTCCCATGGTCTCGTGACACACACGCGCTTGTAGACGGAAGGTATCATCATCTTTACTCCATCAGCGTATGGTTATTTTCAGGGCTCAATTAATGGGTTTTAATTATTGTTATATAAGTGTATTGAATATTAAATAATCATAGTTTAATTTATTACAATTTAGGGGCTCTTTACAATTTATGAATTCTTTACTGACAAAAACAAAACAAAATATTTAGCAAAGTTTAAACTTAATTATTAAAGGGGAATTTTTGTGAGCTGGATACGTGCAGAGCGGAATGTCAAATTCACATATCACGCAAGTGACGCACCTGTTTTATTTGCATACTGAATCCTTGATTGCGCTTCTGGTAGTCTGGACAGAATTCTCCTTATCTCATGAGGCGGAAGTTGACTGCTTGCTGCTCATTCCAGGTATCTTCGTAAGTGTAGGCCTTAGCTCCTTTGTCTCGGCAGCTTACTGTGTCGGCCCGGCTTCGACTTGCTTCCTAGAACTCCACGTTTCCTCTCCTCGCAGCTTACTCCACTTCCATCCACGCTTCATCTCCCTTTTGTACGTGATATCACCTTCCCAGGCCACCTCTGTGTCTGCCCCCTCCACATGGGGTAACACTATCTCACGTGGTATGCTTTACCCAATCCACCTCTTCGTTTCAACCCTCTCCCTTAGAGTCATCCAGGTGGTGGGGTAAAACATTTTGGAAAATTCCAGGGCGATTTACCTACGCCTCCGGGAAATTTTCGTAAGCCGATCGGTGCCGCACTGTCGCGTCCCTAAGGTTTATTGGCGCAAGCAGTCTGCGTTTGTCCAACACAACGGAAATTTCTTGTTCGATGCCTTCTTTATAACTGTAATGCCAAATAAATGCTTGGCGAGTCTCTGCGCTACATTAAGGGCATGCGCTCTTGGAGTTAAATTACTAGGGCCATACATCCTACAACAAAGATTGAATACGGTTCATTATCATCAATTTATTTTTAACGTATTGCATATTTTGTTGAAGGACGAGCCATGTCGGCGAAAACTACAGATGTGGATTATGCACCTCCTAAACCAAGTGTCATGAATGAACGTCAGGTTGAACCTCTCCTATGAACAAATGTACATATCTCAGAAATTATGCGTTGCCGGACCCATGTTCATGGGAGATTTTTCTTGTTTTTATTGGTAGCAGCGTCTCTCAAAATATTCGATACAGTTTGAAACACTCTATATATATTACGTCTATAAATCATATGTAATGTACCTAGTCGTCCATGAAGCTATTCAGGAACTAAGTGGCTAAGTAATAATATACATTAAATGAATAAATAGGTGACAATCAGAACTAGAAACAAACGTTATTACATTTTTGCGTAAAGTGATTATCGTGATAGAATTCAAAAGGAAAGGTACAGTTATAGAGAAGACAGAATAGAATAGAATAGAACACGTCTAATATCGGACAGTGGCTCACGGAACAATCTAGTTTGCATTATAGTGGCGGATGTTACAGTTTCATCCCATACTAGCACGGTTCGAAAAAGTTTGATTTCTCTTTTCACGACTCGTTGTGAGAGAAGTCAATGAAGAGAGAATCAGAAAAGAAAAATTCAGAGATGACAATGTACAATCAACTGCAACACCGTGACGTTCAGAAGACTTCGTGTTTTTACCCGAATACTGGTTTAACTTGGATTGAAAGCATGGTCGTATAAGGAACAGTTGATCTCTACTGATATGTACCATCCCTATCGCTATGATGATCGAGCAGTCTGGGCAGCCATATATAATCGTACACAATATTGCAACAACCGGTACTTGGTGGAAATCAATTCTTCCTTTACTCCCCTAATCCCTGATTTCAAATTACATATAAACAATAGCCAACTATATAAATATATGTTTCTAGAATTATAAAGTTGTCTTTGGTGCTCAGTCAACAAGCACGGCTTCTTCCATACACTGATCGTTTAGCATGTTATACCTGTTTGTATAACGAATAGGTAACAACTTGTTCGTCAACACCATTCTGTTGCCAAGATCAAGGTACTGAAGCAGCTTGGCAGCCCATTTCCCATTGACGAAACAACTGTCATCGTTGCTCGACGAGTTTTGAAGAACTCCGATGTATTTATGTTTCTTGATCTCAAAGGTTAATTCCTGAGTGTCTGTGTTAGCAGTGGTTAAAAATAAAAATTGATTGAATTTTTACGGTTCCCCTAAAGAGTATAATTGTTTACAACCAGACGTGTAGCACGTGGCTCAAATCTCGTAATTTTCCGACACAATTCAAATCAACGGTGTCACTCATGATTCCAATCGTTGTTCATCGACAGAGACTGGGCTCAAAAACCAAAGCATTACTTTCACTTTTACCGCTTTGTTTGTAGAACTAACATTCTGTCTCTCTTTATTCCAGCTGTGCTGCCGAATCTACATCAACACACGAAGCGCTTCAGTGGTCTGTACACGGGGCCGTATTTCGATTCCAGCACGGCCACCAACATTACAGCACAACTAGGAACGCACGCTTACCTACCTTGTAGGATAAAACAGCTCGGAAACAAGTCGGTACGTCACAAAATACATAGTCTTTTCATTATAGAAACTTCATATTCAAAGCCAATACCATAAATTCAAAATTTTGTTATTTTAGTAGACAAAATTTAATGTAAATTACACCGGAATAATATATTTTCTAGAATACTGTTAGTAATAGTTTATAAGAACCATTAAGACAATCACAGTGTAATCATTTGGTTTATATGTGCATTAATTCATTTGACTTCGATATCTGCTATTTCGAGTTGAGTGATTCGTTCTAGCGTTCCACCCATTAAATACTTCTGATACTTTTCTCGTTCAGTTACTACGATTCCCTATTTCTGCAAATATAATTTCGTATATTCATAATTTTTTCTCGAGCTTTCCTTGCTTTCGTATTATTTTTCACTTGGAGTATAAAGTTTGTTGAAGGAATGAAAATAATAAATGACATGCTATTTCCAGAATCATTGTTAAAATTAATAAAATTTTAGCGTTTATTTTTATCTTTGAATTCAAACAAGTCATCATAATCAAAATACGAAAATGTACTTATATTAGGACTCTACCGGAGAAAATATGTAGAGTTTAAGTTGTCAATTGCATCTGAATAACTTATGAACGTAGAATTTTCCTGTGAATCTAATGAATTATTACTTTTTTAGATTTATTATACGCCAATATGACAATAATATTGCATTAAATAATATAGACCCAATTTAATATAAATTGTGTATCAGGAGAGAAAATACTAAACATTTACAGTAAAATATAAATTTCCTTTTATTCACGAGTACAAAAATAATTACATTCCGCGGCAAGCAAGCTCCATATAACTCTATAGTCCTTTTCAAATGGGAGCCGATTTGTTCCTTGCGCCATCGAATGAAATTCTTGCCTTGTCGGCACATATTATTGTCCACGCTGCTGAAGTAAGAGTTTGTTAACGCGGAAGTGAGTGAATGTCCGCTGAACGCCAGGAAGATTCACATTTGAAAAGAACGATATACGTTTTTTTTTGGATTTGTTAAAAGTAAATCTTATTCTGTAACGCTGTCCATTCATATATGCAGATATTGTGATTTAAGGCCGCACCTAAACAATTTCAATTGCTATGTTATTGGTTAGGTTTGGATTTAAACATATTTATAAATCTATTTTACTATACTTAAATTAGTTAGCTCAACTTAAATCATCAAACACTAGAATATAAATTGTCATTTTGTAGTTTATAATATTTTGAGGAATGAAAATAATTGTAACGAATAAAAGTATTGTAGTTGGATCAGTAGTTAAGTTTTAAATTATTAAAAAAAATTATTTTAGTCGCATAAACTACTTTGCGACGAAGACAGGAGAAATCGTTTTATCCTTAACTGTAATAGTTTCACAGTGTGAAAACATACACAATTTAATCCACGCGGATACCGGGATTCGAACCTGTGACCATTGTGATACGAGACAGCGAAGCTGAACGCTAAAACATTGAAGGTCGGCCGTTTGTAAGTTTTAATTAAATCCTTTGATAGTCTTAAGGAAGGATCAAATAAATCTGCGCAATCAATCTGGAACTTCTAAGCCGATTTCCTCTTTGGTTGAATTTTCTGCTAGTTGCGAGATATTTCGTTGAATGACTACAATATTTTTGAAATCGTTCATCAAATTTTGACGCAACAGTTTAACGGTTCAGTGACATTAAGAAATTCGTACTAATATGGAGAACCAGAGCGTAAAGAGTCCATTATTTAAAAGAAAACATCACAAATCGCTCCTCATTGTTCCCACGATCTTGTGAAGGAAGGTAAATTTAATATCAAGGATTTATTCTTTTACGCAGAGGCGAAAGCCGACCAACCATTTCTATATTAAATACAGCGAATGGTAATGCGATATCTTCACAGCATCATCTTGCTGATTTATGCATAGACGTATATTACGACTTATGCAGAAATTTAAATAGAAAAGAGGTAAAGAAAAATATTTATTAAGGAATATCTCGAAGATTTCCCTGACTTTCAACAGTTTCCAGCTAGTCGGGGCTTACACGATAAACTGTTCTCCCGGACACTATTTCGGTTCTACTCGGATTGAAAAATATTTTAGGACCGGATAGAGCATAATTCTGTTCCTTCATTTGGTCTGGAGAGGCCACTCTTCCAAGGGAAGCGTGACGGCATTCCTTGTAGCCAATCACATGTCCATAATGCCGTCACGTAGCTTGGGCCTTGGCCAGGGGAAGAACTTCATGACCTGAAACAATATTAAAACCTGCTACACTCCTTGTGGTTTCTCCAACCATTGTCTGCCCGTCTGTCTTCCTGGCACGTGCAAGGCCTGTCCTTTATTTAAATTCTTTAAAATTAATAAACAATCTGCCTTAATTAAAACTGAAAAAAAAGTTCTGTAATATCCTTCATTAGTTTTTATAAAATAAAGTACAGCTTGTAAATAAGAGTCATCAGTCTGTAGAAATATTGGGAGTTATTCGTCAGGTTGTGCCAAATCTATTTTGTTCTTTATTAACTTTCCTGGACACATTATTTTCGAAGTAGCATCATACTGTGTAATACGTATCACAATTCATCTGTGAAGCATTTGGATTAACTCTCTCGAACATGAGATTTCCGACCGCGAAACCAATATACTGGCTTAATTAAAGCGGATGATTCCTAATTGCATCTGATTGCCGCATAGCCACGCCTACCCGCGGTTCAGTTCTTGGGTTTCTTTGTCTCTGGGAATCCCCCGTATCTGTTAATGAGATGTAGTCTCGGTAGGAGGCAATAGAGAGAGAGAGAGAGAGAGAGAGAGAGAGAGTTCGGAGCATGCGAACCGTGAAGCCATCACTGTCAGAGCTCCATAACTCGTGTTTTCTCAAGGACGATTCTCCGGAATCAATAGACGGAGCGACGAACAGATTCAAGAACAAACTAGGCAGCCGCATCCACCTCGCGGATTTCAAGCAACCACTTGAAATGATCTAATTTACACGATAAATGTTGAATGAACGTGGTGCACGTGCTTATTCCTTTTTATGTGGAGCAGTATGACAATAAAGCGAATTTCGTCAATTCAGAATTATTTAATTGAATTCAAAAATAATGCAACTGATTTGAAACCTTTTTCGAAATGAATATATATATATATAATTATCGTTTATGTCACGTTCACTAGAACCAATAAACTAATGAATAAACTATTTACACATTTATTAATATTGTTTCAATTCAAATTTCCTCGTATATCATAAAAAGTATATGAGTATTTCCTGTTCAAGAAGTTGAAATAAAGCATTGTGAATATTTCTCATTTCTTATGTATTTCATGTAATTTATCCGTTATTAATTTTCATTTGCATCTGTACTTTGCTCGTTGTCCTTTACTTCTTAGTAGCCATTGCGTGATCTAATAAACCTTTTGTTGTAATTTCATATAGGCCTAAGATAATTGTAGATTTATGTTCAATTAAAGTAACTGAATCGAATGATCGCAAACTTTAAGGAATACAAACTGAAAAAAGTGAACACAAATTTTTAAGTATATATTGAATTCCTTTATAAGAATATAAGAAATTTTACTGCATTGATGTTTATGTTTACTGATAAACCGTTATTAATTGTATGTTAAATTCATAAAAGGCTCTTCAATTCACTGTTAGAATCTATTTTGTCATACTTGTTCGCATTTTCATAATTATAACTATATTTATAGAACATTTGATTTTTTGTGGGGATGGGGGTGGTTAACAGGCTACATGAGGGTGAACCTAAAACAGGCAACTCTCCTTTAATAGAATAGGAAGGGATTTGAAAAGGGGGGAGCCAGAAGGTAGGTTAAGGTAGCCAATGGTTGATTAGGGCCTCCGGGGTATAATTTAAGGACCCTACCCGGTGTTGCACCTAAAGAGATGCAGGGAAAACCCTAGAAAACCTGCAGCAGAGAGGTCGGACATTGGGTATTATTCTCTGGTCCTTTCGAATGACGGGAGACGAGTTTGCTGTGGGGTCGCAGTATTCCCTTCGCCACCAATTTTAGGCAGTTGGCCGATTGACCCAATGGGGTCAGCGGGCAACTCTTGCCTTATGCCCAAGGTCTTCGACCCCAGTACATAAACCTCCCAAAATAGGCGAAGGTATCTCGGTTTGTAAACTTTGAAGAAAAAACAGTGTACGAGGGGGGAAATGTCTGCGAGAGAAAACTCCCATAGGCACCTCTTCTTCCCCACACTCCTTGATTTATTTTTACTCAGTAACTATATATATATAGAGAGAGAGAGAGAAAGAGAGAGTTTTCGAGTAAATTAATCAAGTGTTCTATAAATACAGTTACAATTATGGAAATGCGAATAGGTATTATACTGATTTGACATATATATTCAATTTCAGTACCTGACATTATTTAATTATTCTGAACGTGTATCAAAATTAAATTTAAAAACGGCCTTACGTTATATATTTAATTTAATTTTAATAGCGAACCAGAAAGTCTATTCATATTTTATTTTTTATTATTAAAGATCAGATGGTAGTAAATCGTGCTATGAAAATACACAATGCTCTAAAATTGGAAATAATCGGATTTGTTTGCCTTGGCTTTGAAGTGACTCCCTCAGATTCCCTTTACTTCAAAGGGAATCTTATTCATAACAGAAGAGATTCTGTCAAATACAATAGTCCTTTGGATTCACCACGCATAATTTTACAGAGAAAGAGCTTATTTCATTACGTTTCTGCGAACCATCCTTTTGTGGAGAATAAAATTCAACCCATTGAAAAGTTAAAACTACCAACTCTTAAGGACAAATTTCAACGTAATTACCTATAATTGATGAGTGTTGGTTTGTGGTCTGCGGTCAATAGCTGAGTGATTTCTGTTCTGAAACGACAAACAAATGACATAATGACTTGGTCTTGGGAGTTGGTAGAAAACGACGCATTTAATACATTGTCCTGCATATACAACATTAATACCTGACACTTTCACCAAGAAAAATACAATTATTTATGTTCAAATAATATTTTAATAAAATAAGATTTTTTATATTCAGCATGGGACTATACGAAATTGTTAAATGTTTATAAACGGGTCAAAAATAATGAGTTAATATATAATTACTATAAATAATTATATATATATTACTATAGGAAAACTGTCGTAAAATATATGTTATTAAATATGTATTACATAATTGTGAACTTTATAAACAGCTTATACTAATAATATATAAAATATAATAAAAATATATTTATAAAATCGAGTTCTTACAGCGAAAGACGTACATTTTTGAAAATATTAATTCACAAAATAGAATTTAAATTATTTATACTAGCGAAAAGCACGATGGAAGTATTTAAATAAGTGTTTTATAATACATTTACAATGCAATGTAACTTAAACAAAATATCATTATTTACATTATGTTATAAATCACAACTGAAGACTCTAATTATAATATTTAATGCTCGATTAGTTTGTAACAGCGTCAATTATAAATTCGTGTTCCTACGAATTATTTAAAAGGTAAGGGAAGAATTTCTGAGGGCTTATTATTTGTAATGAAATCAGAAAACGTTTGACCTTTTAGTCGTGGATTCATAAACCAATATTAAGCAAATCCAAACATTTTTGAAGTCGTAATTCATTGTGTTCAAGTAAATAAAAAATTATTTAGTACGTTTAAAACTCTCTATTTATCAGCCTTATATGTTTTCCCTTTTTATAAAAAATAATAACTAATGAAACAAGAACATCACATATAATGATCAAATAAAATTTGTGTGGCACTTTTATAACATTTCCCATTATGTTTACATTTATTTGCCGGTTAATTATAGAGCAAGAAGAAATGGATTGAGGATTTAATTTCATACTGTTAGCACCACTGTGCTTCAGATAATTAAATAGTCGCAAAGTTCAAACTGTCATATATTTACTGTGTATAGAGCTCGTGGATGTAAAATTGGACCGTATAATATAATTAACTGACCATTCTTTAAAAAGGAAAGAGATAATTTATAAAAACCTGTTGATGAATGTTGTTTTGAATTGGATTTTTTTGTAGTCAAAGTATATTATGTTCCAGTGAATAAACATCGTATTAGCTAATGATGAGATATCGAATTTCCTTATGAAAGCATCAATACAAAGTTCAATTGATGAATAATATCTCAATATAGTCAGAAATTACATTGTCTCTCAAGTTAAAACAAGTTCACAATCACCCTTCCTCCAAATATATTCTTTCTGTGCTAGCGATAATCTCCTCCCACCCATTTTCTCTACATATTCTCCTCCCCTTCATCCTACATTTCTTCAAAAATGATGCGTTATCAATAACATGTTTTAATTTACGTTGTTAATGCAGTGTTTTCTTAAGTACTGTAAAATAAAAGGGGGGAAGTTAAAGAACAAAAATTTAGATTTAATGTATAATTAATGTTTATTTGATACTATTTCAACACTTGGTACTTTACTAAAATATATATAGAAAATTTAGGATAATTTAAATATTGAAGAAATAATACGGGCCAAACTCATGGTATTTATTTGCTTGAGACTCAAATTAACTATCAGGATCATATCTGTCGAGGAACAAAAAAAAACTCACAGCAGAGATCTTGCTTATTACTTTAGGTCGGAAAACGAACATATCTTGTTTTGAGTTGGTTGATCTGCTACTAGGGTATTTCTAAGAAGTTGGTGCGGCTCGCTCAGCATACGGCAGGTACGGGTCTTGGCACTCTCTTATTCCTTCACAGACGGGTGTGATGATCTCAACAGGCGGAAGACTGGATTTTCACAGGCCGGCGTCGAGATAAATTATTTTTTCTTCTCTATGAAGATGTTCATACTCAACCGATGGTACAATTTCTGGTGAGTTTGTGTTTTGTTTTCGATAAGTTACTTAAAGCGCCTTCTTCTCTTCTCTCTGCATATCCTTCTTAAAGAATACGAATTTAAAAGTACTATCTTCTTTCTCCTTCCTTTTCTTTCCCCAGACCCTCTTTAAGTCTTAAACGAAACTGCCTATTTAGACATCTTCCCTGACCTCCTTCCCCGTCCGCGTCGTAATACGAATTTTTTTCCACGTCTTCTCTCAACTTCCCCAGTTCATCTCGGTCCATTTGACTTGTCTACGTCAATCGTACTGAATATTCCATTGAATATTCTGCATTTTCAATGGAAGAGGCTGCCAGTGGTTGCTGACCAGCTTTATTCCTGAAGCTTTGTCTGTAGGCACGAACTTGGGATTTGAAACACAACACCACTGCGCCTGACCAAGATGGGAAATTCCACAGCCCCGCCGCCTATCTGTTGCTGTATCTGAATGTATTTTTCTCAATTTGTATAAACATTGGATATTAAATGATGACTTAATTGGTAGTATTCCCCTGCACTAAATTTAAGTAACGATATATTTTCTTTGAAAAAACAAATATATATGAAGTAAATTGAAGATGTTTTAACAAGTAAACATAATAATTATACAACGAGGCATAGTTAAAATTAATTTCCGAGGTAGAAAACGAAAATTAAGATCCGATATTGGAAGATGAAAACTGATGAAAAAATATTTTTCTCTTATTTTGAAGTCACTTAAGTTAGTGGCGCAAAGAATAAATTTGATTTATTTTCTCTTTATTTTAATTAGCTTACGACTTTACTAAAACTGAATAGAAGTTAAGAAACATTTTCTAATATTATATATTATAACAATTGTATAATTTATTTTCTTTTATGCTGTTACTCATAAATAAGTATTTAAAGACTATGCCTTCGAGTTAATTATAATTGATCATAAGAAATAATATTGGCAGTGCATTCAATTGAATATAACATTCAGTTAATTTATTTCCAATAATCAGCGTCACTTTTCCTTTCTGAATTATTCAAGCATTAAATAAATTAAATTACTTCATAAGGTTTCCCTAGTTACAGCATTTACCGAATGAAATTATGACATTACTGTATGAAAAGTTGCTTTTGCAGATTAGAAACACTCCAGTGAGGAGGCTATTAGACGGCAGATGGTATCAGCTGTAGAGGGTTGTAATCAGCCAGAGAAATGAAACGCAGCCACTTTGCATGTCCAGCACAGAATGGAACACTTCAGCGAAGTTAATCCGCTCTAGAACGCAACCATAATCTATAACGTCAGAGTTACGTTCTCATTCATTTCCTCTACCGCGTTATACTATACTTTCCTTAGGCACACATTCGTTTATAAGAATGATTTTAATTTAATAAATATCATCTCTATTTTTATATAAAATTTTAGTTTTAAAGTCTTCATGTATCAACGATAACAGAAATTAATCTATGTAACGGACATGCAACTGTAGAACAGACACAAATAATTCTCTCGTATTCTGAATAATAATTAGTCAATACTATTGTTTGGATCTTAGATTTCGACGGATGACTTCAAGAAAAAGTTAGCACAACTGAAAAAAAGCTGGTTTAAAAACTAAAACTTCATCATGAAAATATAGAAAATTATTTGATCCTCCTATGGAAATAAAAGAGGTTAATTGGATATGTTCCAAAAAAGTACAGGGAAATTATTATATGTGTAAGGAGGTTGATACCATTAATTTATAGTATACTGAATAAAATTGAAATTACTAGCAAGATAGTGAGGGGAGGAATAACAGAATACAAGAATTAAGAATGTAAATTGTGGAAGGTAGACCGAGAGGCATTCAACCAAAAAAGAACACACCTTTGGAGACGCAATTTCAATAAATTAATTATGCAAAGCGTAATTTTGAATTTAATAAATTTAAAACACCCAAACCAAAGTTAAATAAATTAAAATTCAGTAGTATGAATCATTTTCCCTTTAAATATTGCAACATAAAATTGTTTAGCCGAGGAAAATATTATAAACGACTTCGTTCGCGTGGAAATAGCCTTTTTATTTTGCCCTAATGACGGAACAACAGGCACAGAATTTTGATAATATTGAATAAATTAAACATATAAAAAGTGCGATATAATTTATTTATGGTCGATTCACAGCATACCTTATAACTCGCAGTAGGTTTTGAACAGGTCTCCCTTTCACATGGGTGCAACAATAGATGGAGTGAGAATGCTCGCCCTCCCCCCTCTGCCAAAATTACGCTTATAATAACACATTAACTGGTATAGGAACGCCTAAAGATCTTTTAACTCGCAGTTTGTTTTCACGGCCCCTTTTGCGCGGCAATTCAATGATATATAAAAATTACATTAATATCATTATTGAAATGAAATGTGCACGAATATTGAAGTAAAATATCCTTTTTGTAGGCCCTCAAATTTTTATTGAAATTCGTTGAACCGTTTTGGAGTCTATTCGAGGCAAACATACAGACACATAAATTTTAAATATTGGTATAGATTAAAGACAATACTTTTAAAATGAGTAGGTATTTATTCTTAGAAGACAGAATACTCATGTTTTTGTAATCGATTATCTTTAGTATATTTTCGTCTCTTCTTCTAAGCTCTACACAAGTATCTAGTCTATGATATCTATTAATTTATGGAAGTAACTTGTCTAATCATGTGACTTTCTATATTTAAAGTTTTATAAATAAAGTTAATGAAAATTATAACTTATTAAGGTTCTATATATATTATTAATGCGATCATGCGTTCCTGATTTTGAATGTTAATTAATTCGTATCAGCTAGTGTCCTCCTCAATGATTTTCGTATTACTTAGATATTGATATTAAATTTCTTCAAATTATCAAAATAAAAATTGTTGCCAACTTTAAAATTGTAGCAGATGCATTGAAATATTCTAATTTCAGTTTTTTTTTTTTGATTTTAGAAGTTATATACATGAAACCTACCTTCTCTTCTGTATGCTTAATGCTCGTTGGAATTGACGGTATTAGCGGCTCAAAGTACAAGTAATTATAATAAATAACCTTTGATTATCTAAATTCGTCTTAAAGACATACAGCCAACTGATTAGTACGCGGTCAATAAATGTTCTGTCCCTGTATTTGCATGAGTGGAAATGAACAATTCGCGAAATTTCTCCAGTAATCTTGGCGATTCCTTTGGCGTCTTAATGATGGTTCAACCTCGTCAAATGTTTAAGGGTTGGTGAAGGGAAACTAGGTCCCGCCACTTTACTAATGAGAATTACGTTAATGAGATCATTATTTTTTTTTACTTTTATTCCAAAGACTACAGATTCACTTCTTTCTATTGACAGTTTCAATACAAACAAAAAATTGTAATGCTTTGTAAACTAACCAAGCTTCCGATTCCGACCGGAATCTGATCAAAGAAAAAGAATATATTCATGTGACCACGCGGTTCTCTACCAGTGAAGTTTACGAAAGTAGTTTAATCAGAATGTGCCTTTAAAGAATATATTCTAAAGCGGCATGGAAAGGAAATAGGTAAAAGATCAGGTGTTATCGCACGAAAATTCACCCATTGCTCACTGAGCCAGGATCTCGTTAGCTATATGATTAATTCGCAATGTCTTTTTCCAGTGAGGCATAAATCAGTAATTTTATGACAATATTACTTTTACATTTGGATCAGATTTGCAACAATCTTTAACAATTATTACCTTTTGAAATGTGATACTAAGAATACTATGTATTTGAGCCTTATGAAGGAACACTTTCTGCTCTGCCACAGGAATATGGCTTAGTTAACGTAAATATCCATTCCTTATAAATCTGAATTGCACACTGCTTTTTATACTACAAGAGAGATAAAATTAGGTAGCCAGCCAGAAGCGTCGGTCACTGAGCATGACCAATCTATGTATGGTTTTCCAAAATTTATTAACATTTGCCTACTAAAAACAGACTATTTCACCCCGATCAGTCCCTAGCTGTGTTTGAAGTCATGCTGTTTCTCCTTTACCCCCTCTCAGAATAATTAGTACGTGAGTATGCAGAATTGAAGGGTTTACTATTCCCAACCACTTATCTATCAAATGCCTATAAATGTATGAGTAAACTGTTAACTACCAAAAATTTGAAGAAATGAAAATTGAGGATTTTTCTCTTTCAAAATGACCTTGACGAGAAATTCACAAAAAAATGATAAAGAGGCGTATGTTTCAAGATTTGTGATACAAATATGCTACAGCTATAGAAAATTTAAGATTTTGGAACGAATAATCGTTGTCAGTTGAAAATTAGTAGATAAATGCGCCTACAGAATTTACTAAAGTTACGTGTCTTGAGCACTGGGTTTGCTTGTCCCTTATGTGCTTCTATACCATTCATCCGACTGTCTTGAAACGAACGTATATTATAGTCTTCACCGCATAGAAGGATTCTGTCGATCTTTCCATGATGTACGTTCCTTCCCTCCCCTCTTTCACGTCGAAAATATCCCACCCAAAAGACAGAATTTGAAACTGGATAGATTATGCCATCACGTAGCCTAACAAACGAGATGATTATGTGACTGTTAAGCG
Organism: Eucriotettix oculatus; assembly: GCA_034510155.1. NCBI lineage: Eukaryota > Metazoa > Arthropoda > Insecta > Orthoptera > Tetrigidae > Eucriotettix > Eucriotettix oculatus. The sequence goes on from CM067377.1 coordinate 87,602,836, forward strand.
TAAAATAATGCTTAAATTTTATTTTATTAATGACACCTCTTAAATATATAATAATAATTATTTAAAATGTTTCAGGCAAGTTATATAAAGGCAAAGGTGGTACACACTCCATAACACACACACACACACACATTTCTTCATAACCATCGCAATGACTCAGTATATTATACCTTAAATAAACACAGTTACTTAATATAATGTTTAAATGAGGTCGAAAGCTGACAAAGAATTAATAAAAAATAACCAACTATAATTTAAAAACAAATACATTTATTTCGGTCATGATCTGTACCCTCTTCAGGTTTAATTAAATAATAATGTATTGTTATATATATGTATACATTAGGTTACTATTATCCGACGAAAGAGATGGTTCAAGTAACTTATCCTTATAAATATAATTCAATGTTACAGTGTATTTTGTGTATGTACGTGTCGCATACAAATCCAAACACGTGCACTAATTTCGGCCAAATTTTGTACACTTGTTCCTTGTAACTTAAAAAGTAAGACACTATTACCACCCCTCAGAATAGGAACGGAGGTTACGGAAATAAGAATGAGAATAAAAGCAGATATTTGCGTGCGAATAAATATATTTTTGGGCTAGTGGACAATGATACTGTTTGTGTTTAATTTGAACACCGTTCGCCATGGTAGAGGAGCTTCGATAGGGGTGGGAGTCGAAGGGATTTTATAAAAAATAATGCGAAAATAATCATCGTGTGGTATTCGGGGTTGTGAAAGTCCCTTAGTTCTTTTCTGGCATTCAAAATACAACATCTTTAGTAGTTCAACCCCAGGAGATTGGGAGAAGGGTGGCTGTACGCTACATAAAAATTATGTGAAAACAACTGAGAACCGCGAATATTCTTGACTTTTTTCTTAATGAAGTGGAACCTTTTGTTCGATTGTCAATGTACTGGAGTGTATTTCATTCTCTTACTATACCATAAGTCATTTCGCCTGCCTCAACGTACCGGAGAATTAATTGTACATTTCGACAGACTTTTAAGTTACTGTGTTTATTAAAGGTACTAGTATATTTCTGGACTCGAATAAGATACTGAGTCATCGCGGAGATAATGATGAAATTCGATTCTCATAGGGGGCGTGAAACGTAAATTTTTTTAAAAAAATAGGCGCTATGGCTGATGGTCTATTCAAATAGATTACTGTCGAGTTAAATAATGTAGCGGACTAATATTAATGAATTCCCGTGCAATGACGGGCACTGAGATAGTGAATTATAAAACTGAGTTCTAAGATAATTCTATGAAATACAAAAGAAACTCGTCACGACGTTGTTGAAGGCAAATTTTTATTCAAAGAGGTGTATAAATTCTATAAGCAGATTAGAAACATATTGAAGTATTTTAAGACGCATGGATTCCTCATGCCAGTTAAGAAATATAATATCTATAATTTTAAATAATTTAATTGTATCAAAACCAAATTGTGTGATTTTATTACCTGATTTGTTTATTCATTTCTTAAATTTTAATTTATAGATTAGTTATAAGAAAAGTAGATAATTAGCATAAAAAACACGTAAAGAATTTTAATGGACAAACGCCTACTAGAATATAACAAGGGCGCTAAGTTAAATAAAATTGTCTTAAGCTGTTTTATCGAACTTCGTACCCGCGATGTGATACTACGAAAGAAGATGTTCCAAAGTACGGTACACTGTCAAATGCAGGTAATTTTTATTGATATATCTATTAAATACAAGAACCTCAAATGGAAATATAATTCCGAGTTCCCTTTGCTGGACTGCAGTCGTATGAAACCTGGCTTTGCCCTCTCTTTACTCAGACGGCGGGAGAATGAGGGAACGTGAGCAAGAGTCGTGTCGGGAGATTCAAAGGTAGCTGCACTCGGCCCCTGAGTATATAAAAAAATAGCATTCAAAGAACACGAAACTTAGCTGGTTAAAAATAAACATTATTAGATGAGATCTACAAAAGAAAATAAGTAAATCAGATGCAATGAATTTTTTATATTGGCCAGTTTGATGCCACAAATTAAAAAAACAATTAAAAGAGTGGTGCTGAATAAATGAGAAACAGGACCAAACAATTAAAATACATATTTCAAATAATTATACGGACGTTGGAAATATACGGTGTTTGAAATTTCATCGAACATAGCATTATGTAATTTGTGTTGTACCAGACCCATTCATCAGAGGCTATAATTACAACGTTTAAATCACGCAATTCTTATTATCAAGTAATTGTTGAATATCTACGTTAACCGTCCTCTTTAATAATAAACCGCTGGCAGCAGTCACCTTTAACTGTTCGAAAGTAAATATTTAAGGGCATCAGTTCTTATCGTCACGTTAACTAGCTACTAGCATAAAACATTATCCTCTATAAATCCAACGGAAAAACCTAAAAATAATCATGCGCGATGTTACCTCAATGTAGAACATTTGGTTAATTTCTTCTCGACGAATTGCTCCTCAAAAATGCAAATATTTAGTGCTCTTCTCAGTCACTAAATGAACGTAGTCCAAAGAATTTATAAGATATTGCAAGCTGCTTGGCCACTGCATCGCGCTGATGAAAGAGTCAACCGTGGTGGTCCCCTTGAGAAGAGAGAGCTCACGCTCTATTGTGCTGGTTGGCCTCCTCTGGTCCGATCGATGGAGCCCACGTCGCTACTCATTTCGGCCAAAGTTATTTACATGTCACTTTATGGGGTCGTTCATCCTGCATGAAGACAGCCTGACGCCTGTCTCGCGCCTGTTTCTCTTTCTCTTCCGCTCTTGCGCCCTTCCTTGTCACATAATTTCTCTTTCCCACGAGGATAAAGGTGATCTGACAAATGTCCACTTCTTTATCGCGTACTTTCTCAGACTCGTAGTGACACATTCCTGTCCAAGTACGGGAAAGTAAATGGAGTTCGAAAAGTTGAACTAATATTTTAATAAAAATTTTTCCAACTCCCACTAATAAATACAGTCAATAATTGTCGGCATGAACATTTTCATCAGCAAAATTTCTTTGAACATTGTTATTCTGATAGTCGATCCGTTCACGAACATTATTACAACTATTCTTGCACAAAATATTCTATTTAGCGTCCTGGTAGCATATAAAAATGGATGTTTGTCTTACTTTTGGCACTTTTATTCTTGTTGGTGTTATTAATTCGCCATATCTTTACACATTTAAGTGCATTGAGAACTGCAATATGCCTGAAATTATTTCCGTGTACGGTTCCAGATAAAGAGTTTACAATTACAAAATAGTTGTAAACAAAAAGAAACGTAGTCCTCCAAGAAGCACAACTCTAACCACATTTTTGTAATTATCGATAATAATTTTGTGTATCTTTATGTTGTAGACCAAAACAAATATCCCCTATGTCAGTAATTATTGTAGCTATCAATGCTTTATAACTAAGATATATTTTTTAATTCCTTCAAGTTGACAGATGATCTACGTAATGGCTACGCACTTTTCATTGAATAAGAACGGATGTAAAATATTAACATTCTGATATCATTTGACTATACAACAGTTACTTAACTAATTTTTACTACACTTTCAACACTCATAAACAAAATGGAAGAGTAGAATAATAAAATTGTCCACATAAATGTTTTATCGTTTGCATGTATACGAAATAACGCTTTTTTTTAAAAAAAAAGTCGGATAACATTCTTCTTGTTACTGCAGTTGTTTATTTCTCCTCTTCTTCGGGTTCTTCCAAATCTCCCTGTCCTATATTTTTCAGGTCCAATTAGTCCAATTTACACTGGTCGATTCGTTGTTGATTATGAACATTCTTTAAACCGCACCATTTGCATTCAACCACAAGTATTTCCTAAACCAATCTCCATGCTAATACTGAACATGGTTAGATTTTTTGTCTCGAAAACATCAACAGACACTTAAGCATTTTTCACATTGTACTTAATATTTTTTTCCGTTTCGTTCTATTCTAATATAATAATTTTTGGTGTTGTTCATTCTCATTATTATCTGTCTAATATGTTTATTTTTTACGCCTATACTTCCATATAGGCAGCAGATATATTTTTTACCATCGGGAAAATATAATATAATAACATTAATTATATCACGAAACTGTTATTTCACTTCCATTCATCAACCATTCCGAAACTTTTTATTCTGTTAACTCATATTTCTTATGCTACGATCTTTTTCAGTTGCATGGTTAACGAAATCACTTTTATTCAATCAGGATCGGTTTATGTTCTCTCAAATCGTTTTAAAAAAAACAATAAGAGTTTGCCTGTAATATAATTTTCACGCTGTTTGCACAATGATTGTAGCTTATGTTTATCAAAAAGTACTAGTTATTATTTCACAATCGGGAACTATATTGCTGAGTTTCTCAGAAACCACAAACACCTTAAAGCAAACTCGCCCAGTAAACGATTCGCCGTTTAAATTAATTCGTAGAACAGTTTCATCGTTCATTGGTTGTATAACAATCTACCAATTTGGCACCGCTAATGGATAATAATACTGTTTAAATGACTCTGACACGAACTTTATTGAGCTTTTAGCAGCCATCGAATAGACGTGCTAAGGCGCTTTGCAAAAGTTGTTACTCGTTCGATGAACGGTACATCAACTTTGTCATGTACGATTGTGTAGAGAATTATTTATACGGGCTGCAATCCATTAATTACAATTCGAAGCAGACGCAACTCATAAAATCCACCTATTGTCGAAACAATCGGTAATAAATGTCAACAGTAATTGATGGGGGTTTTGCTAGTATTAAGGATTATGAAAACAAATAAAATGCATATCATATTTATAAAAAATTGCACTCTGCGTACAGAATTATTGGGACGGTATCCAGAACATCAATCAATTTATGTTTATGTATTAAAATAAAACACCATCTAGACAAGAAGTAATAATTTTTTAGTATAGAAGTTAGTTGAATGTTCAAAACATATTACTCTTTAGGTAATTGTTTTATGTTTTATATAATAATAACTTTTTGATTTGGCCGTGTGTACTTATTCATTATTCTTATTCACGTGCTAATTAAAGTGCAGCAAAATAAATTTATAAAGAAACGTTTAATTGGCGTGGTGTACATTTCAAATTGTTTGAAGTTTAACGGGAAATTTAAACCTAATGTAAGCACGACAAAATTTGTCAAAAATTCTGTACACTCATTAAGTCACGTTATATTAATTTTTAAGAAGTGAACAAAATATTTGGAGAGAATGAATACGAGATTGGCGTGTGAACTTTACCTGGCATAAGGCACGAGATACCAATTAAACTTCCAACGTTGAAACGAAAGCCAAACGATGATGGAACTTTTTAATTTGGATGTTCATGCATATAAGTTAATTTTAGCTTCCTGCTTATGTTAGTAGGTAACAGCCAATAAAGAACAAGAAATGTGGATGTATATGATTAGTAAATTCGCAAAAAACATTAGAGGTTTCATCATTATATCGTATAGCAACCATTAATCGTAATTTGAATATCACATGTCAATAGCGTAGCACTTAATCAGTGAGGATTTCGGACCTTTTGATAAGGCATAACTACTTTCTACAATAAAGTATTTAGAAAATAAATCAATACTATCACTACAATTGCTAAATAAGTTTTATTTTACAAATGAAACCAGTAAAACTACACATTTCCCAGACAGAATTACAGCTGCAAAGTTAAGTTGATCAAATATAAATCTTAACTCAAAATCTGAATCAATTCATGTTGGAGGCATGTATGACAAATTTATAATAAACAAACCTGCAAGATGTAAAAAATAGTTGACCGAACAGAGATTTCAGTAACTTTGGGAAGAAAGTTTCTGGTGAAAGATAAACCTCGAAGTTAACTTACTTTCAGTCATATAATTTTCGTAAACTTGTGTATCGTGAAAACTCTACGAGAGATAATAGTTGTTCAAAGTAAGATTGGTGACTTGTATGGGTTAAAATATTAAAGTTTCTGAGAAAGAAATACTGAAGTTGGTACGTTTTTTGTGATTAAATACAGTTCAATGGAGTACAGCTATGTCATTAAGGCGCTATCAAGCGAAAGTTTGTTCGAAACCAGAAACACTCAGTTTCATATAAACGTACAAATAATAGTTCTTCATCCAAATTATTCGGAAGTGTTTCAGAGACCATGAGATTTGTATCGAATTAACCTGTAATATCAATTATACATATATTTCCAATTTTATAATTTAAAAAAATATTTTTTATCATAACATACAATAGAAAACACATTTCCCTGTCGTCAGAAATTTTCTTCGATTAACTGCGGCTAGAAGGAAGTATGAACAATTCATCAGTCCTGCAACGGTGACTACTTCATTGAGGAGATACCTTTTGAGATGGAAATGAACGTTTGGAATTACCTGTGAAACAAGAAAATATTTTATGCTTAGAAATTTTGCAGCGTCACATTTCGTCCTGTCCTTTATAAGGCTTCTCTTAAAATGCTATTGCACGGAGACAACGAAGCGAAGTGTATTTAGATCAGTGAAATAATTAAAATTATTGCAAAAATTTTGGACTGTCTTCAATAGACTCCATGTTACTGTAAATTTCGTTTTTAGAAAACGACATATCAAATGAAACGAGAAATAGAAGTTTTCGATTGAGAAATTTAACAGGGCATTAATTGAATGGTTTAAATTCATCGCATTTTTGGCCTAACTTTGACAATCTTATATTGAACGGACAAGGAACACGATTTTTCAGTATTTTTTAAATTAGAAGTAGCCGAGTTTGACTGTGTATGTACAATTAAATATTGTTTTTTGTTAATAAAGTTCTTTATTCGATACATTAATTTTATCTGTCCTGTAATATAAGTCTTCTACAACATCAAAGCATTACTTTAAATTTGGCTCTGATAATGATTAACATTTGGAGAGAAAATTAAGTGAAACGTCTAATACTATTGCAACGTTTCGGCAAAAGTTTCGCTCCTGCGTAATAGCTAAATATGTACTCAATATTTAGCTATCAACTCAAAAACAATACATTTATTTAATAAACAAATAGCAAATTAATTTTCACAATAACGTGCATTCCATCCTAGTTCGTATCGTAAGTTTATGTTTGGCAGAGGCATGTAATTTTGTTCTCAGCTAAGTGAGTTGATTTTTGTAAGCACTTTGCGCCAAAGACACTGGTTTTGTATAGTAATTTTTACACACAATCGTTGTCTTGGTGTCTTGGGCTGCTCTCTCTCTGGTCAGGTTTGTGTCCACGATAGTTAAAATAATTTTGTTTTGCTACCGTCCTTTTTTAAACTGCGCTCGTCGGGTCGATTATCTCCAACATCCATATATATTTATATAATTAATAGGGAAAGGACAGAGATATAAAGTAGGTGACTTACCTGAGGTTCATAGATGGTAGACATCTTGTGAGGTTTAGAGTACTTGAATTTTCGGAAAGTTATCGGCTAGCCGATCACTGGAAATGCCTTCCTAACTTTCTGATGAAGGGGACGGTGCCTCCGAAAATTCAAGTACTCTAAACCTCACAAGGTAAAAATAGGAAAAAGAAACAAAATTATAAACAACTAATTTAACTTAACAATTCCAAAGCCATGAAAAAGAAGCATAAAATAGTTGTAAATCTCTTATACTAGAACAGAACCGTACATTACGTTCTATTGACAATTGTATGTAAATGAATAATATCTCATTAAAATTTCGTATCAATAAATTTTGCAATTCTATAACTTCAACCTATAATAAAGCTGCAATGTATTATTAAAACTCTTACTCCAACAACAATGACGAACAGTGAGCTTTTTTAATTGTCAAAGATACCTACTATCAAGCAAGCCAAAAATGGAAAGTACTTAAGTGTAAAACTACCAACCTAAATGTTGATCTCTCTTGTTTCTCACTTTGAGGTCAGACCGAGTCATTCAGTACATCCCCACGAAGAACAGGAACGTTCAGCATATTTCCAGGATGTGTTACACCCGTAAACATTTACCCATTCCTTTAGTACAGATCACCGATAATATATCCTGGCTACAGCTGCACCAAACAAGTCCCCATTAGCCAGCTGAAGTGTGGCATTTTTTAAGACACGAGGCATAACAAGGCTGTTGTTATTCCTCTGTTGGCACACTCAGAAGATGTCAATAAACAGCGGCACGTGACTGTCACAAGAACCTCGTCTTTGCCAACATTATACATACGGGATAGCAAAGACAATCGTTTCCTTTTCTGTGCATCCTTGGAAGGGAACAAATATACCTCTGTATAAAAACCACCTTCTTAAAATAAAACGTCTGCAGCTGATTTTGAGCAGACGACCGCTTTTAAGATCAATATGTCAACGAACCTTCACAAGTAACCAGAAAAAATACCCGTTTCTGTACTTTTGGGATGTTTTACAATGTATATTTATGTTTAACCTAAAACCCAAGAAGAGCAATTTCTATTATATAGGTAATATGGACGCGACCACCACAGGACAATTACTTTAGTATCTTATGTCTGCTGTTACAATAAGAGTATATAGAGGGAAACACAAAGTAATGGAGTGTAGTATGAGAAACAGTGGAATAACAAAGGGTGTTAAATTGGGAATGGATATTTTGACGAAAGTTAAGGAATTTTGATACTTGGGAAGCATAATAACTAGGGATGATAGAAGTATAGTAGACATAAAGAGTAGGGCAGCACAGGCAAGGAAGACTTTTGCATAAAAGGGGCATTTACTTACGCCTAATATAAGTATGAATATTAGGAAATCATTACTAAAATGTTCGTATGGTGTGTGGTGTTGTATGGGTGCGAAACGTGGACGATAGGAGTTGCAGAAAAGGAAAAGGAGAGAAGCCTTTGAAATGGGGTGCTATATGAGAATGCTGAAAATCAGATGGGTGGATAGTCAATAATCGGGTAGTACAACGCAGAATAGGGAAAGAGCGTACAATATGGAGGACGGTGACCAAAAGAAGGGATAGATTAATAGGCCACGTTTTAAAACGTTTCTTGTGAATTAGAGGGAGGACAAGGATGAAATACGCTAAGCTCATTAGGGTGGATGTGAAGAGACGGCAGCTTTTTAGAAAAGAAAATGTCTTTCACAGTGTAGGTTAGCATGGAGGGTTGTATCAGACCAGTCTTAGGAGTGATTACCACTAAAACATATATTTACCGATCATTAACATGTCTTGTTATTCATAATTGTTTATTATTATAAAATTTGTATTTAACAGGACAACAATTCGTTCCATCTTTAGTATGAATTTGTATTTTGCAGTGATGTTAAATAATAATTAATAAAATGTCAAATTATATATAACATATATCTGAAGTATTTATTAGTATTATTCTATAAATATTTGTTAATAAATTGCATTATTTCAAATTATCTTATAGTATTTTGTATTATTTAATAATCATTTATAAATATTAAAAAGTAAAACTAAGTCCCATAATAGTTTATTAGATCTTTACAATAATTCTGAACAATTTTAAGTATTGCGTCAATATCTGCGGCTTGCATAATTTCATTTCTTGTAATGTTTCTAATAAATAATTTTGAATATTTAATAAATAATATGTTGTATAAAATTAATGTAACAAATTTTACAAAAGGATATTTTGTAATTTAAAAGAAAATTTATTTTAATTTTTGCCTTAATTGCAACTTACTGAACTAAAATATTTATTAACGTTATTTCCATTATTTTTCATTATAATATATGGGTACAAATTAGAACATTACCTTGAAATCAGTTACATATTTTTTTGGCTGGACAGTAGCCATTAATATAAACACTAATCAACTATTTGTCTTTGTTATGGAGGAAGTGTGTCCCCTAGGAAAGCCAGTTTCTCCTTTGTTTTTCCTCTCCCCGGTCAGTTCCGCTTGTGAGGTCCATATTTCACCGGAAAGCTTGGCGTCGTATTTACTGCTCCGGCGTCGCACGGCGCAACGAGAATTCATTTCCACACACACACAAGCTCAGCTCACACATGGACCGACTTTCCAAAGCTTCCGAAACAGTTCTGAGTCGCGTAGAGAGTTTGACTCGAAGCCAGCCCCTGTTGCATAACGGATCAATCAAATTGTAGAAGCTCTTTGATGTTCTGTCGGAGTGTCGTAAACGTCATGCCGACGTTTTAAGGAATTAAGACGGGTCCGTTATGTAAGGGACGCCCCTTTCAATCCTCGTCAATAAATAAAAACGGGCAACTAGAGAAAGCACGAAACTGACTGTGTAGCTAGGACCAATTGGAAGCGAACGTGGAACTAGAGTTTGCATGCCTATAAATTATGCTCGTAAACAGCCTCGCCTTTTTACTACTACGCCATTCCTTACGGCTCGTAATGTCAGATTGTTTTGAATGTAGAAGTACATCGCTGGTTGGGAGTGTCATATAACAAAGCGCTATTAATCTTTTTCATCTCTACCTTAAACTTTTATTTTCAGCAATCACAAGTCTGGGTTAAAGATAATACGGATCTCGGAGAGAAATTGCAAGTATTTAATTGTCATGAACGTCTTGAAATTACTGCATTGACACTATATTGTACATGCTCTCTTTATAAAATTCAATATATTTAAACCGTTTCTATAGCGGCAATGTTATGTAGACTTAATTAGATTCATAAACACATCTGCTACTTCATAAATTACCACATGTTGATAAAATTATATTCCCCCTGATTTATACCAAAATAAGCCACAGTGAACTCATTTGTTTACGTGCGTAGAATATATTCAATAGTACTTTAGGTAAACTCGGTAGTATATTAATTTTAATGGTCATTTCTTTAACACAGTTACTTAAAGTGATGTAATATTAATTTTCATTGATGCTTAACATTGAATACTTTCATTTTGTCGGTATTCTGCTGTAAAAGACAACGGGAAAGCAATAAATAATACATCTATAGTGCGTCTAAATCTCCCAGGACTCATTAACGGACTGATCAGTCATCTAGCAAAAGAACTTACAGCATATTGCAGATTGAAAAGGAATCGGTCAACAGATCTATAAAGTTTAATTTTATTTTGTATAATATGTAATGAACGTACGCGCGGAACTACCGAATTCTTTTTTTGTTGTGTTCGCTATTGTCAGGAAAAGATTTGAATAAAAGAAAATTTTTAAAATCTCATAACATTAAAAAATTCTACGGGAAGGCTACATTCACGCGTTTGAATCTCCAATGTAGATGCGGGTTGTCTATAATCTTGATCTGTTATGCTCCGAAACGGGATTGAAGCAGGAATTTTAACTTAGAGTTACATGTACGTTTCATTTCGATATCTTCCAGAGTTCAGAAGATATTAATGTAAATGTTTATAAATCCATTGAAATGCTGCGCAAAAGGCGGCGTAAAATTCAAATGCGAGAAGTCCTATTTGCCGTTCCCATACCTTTCATCCTACTTACTGTGCTATTGTAACCGTAATTTTGGCAGCAGAAGAGAGAGAGAGAGAGAGAGAGAGAGAGCAATATCACTCCATCTATTGTTGTAAAAATGAGAAAGCGGGACCTGTTAAAAACCAACTGTGACATAAGGTTTGCAGTGAAGCTATCATAAGCTCTCTTTCTCTCTCTTCTTTGTCAAACATTGGACTGGACGGACGTTTTCATACAGTATTGATAGATTGACATTCATTCGTATTCAATTACCGTTTCTTTCGCGACAGAAAAACTTAGTGTGTTTTGATCTTTATCGTCCTGTTATTTATTGATAGTGATAAGAAAATGTCACAAGTGAGACGTCAAAATTTCAGATGGAGTACGTGTAACGCAAGTCGAGTTCATAATCTTCGAGACAATGAGACTGAAGTAAAGTGTAGGCATCGTTTGAAGGCGAACAGAATGGGAATTTCTCAAGCGAGATCTACCACGGCTCCGGAAGAACCCATACCGTTGGGTTCAGGTGAGAGGCGACAAAACAGACGGTCAAACGCAACAATTACCTATGAACGTTTGACGTATAACTTATGAACCACTCCCTTAGGGGGATGGGTGGAATTTATATATGTAATAAAGGCTTAAATTTGAGTCGAAAAAGAATTATTGAGGTTAGTTTTTTCCATGACAAACCTTTCAGTATGTGAGGGTATGGGGGTGGAAATGCGTCATATTAAACTATCAAGGAACTTATCAACTTTGGGCTCAAAATCCATGTAAAGGGGGTGCTGTGGTACATTGTTACCTTTAATATACGATTTAAGTACAAATGCATCCCTTAAGTGGGAAAGAAATTATATTCTATTGGAGTACTGAAAATATTTTTAGTCATGTTATTGTACTGTGAGTATTTTTTACTGTCGAGATACTGGGAGTATATTTAAGGTTCATATTTTGACGTTTTCGATGCAGGTTTAGACAAGTGTTGACCAAGATCAAGACTGGGTCTCCAGATAGTAGCACAATAGAATTCGTTTTCCAAGACTGTAGTATGTTGTTGACTCTGAATCACGTGGATTTATTGGGCGCCAAATAATTTTAAATCACCAAAAATTTAGTTAAATATGACGAGTTTATTTTAAACAATGAGATAAACACTCTAAAGGGCGTGGTCATTAATACACTACTTCCTCCGCCACGAACGGCCAATATAAATCGTAAAGCAAGAATAACTACGTGTTGCGTCTCACTGCTTTTATTCGACCATTGTGTTCGAGACCAAACACCACAACCTACGGTCGCGATTTCTCGCAGACCCAAATTTCATATTTATTCCCATTACGGTTCGGTAACGACTCCTAATTTTTCCGCGTGATTACCCAGTCCCGGGTTCGTGGCGCGCCTTAAACAATTGCCGGGTTCCTGTAGGAATGGCTCAATAAGCGGATAACAGAGGAATCTGGTACGGCTTAACTTTGGTGCATTATTTTTCAGAAATATTAATGTTGTCTCCACAAAACAATTGTTATAATCTCTAACTCTCTTCTCGTAGTAAACATTAAATAATTCTATTGCAATATCAAACCTTCGATAACCATCCGATCGTAACGAAATATATGTGATAATTGAAATTCTAATTTCAAAATCTACTATGGCAGTCACGTTAAACGCCTTTAAAAATATACATGTCACGTACGTGACTACAAAATTATTAAAATTTTCCCTAATTATTTTTACAATTAGTGAAGTATTACATGCATTAAAGATTACGTTATCCGGAACGAGACCCTGTTGTAAAATAAATTCCCTAAATTAAATTTATATTTCCTGCGTACTTTGATTCAATAACAAGATTAGGTTACCCTTGATTGGTGTAATGGTGCTGCCGTGTTTCGTTCCAAGTCATAAATATTCTCCCCTCTTCCTAGGTTGGGACATTCTCTCTCCAAGGCTTTTATCATTCTGTTTTTCCAAATATTAACACGCATTTTCTCCCAAAGTATTTTTTTTTCATTTATTGACTCTCTCCCTTACCTTAAATAGGAAGACTTAAATGATTAAACTAAAACAAAATCCATCGTCAATTTAGTGATGTATGAGGACAGTCCCAGACGTAGAGATGGTGGGTTGCTGTTGGAAAAACAAAAGTGTTATAAAGTCTATGTTTGCAGACTATTCATTGTTAAGTGTTTGTTTGACTTCCCTCAATAGTAAACGTTGTAAGTGAATTTGTAAACACGGAAAAATAGGATATCGTTATGAAAGCTCTCAGTCCAATTAATATCTGGGGGACTGTGATGCTTTGTTTACAATAACAAAGAGTCTAAACGAGGCCGTACTTCGAAGCGGTAGAAGTGACGACTCTAGACTGATACGAAAATCCAGCGACGACTGAAGGTGCGCGAGCTATCAGACAAATCAGGAATTTAAAATAAAGTCCTGCACAGCGAATATTAACTTAAAATTTGTATATGAGGAAACTGTGCACAAGAAAGGCGCTGTAGCGTTTCATTGAGGAAATCAAGGAGAAACGACCGCATTTGGTGAAAAAGAAATTGTTATTTCATGTCGACAGTGTGCCAGTTCACTTATTCTTTATCGCGATGGCCAAATTCAATTGGTTAGATTTGAATTTCCTCGTTACACGTTCATTTCTCCAGATATATTTCCCTAGGATTAGTTTATTTCCCAAAGTTGAAGAAACGGGTTGGAGGAAAAGTATTTTCGAAAAAAAGACGTAGAGTCTGCAGTTTATGGCTATTTTGAAGATATCGATGATTTTCACTTCAAAGAAGGCATCCAATCCATTTAACATCGCTGACACAAAAGAGGGCTACGGTGAGAACTAAAGATATTTTACCCAAAATTATGTTACCTTTGTTAGGACGAGATCATCTAATCTATGCCGGATCTTTGAGTCTTCGAAGTTGTTTGTGCTCGGGCAAATGTCTTAAAAATCAAAGACATTGTGCAGATAGTAGCTGGCGGCTTCCCTCAAAGAACAAATGCAAACAGGACCCTGATTTTGTTTTAAATTTATTTATTTAAATGACAACCAGAATCACATATTCTACGAATCATGTTTTGTCATAGAATTCTTTTCTTTACTTGAATTCCTCACCAGTGATCAGACCTCTGTTACCTCACTTTCAGGGCAATTGTCCGGCATCTCTTCAGTAGTTTTTTTGTTCCAACAATGGTTCATGTGTGTGTTTATAGTTCATCGTGATGTTTATTCGCTCTGTCTTTAATTACAGTTTTGATTAATTGAAAGCGTAAATCTTGAGGCATTGTTCGGCTTCTTACATACCACGGAGCACCAACCATGGGTCTGAGAATTCTTGAATGCCATCTCTGTATCATGATAAAGACTTGTCACCATATCGGTTAAATAATGCCATAGTATAGAATGATTTTATTCTCTAAAGACAGTTTAGATGAATGTTTCTTAGCCTACTTTTTACCATACCTGACCTGAGTCTTATGATGCCCATTAGATAACATACATTTATATTTAAAAAATTGAATTTTACCCTAAATGAAGACTAATTACAATTTTCTCGGGACAAAAACTTCAGCTTAAGGAAGCACCCATTAGGAGATTATTACGAAAATTACTGTAAGTAAAATTAAAAAAATTATTAAAAAACAATTAAAAGTCAAGTAAAAAATAATACGAAATGTTTAATATAATTATTTCTTAACAATTGTTATTTGGAGAAATTAATGCCGCCCTCATACTTGTTACTTGCTGCCGATATATTGTTCATATTTTAGTCCCAAGTTGTCACCTATTCGTGATGCAGAGATGAGCATAGTGATACCATAGCAATCTTTCAATACAGGGCGTATTATTTCTTCATTCTTCGAGTAAATTGTACTCTATATTACACGGCTCTTTATAGGTTGAATACCCTAGTTTTCAGTCTTCATTTATTGAAATACTTTATTACAATTAATTTTGTGTCATATTTTCTCAGGAACTTCGGCTCAACAAGCCATATTCACCTGTAATATTTTCATAAAGCAGGATTACAAAACAAGCAAACATTTTCAGATACTAACTATATTATTGCACTGATGCTCTTTTCCATTATACGATATACCCGAGGTTTATCTCCCACGTTATTACATATGAAACACTGATCTGTACGATCTTTCTCCAATTGCTCGACACTGTCAGGTCTCCGCGGCTTTCGATCTATCCTGCTTAATTGTGTGCGCTATTCTGTACAGTCAGGCCATCGTGACCCACGTCGCTGTTCTACCCATCCGTCACTTGTCGTGTACTCCATGTACCACTCACGTTTACGTAAATAAATGCTTATACTTATTATTATATCATGATTTTCAGGAACAGTCACTATTTTTAAATATTAAATTATCATACAAGAGGTTAAATGTTCCTGTTCACTTCGTTCAGTGTTCTGCTTATATTCTCGTCTATGCATAGTGTCTCAAGGATCCGCTGTTTTAATGTATAGCTTTCATTTTGTATTACTTTAATGTTATTCCAGTCTATTTCGTGTTTTTTGGACGTTTTCTTCGTTACTTTTGTGGAAATATATTATATTTTTGAGATTCATTGAGGTGCGCCCAATGTATATCTTCTGTCAGTCCCTGTGCCATATACTGTATAACTTTATTATTTTCTAAGTTTATTTGATCTTCCTACATGGTTTACAAGCTATTATAGTCTAGTGAAATTCACGTTAATGTAGTATTTTCTTAATTTCTTTCATTATCTCTTCTGATTATATATATTTTTTTATTGTTTTCTATAGTTTCCCTTTCTATTTGGATTCTTTCTTTTTCTATAGCATTCGCTACTTTTTTTATATTTATTTACCTTTCAACATATTTATTTTCCTTCCATTTTATCGTTGGTCTTGCTTCTGATACTACTTTCATTATCCTCTGTTTTGTTTGCCTTCTTATAATTGTTCCAAATCTTATTTATTATATCATGCGGATGTCAGTTACCTTTAAGTATTCTGAAAACCTTACGTTTCATCCCTATCATGGCACATTCATCTGCCCTAATTATATATACACTGTATTGAATTTACATTTTCATGTGTGTTCAGATTTGTAGTTCATGATTGTATTTTCTGTAGTGGCTCTCTTGTACCATTTCGTCAATTTTTTACCTCTTAGCATTATTGTGACGCCCAGAAAGTTTATTTGCATATTATTTTCCCACTCGCATGTTAATTTTGTTCTGCCATGTATGGTTTTCAGTGCTTGTAAGAATGTTTCCAACTCGTCTCTTTTCATTATTCCTATCATATCATGTACATGATCCATCATTATAAGTGGTTTTATTTCGGTCTTTTTGATGCTTTAGTTTGGTATACGGTTCATACACAGGGGGCCCCATTTGAAACAGTACGGCCAAATTTCTCTGAAGGCGGACAGGTAACGAAAAAAAGCTCAATACACAAGTAATAACGATGCATGCATTTTAAGCTCATTCTTGCAAGCTGCAAGCGCAAACTTCTTTTTTTTAAATGGCAACGGCAATTTTTCACCCCCATGAAATTTTTTCGTCTTGATGACTTCACACAGGATGCATAACGTGGTGGTAAATTCTGCTTCATATTCGTTGCGCTAAAAAAGAAAAACAATCGTGCAAAAATGTGTGGAAGATGATCAGCGTTTACAGGAGATGTTCAATGTGCTATTGCAAGATAATTGAAATTTTTTGGTACCTGTAGTCGTTTTTTTATGTTTAATGGTGGGTATTGTTGTTTTCGTAATGTAAACATTATCTGATATGCATCTATTTCTGTTTATATTTTCGCAAGCTGGAATTTCCCTTCTATTGTCTGTCTTACGTTGCTTAATGAAATGAATATGGTGGATATTATTGATTTTATAATAGTGAAAAATCATTAGAAATGCAAATTATATTCAATTTTAACATTTATCTATTATTAATGCACAATGGTTGAATATAGCTTTAATGTGCATCATAAACAAAAATATAAATATTTAAAAGAAATGATATATAATTAATTCTCTTACAACTAAAATTCTAGATCTCTACACTCAGGGTCGCATGATATGGGCCTTCTCATAGAGCGGAAATATTTCACACAAAATATACTCTGACCTGGCAGTATATGAAATCAGCAAAACAGTTCCAGGTATAATTACCGTGTCAGCATAATGGACCTTCCTGCGTCTTATCTCGCTGCTATTTCATTCTATTTGGGTCGTTCTCGATCACTCCTCGCAACCGCTACTATTGTTCCTGGTTCAGGACAATTTCCCAGTATTCGCCTCGTCTCCTCAGACTATCTGTCCGATGTGTTCATCTGTCACTGAAATCTCACAATCTGCCACTTAGTATCATCTGATAAATCGCTCTCGTCTCCTCAGTCTCTCTTATCCCCAATTCTGTAAAGGGTTTTTATACTTCTTTAATTCATACCCCGAAGGTGGGATATTAACCAATCAGATTTATTGTTACTCTTCTTTGGGAAGAATAGTTTGCCCATTTCCCCAAGGTTTTCAGGGAAATCCACGCTTCATTCCCAGCCTCCGTTTCCACATTCCAGTGGTCGTAGGACAATCTCCGCTGGCGTCCAAATTTCTGGATTTCATTACCCCTGTTTGTCAAATAATGTCTCTTTCCTTTTGACTTCTCACCACCGACGTCCGAGCAGATGTGCTTGTCCGTTACAGTTACTTGCGCTCAAAAGCTGTATAAAAGTCTACCTTAAATTAAAAGAAACTCATTTTGCCTAGTAATAAGTAAAATTATTTATATGCCATTCTTTATCACGCTCTGATAGACGTATGTTAGGAGATCGCAACATTACCATGAAATAATATAATAAACTCAAAACATAAAAATGTGAAAAACTGAATATTTAGCTTAAGTGTGATTGTTCGTATATTTTCGAATTCATTTGCAATCCACAGCGGCTCTCCGTGGAATGAGGTTTTGTGTTCCTGTGCGGAAGCACTAGAAATTCCCCGCTATCAGCATAGCCTTAAGAGACTTAAGGCACTGATCCCATTACATTGTAAACACACTTTACTTTTCCGAAGCCATGGAAGTGGTTAAGCCACCGACGGTGCCCTCCGATATAAGGTTTAAATCGTTTTGACGAGTAATCTAGAGCTTGCGCCTAGAAGTGCCGTGAAATTCTATTGCAGGACTTACGTTGTTTATCCAGAAACCCGCCCAGTATCTGTGATTTATCCACGCGTCTCATGCTTTACAACCACAGTAACTAACTCCGAAGTTTTCATAGTCCAATCATGAACGGAGCGTCGTTAACTCTAATAAACTGGGAACGCCTTCTCATCTACATAAAATATGCATCAAAATTACGATTCGCTTCATTAAATTGAGAAGTGCTCGGGTAGTGCGTAATTATTCCATGTAGTTACGTATTCTTTGTTACCCCTGGCGAGCAATTTTAGCAGAAAAGAATATGGCCTTAAAATTAGACCTAGGCTACGTTTCAATGTTTTATTGTTTAATTAATTACGCACATATGCTGTGCTATTCTTGTTCACCCTTGAATAATAAAGCTCACTGTTAACTCACAGACTGAAGGATTTATGACTATGGTCCGTAATAAATTCACCTTTCCACTAATTGTCTGTACAGCTTTTAGCATAGTATTACCGTCGAAATTGTACCAAAAAGTGAGTGTGTTTAACATAATATTACTTAAACGGAAATGACAATAATGCTGTGAATAAATTTAATACGTGCTTCATATATCTTGTTTCCCTTTTTATTTTGCAAATTTATCGTTTTACTGTAATGTCAATACAAATAATGAGAGAACGTATGCCAAGACGGTCCTCGAATTATATATGCGTTTTGAAAGTGTGAATGTAAGTATGTGTGTGTATATTTTTTCGCGAATGGATAGATACCGGTGAAAGTATGAGATTAAATACATAAACAAATAAATAACACAAATAAATAATACAATTTTGAAATAGTTAAGTGTCTAAGGAAAATGTCCTAATATTTATCTACACCTATAAACAGTTAGGTAGAAAAGCCAACAAAATATAAAAATAAAACAATATGCCTTATTGACTTTAGGAATCTATTTTGATTACGTTTAAACGTGCTAGCTGCAGGTAGATTACATTCAAATAGTAGTCGATTTCATTTTAAATTAATCATTAATATTAGTTGGATATTCTAGCTCAACACGTATGGCTTTCAATTCTTACTTTTCAATGTATAATTTAAATACTGCGCAAATCTTATCTTCCTTCCTTCTAGTTGCGAACGATTCCCACACAACTTTCTCTAACTTATATCGCCGTGACCTGATCTTCGAATTGCAAATTTTGCTTCTCCTCTCTGACGTTCTTCTACTGTCTCAACATGGACTTTTCTGTAACGATACTAGCTGCAGTGATGGGTTGAATTAAAGATTTATAAGAAAGCAAGTTCTTTTGATTTGCCGCTAGCCTATTTTTTAGAATTTTCATTACAAAATGTAAGAATTAACACGCTTTCCGAGGACCACAAATTAAGCGCCACTTCATTGTTCGCTTTTAGCCAAAATTTGTGCAAAATATCCTACTTATCTATTGATAATCGCCAATCATGAAGGAAATAAAATTTTATACATTAAAAAGGAACATGCTATTGTATATACAGTAGCAGATTCCGAGACGTATCTTGAAGAGTGAGAGAGAGTTTTGTAAAATTTATATTTGATTAGTATAATAATTAATTAATCCAACACTAAATTATTTCAGACGGATATCTTTATATCTGCTACTTTGTATTACATATTTAATATATACTAATTGTTGTAAAAAAGCTTTATTTAAAATAATTGGTATTACGTAATTAGAATGTACACTGCGGAAATAATATTACAATTATGCGAAAATAGAAATTTCTAATGTTCAGTGAAGAGGAATGTTTTCGGCTGCCTGAGAAATTTCATATCTATATGATTCATAAATGGTATTGTTTAACCAAAAAGATTGTCCATGAATGTAGGTATTATACCAATAAAACAACGATCAACATGTTATTGGTATTGTTCAGCACATTTTTAATCAATTTTTGCGTCTTTAACGAAGAATCGATACGCTATGTATAAATTGATTAAAATACCTAAATTCCTCAATTTTCAGTTATGACTAATAAAGCATAAAATCAATTCATCACGAAAGTTGTTAGTTTTCTTTTATTAATAACAATTATACTACAAATTGCATTAACTCCATAAAATTTTAAATGTTTTCCTTCATTCTGAATCAGCCAATGGTTTATGGAGCAATTAATCTTATTTCACTATTACACTAATTAAATCCACAGTATGGACTGTGAATCTGCATAGCAATTTTGGTATTAGAAAACGTTAATTTTAACAATTAAGGAAAAGATTAGATTCATTTTCCAATAAATCGTCATGAGACGAAAATCTTCAAGGATGTGGAAAGAGTCATACATTTTACAATCTTTAGAATCCATAAAGAAATTACTTAATTTAAATAAGAGTTATGGATAATAAGATAATTTATTAACTATTTTAACTGCATCAAATTATTACTATAAATTTTTCACAATAAAATCAATGAATTCATTATAATTTTTTCTCTTACAGGTTTCAGTATTTAATACTTCATGCTAACTATTTATTTGATTACGATTAAAAGTTTATGTATGAATGCGATTAATTTCCAAAATAACGTTTTAAGAGTGGAAGAAAAGGGAGAGTAAAGTTCTTTATAGTTTCTTTTAAATGCAATCAGAGTATTTTTAGCTCTAATCGAATACTTTGTTAGAAGTCTATATTCCAGAATAATTCGCCTCTATTTCCTAACAGTATTTTAGTAATGTTTTGTTCAAAAACATTGTTCGCGAACGACGATTTAATATTAATAATATGGTCATATTTTATATAATATTTTATTTATGTTTGACACATAACACTTTACAGACGTTCAAGTTTTCTAAATTATTTTACATATTATGAAACTTTAAACTTCCTTATTATTTATTCTTCCTGCTCTATTAATTAAAATTTTAAAAATCGAAACCACCCATAAAACTTTACAAAGTGAAGCAATTTTCCATATTGTAACATTGATGGCAACCTGAATTGGCGTTTAAAAAAATTAAATGTAGGTTTCTGAAGAATGTGTCCTTTCATTGATGAAAGGTCCTGACGACCAATATATTCTTGTGAATAACTTTTTGACAGGCTAAAGAGGCTTTTCAAAAAACAAAAGCATCAGTGTTACCTGCGTTGACTGATTATTAATAATTCTCTATTAAGAAATACAAGAACTTGGATCTTGTCGAACAAATGGTAGTTGTATTAATTAACAATTAATGACAGAATTACAGCTGCGTTTGAAACTCGAGTAAGAATAGTTCACTCTTTACTGGAGCTTTAAATATGACGAAAATAAAATTTTATAACATAAACAGAGCAGACGTGGTACCATTCATGAGATAAAAATTGTTTGGTCACGAAAGGAAAAATCCTAAATATGTTTTATTACTGTTTTCAACTATCCGGAAATCATGCAGTGTGGCTGCTAGAACGCAATTAGTTCACATGTTTGAACAAACTAAGTATGTATTGTAACCGGAGCTTAATTACTCGAATTCATGACACGTGACATTGTTTACGAGCTTCCTGGAAAAGATAATGCTTGTAAAACTTGTTCAATTTAATGTTCACTGAAAACCTGACGCAGATAGCACGAGGCTACTTCATATTTATCTTCATCTTGCGGCAATGAGCGCAGAGCACGCGATAAAATAATCTTCATAAAATGAGAGGCATATGTCAGGGCTTTTCCATTCCATTGAAAGAAGGCTAGATGTGAGCGAACCCTTTCAGAGGCATTAATGCTTTATTTCACGGGATGGCCTCATCAAAAGTCTCACTGGTAAGCGACGTTTTCCAACGTGGCATTGAAATATTACTAAATCAATATATATATTAGAATCTCTCAACTGGAAACGTTAAATTTTAAAAGTAATCGAATGAATTGGTTTCACCTTTTCATTCAGCTAAGTATAAATTGACTTATTTAATTGTGCTGTGCGCTCATAATTGGGGTAAAGGTATTGAAGTGGCAATTAGATTAAACTATAACTGTTGCAATGCAAGGAAATAAACAAACGCTTCTTTGCTAATTATTTGTAGCTATTATTTGGTATATGTTAAAATACATTGAAATGAACTTGAAAAAATAAAATACGTCTGTGCTAAAAGTAATATAATTGAAAAACGAAGTTGAAAAATTTCAGACATTAATGGCGTTTCTAAAATACTTCTTCCACTAATATTAAATGTATAACAACTCTATATAATTAATATAGTGTGAATAAAACCACAGAAAAGTTGTCTCAATGTATTTATTTTCAGAACGTTTCGGCCATAGCCATTATCCAGTTGATAATGGCTATGGCCGAAACGTTCTGAAAATAAATACATTGAGACAACTTTTCTGTGGTTTTATTCACACTATACTTCTTCCACTTGTCAGGTTAGTGAAAAACTTATGCTTCTGAGTTCATAAACTGGCCTGTGCTGTGTGTCGTCGTTCTTGCAGCTGTTACGTTTTTCAATCACCTAACGAAACCAACAATGATTGCAGAAACTATGTGTGCAACTAAATCTATCCTTCACTTTTGTCTGTAATTGGGTTACCTCTTATTTTATTTTATTAACAATTTAATAATTCTATCTCCCACCTGAGGTTTTAATTTGTTGGTCGTGTAACAGGGATATAGTCGGTAATACCAACTATTTTACGTCGAGGTTCCCCCCTGGATTCTGTCTGTGAAGAGGTAGAAAGCTTTGATGAAGTTCACGAACATCTTTTCGGAAGGAAAGTGTGGTCGTCCTGACGTGGTTTCTTAGGAGAACCAAATTCCTCGTTGGCGTGTTTAGTGGATTTTTAAATTGGTCTATGAACTACACGTCCATAATATATAACTCCTTAGAGAATCATCTCAATATACCTCAATTTAATTTAGAAATAGCCCTATTTCAAAGCTCAAACTTATTCAGTCTATTCCAATTAATACTCCAAGACTTCCCACCTGAGTTTTGTGTTTGCTCGCATGCCAATAATTAAACCATGCTTGTTGGAACGTTTTCGTATGTCAACAATTACTTTCATTTAAGTATCACCTTATTGGAGCAGTATTAGAATTGAAGATCAAGAAAAGAAAGCAAAAATCAAAAAAGGAATAAGACAAGGATGCAGTCTGTCGCCAATACTGTTTAACTTACATATAGAAAAGGTGATGAAGAAAGTTAAAACGGTATGCGGAAAAGGAATCATACTGCAAGGAGAAGAAATAAAAAAACTAAGGTTTGCTTATGATACTGACGTCTTGGAAAACAATGAATGTCATGAACGTGGTCCTGGAGAAAGGGCTCAATATAAGGATTAATAGAGGGAAAACCAAGGTGGGAAAAGTGGATTAACAAAAGGTGTTAGATTGGGAAGGGATTCTTTGACGGAAGTTAAGTAAGTCTGCTACTTGGGAAGCGTAATAGCTAGGGATGGTAGAAGTATAGCAGACAGAAAGAGTAGGATACCACAGGCAAGGAAGGCTTTCGCGAAGAAAAGGAATTTACTTCCTGGTAATATAAGTGTGAATATTAGGAAATCATTCTTAAAAATATTCATACGGAGTGTGGCGTAAAAGATGTGCGAAATGTGGACGTTAGGAGTTGAAGAAAGGGAAAGAATAGAAGCCTTTGGAATGTGGTGCTATAGGAAAATGCTGAAAATCAGATTGGTGGATAGAATCATCAACGGGGAAGTTCTAAGCAAAAAAGGGGAAGAGCGAACAATATGAAGGATGTTCACCAAGAGAAGGGTAGATTGATAGACCACGTTTTAAGACATGAGGGTCTTGTAAAATTAGCATTAGGGGTAAGAATAGAAGAGGTCAATGATGGAATACACTAAGCACATTAGGGAGGATGTGCGATGTGGCAGTTTTTCGGAAATGAAAAGGCTTGCGCAAGATAGGTTAGCGTGGAGGGTGGCATAAAACCAGTCTTATGACTGTATGCAAGTCCTTAGTGAATTATCTAAATTTTCCTCAATTTAATTTAGAAATAGACCTGTTTCGAAGTTAAAATGTATTCAATATATTCCAATTAAGAGTCCTAGACTTCCCTGCTTTGCTCAGATTTATACAATTTAACCATGGTTGTTGGAACTTTTTCGTATGTCACTGGTGCGAGCACCAATTACTTTCATTTACATATCAACTTATTCGTGTAATACTGTTTCTTTCGGGGTCTACGAATATTTCCATACAAGTCTCACGCCGCGCTTCTACTGTCCCAAGGCTGCGTCATCCCTGTCGCACTATTATCAATGACTAGTTCCTGAAGATGCGACATGCTGGAGACAAGAGTTCCGCTAATGCCTTCTTGATCCTTTGTTTGCCTCCAAATAATTGAATAACATACATAATATTAATTTATACGAATAATTTTACTATAATTTACGAGTGCTACATTTACTACGGTAAACTATTTTCTTCTGGAGGTATATAACGGAAACCTCATTTGTTTCTTCGCAACTGAAAGCTTGTTTTCAGATCGTTTATTTGCGCATTAATATTCGCTGTGAGTTACGAAACATATATGTCAATGTAAGGGTTTGACAGGTGCTCGGCGCTCTTCTTTATTATTTGGGGGAGGAGTTCAGGGAATCGCCACCGTTCCGCGTTGTGTTCCCTCACTTTTCATTGTTCACTATTGATTAAGTACATATTTTAAGCCGTCTGTAAACACCATTGATTTTAGCATCTTTCAGCGCACTTAAAGTGTGTCAACAAGTAAGTCACAGATTGAGGACGGATTTAAAATTTCCGACAGACAGACTTGTCGTGGCGTCAATTTCACTGAATAATTGAACGGCCGACTTTATTTTTCTGATTTAAGCCCTTCCAGCAAATCGAGTCGGTGATTTTCAACACACAAAAGTTGCGATCTTCTGTAAACTTCTCATGTTTGTTAAATTCGGAGAAAGGGGTTGCCGTCAACTTAATGTAAAATATCTGAGGAAACCGTATAAAGTGTAAATATTTATCTATTTAATCCTAGTACTAGTTTTTAATTCTTTTTCTTTCTCCATGGCCCGGGCCTACCGAGTCGACTGCGGCATGTCATCTTGCATGAAACATGTTAATTTTTAATACCGAGCGCGATTATTGTTAGGTCATAATCCACTGAGCTTATCGAGAAGCTCTATATCAACGATAATTATATATTATAGCCTATAAATTATATTACCATTGCAGCATGTGCTACATAATTTATTACAGAAAGCTTATTTCAATATAAACATTTTTATGACTATTAATTAATAAAACCGATGAATTATTTGATCAAAATTTTTAAACTATATTTATTAGTTTGTTTGAGAATAATGCATTTTGTCCAAGAATGGATGTGACGAACACGGCGCGCTGCTCTCGATATTTATTCCTGGGAGACAAACAGCGCGATATACATTTCGTCGAGTAATTACACATTTATCGCTGTGAAGAATATCTTGCTGTCAGAAATCATCCCTGATTGTAGTCTGCAGCACTTTTTGTCGTTAGGTGTGACGGCAGACAATTGTCGTTGGCATTTGTTTACTCCATAAAATGAGAACGAAATGTCAATTAGTAAAGCCGTATCATTTTCAGCCTGAACGAGTGTCAGCGAATTAGATGCACAATTTGTGCCGTCATCATAATGACCGTCGCAACTATTTAACGAGTTTGCTTAGCCCCGGTCAGATAGTGCCGAAGTAATGATCGGCAGGCGGTAGATTTTATTACTGCCTGCCATATCTCGTGTGCCTGTCGCCATAAATAACCAACCAGAAGCTCCTGTCTGATACGAGATTGCTGCTACAGCTAATACGTACGGGATATTTATGGGTCATGATGGCTGCCAGTGGAGCCCACGACATCTATTCCCTCATCTCCGACCGAATGATTTCAAATATAATTCTCCCATATTTGGCTCTCTATTGACAATAATGGTTACCTTTAATTTTCAAGCTGACTTCGTTTTCCGAACTATCGCACTCTTGATATACTTCCATGTATTATAAAATGTGTCAGAATGGGTCTTTCGAAAACCATCAGTCAGAAAAATTACTGCTTTTCGTTTTCTTTTGTAAAGGGTTTTGTATTCATTGGCTTACAATTTTATTGTTGAAGTTTTATACTTAGAATTAAAGTATTAGTATGCTTCTGAAATTGCAGAAGTCGAAAGAAGATAAAAGTTATATTGACATAAAAGCTATAATAATGAGAGAAAGGGAAATAGCAAGGATGGAAGCCAACAAGTTGTTGTTACAATAAGAGGCCTATATAATTAAAGGAAAGCTTGTTAGATATTTCTAAGAATTTTGGAAAAGTAGGATTAACAATCAAGCTATTCAAAAAACATGTGTTGAAGTTACTAAAATAAATGTACTACGCTTTATTGAATATTTATATTTACAAGGGAGTCAGAAATATTATCAGCTATAAGTCCATTATAGTGCTGTAATTAATTAGAAAACGCGTATTAAATAGCAACGAGATTCTTGTTTTAGTTATATATAGGTGACTTCATCCTCAAATATTTAAAAATGAATAGGATGAAACATAAGGAAAGTTAAAGCTAATCAATTAATTAGCTTTTGATTACGCACGAATTCTCACTACTTGATCCGATATCTAGAGACTGGATCAGCTGTCTTCGCTCACTTCTGAGACTCTTCACGAACAATAAAATTTAACTCAGGCTGCGACATGAGTAATTAAAATTCTCCCGTAAACCTACTAAACAGCATGTATCCCCTTCCCATCAAACAATTCAAATTCTTACTCTATAGTCATGTACAGCCCTTCTTCTCATACTGAGGACACTTCAGCCGAGTGGTGAAATCCCAGCTCCCATCATGTTTACTCATGCATGAGAGAGATGTGCCAGGCGCAGCATTATTCTTCTTTTGGAATATCCCATAATCCATTTAACTAGAAAATGAATGTCATCAGCGGATTGACGTCATCCACCTCAACGGCTGTCAGGCTTTCCCATTCTCTAGACCCATCGTCATAAAAAGCTGCTCTCCAATTGGTCCATGAATAATCATAACTACAATAATAAATACTATAATAGTTCCAAAGTGTACAATGTCATATTCATCACGAAACACGAATAATATAACAACTTTACAAGTCTTAAATTATAATACAATTGTTTCTACTCGAATTGCCAATATTTTTCTTCTATTCGACCTTCGTTTCATGTCGATACAATTTTTCCGATTATTAATTTCTTCACACATTCTGTAAATACCTCTACCAAATTTGCTTTCATTACAACAAACTCAGTGAATCACCCAGAAACATATTTGCCAATTCTAGTGTATCACATTAATCGTATATTCATTACAGTATAGTTCTACCCTGCTCATCCTCCACGTATCCACAATGGAGTTGGTAAACCATTTAATACGACAAATCTGTGTTATATATGTTAGAGTTAGAAACAACTTTCAAATGAATTCTTTGTAGTGTTGGCTTCTGATGTTCCCCGTGTTTTTTAGGTGTCGTGGATCCGGCGCCGGGACGCTCACATCCTGACGGTGGACCGTTACACGTTCATAGCCGACGACCGTTTCCAGGCGTTCCTGGTGGAAGCGACGGACACCTGGACTCTTCAGATCAAGTACGTCCAGGCCAGGGACGCCGGCCAGTACGAGTGCCAGGTCAGCACCGAGAACAAGATGAGCCACTTCATCACCCTCAACGTCGTCGGTGAGTGTTGAAAAATACAGATTAGTTCCTACATTTATTTTTATTTCTTTTATGGCTGTTAATTTTTCCCTTTCGCAACATCATGGTTTATAAGATATCGACAGACGGTTAAAAATGACTTTCCAGGAATGTATGAAAAAACGGATTATTAAAAGTGTATTCACTCTTGGGAACCCCACATTTTTCACAAAGACGCAAATAGTCATTACAAGCAGTGTCGGCTCGTAAGTTTTTTAAGTTGTGTGCAATAATGTTTTCGAGGATAATTACGTAAGATATTAATAATACTACAACAGCCATAATACTCTGCGATTCTAAATATTCTAAATTTCTAATTCAGTTTACATGTAATATTGTCTAATTGTTAAAAAGCAGAAGCTTTTAAAACCAAATTGAGTCACATTTGTAAGACAGATACATTTTTCGGTCCTTTATATTTTAAATTAATTTAATTTTTGGAATAAGCCTCACATGATAACATTATTTTATGCTGGATCCTGTGGTAGATTACGTGGAACAATGATAAATGTTTTCTACCTTTAAAATAATTTTCAAATGTGATTTCTTTTAAATACCACGTAAAGTGTAGGATTACTATTTTGTCTTTAAAATAGGATTTGTGGGTACTATATGGTTTGAATATGTATTGGTTCCGATGCGTATGTCACCCGTTTACAGTGGCGCATTCTAAGGTACGGCTATGATACGTTGTAGCTCAAAAATCAATCAGTTTGTGGGCATTATAGGTGATGCAGGGTATAATGGATATGCGCATTTGTTATTCCAAACAGGAATCTGTGCTATAATGAGTGTAACTCAAATGTTTTGCTTCGATAACACAAGGGTGGAAGGCGAGCAGCTTAAAGTCTTCGAAATCGAAGAACAAGGGTAAAATTACGCGAGTAAAAAGTGCATAAAAATAAATAGTCCAATGCACAACATATCTGATATTAACTTGTCCATATTCTTTGCATATCAAAATTGGGCGCGGTACATCATGTATTGGTTCCGATGCGTATGTCACCCGTTTACAGTGGCGCATTCTAAGGTACGGCTATGATACGTTGTAGCTATTTTTAAGATAGTGTGCGAGTTCTGACTAGAGATGGGCATTCTGATCGAGATCTGATTCAAAGAATGAGTGAACTCTGATTCGAAAGAAAAGAGCTGTCGCTCTTTTGACTCAGTCTGTTCCGGTCCTGTGTGATGTGCATGCAACTAGCTCCTTGAGAGTGTGCAGAATGCCTGCTGCCATGTGAGGCGTGTAAATAACCATTTAATCAGCTCCTTCAGTTGAATAGGAAAGTATTTAATTAATATATCAAATGTTTATTTGTAAACAACTGACATGCGTAATACGTGAATACAAATTTTGTTTAAATAATTTAGAAGACAATAACTTTCTCTCCATGTAAATCACCATAGGAAGATTATTTTTCGAAAATTATATTGAGTTGCACATTAAAAAAATTTATTAATGGAAGTTAGAATAATTTTGTCGTATCTGATTGTTCAGAAAACAGTAATAGAAACCCCTTCTGAATACTGTTGGTTCACGTACTCTCTATTGTGAAACGACATAAAAAAGGCCTGTTTGAAAGGAAAATCGACATCGAATTACCATTGATAAAGGAGAATATTCCAATAAATGATAATTTAAACTAAAGTTATTTTTCCTTTTTCTCCTTTTCTACTTTTTAAAAACATTTTGTTTGGAATTCTACTGACTTCATATTTTGGATAATTTGTTTCAAAGATGTCAAGCTCCTCTCTAAACCACACAAAGTATAATTATTGAGATCCAACATAGTTCCTCGAAAATACCACGTTTATAAGCTAAAGAATATTTTCAGTGCGTCATGCTAATTTTGGAACCATCACAACAATTTATTCTAGATTGTCAGTGATGCTTCTGTTGATACATCGTTGACTCTGTTTACCCCGTTACACTCCTCCACATCAACTTCCAGTTAAGTTAACTGGTCTTCGTCAGTTGCTTGGAAATAAATTCCATATAACTATAATTGAAATTTTATATATCTAATAATTTTTCATTTTCAATATTTATTCTCGATTGCCGTTATTACATTTTCTATATGAAACTTTATCTAAAGAAGTTAGCTAATAAAATATTTTAATAAATTATTTAAAACGGTAGTTTACCCTGTAATTCATTATCACTAAAATACTGACCAATTTTTATTATGAATGGAACGAAACAGGAAAAAGTTTCTATAATACAGAATGCCTCATTGTTTGAGTAGTGCTACAGTGCTTATAACAATTTAAATAATTGAATTATTCGAAAGTTATACAATGATTGGTCAATAACATTAAAACGACTGGATATATAATTAATAATACGTCTGGTATAATTTAGAACGAAGGATTGGTTAGTTTGACTGAGGCATTGAGCCAATTCACATTTACTTTGTAAATATTTTTGGCAGTAATGTATTCAAAGATTATTTTAATTGAAAACAACAGGCAATTTCGTATCCAACTGCAGAATTGTTCTATTCAATTTAATTGGACAAAGGAAAATAATGTAAATAAACGAATTAACCACAAGAAAATTAAACCACACTTCCATTTTTACTTTTGCAAATATTTCTCAAATATTGTACTAAAAGGTTTTAGGAAATATTAAAGGTTCCACCCTCATGGCAGTTTAAAAACCTACTAAACAGATGTCACAGGATACGCACGAAGGTTTTGAACAGCTTTCTTTTTGTCTTCCACCAGATGTCTGAAGAAGGGATTCAACGAGACGAGGTATATAAACCTTGCAAAAAGGAAGAGTATAACCCTCACGTAACCTGTTCAGCAATATAATCACATTTTATTTAAGTAATGCTACATTTTAATTACTTAATAAACAATGAAAAAAGTTTATAAGTCGAAGGCTTATGATATAAAGGAAAGACCAGTACCATACACACAAATGAGAGGCTCGAAGTAATTCAAGTAAGTTGGTAATGGGTAACTTAGTCCCTCTGGATTTTCCTCTCGTTGGTCCCAGACCGAGGATTTTAAACTAAGACTTCCTAAAGCTGAGACACCTTGGTCTATTTTGAGGGGTGCATTTACCGCGGTCGCAGGAGTTGAGAAAACGGTAATTGTCCCTCCACACAATAGCCCAAAGTGGGGCAATGCAGGCTTATATTGACCGTTATCGGTGAAGCTTTGAAATAGAAATGATCGAGGCTGACTCTCACAGTGGTTCACTCCATACATTTAAAGAAGCCAATATGCACCAACAAAGTGTACAGTGGCAATGGGGTCCCATGTCCATGTCCCGTGTAACCAACTGTTGGCCGGGATGGGACCATTCGGCGCGGCCGATTCGGCGCAGCCACTTCGGCGCAAGCCAGTTCGGCGCGAAATTCGCATAACATTACTAGACGTAAAGCAGCCGTTTCGGCGCGAAACTCACATAACATTACAAGACATATAATTTAATATTTATCAAAATTTTTAAATATATTCCTAAACACTTAATTAGTTGCAATACCCAAGAGTTGTAAAACATTAATAGTAAAACAAGCTATAAGTATGAATTCCACAAATATGGACGAAACGTCTTAGGTTTATTTAAATAAATATTAGGCTACGTTTTTATGACAAATTATCTTTTCATTAATATTTGAAGATGCCAAATTATTTATTCATTTAACAATTCGTAACAATAACTCATGAGACTTTTGTGTTCAGAATAAAAATCGAAATATTTATCCATAAGTGAAACATAAATTTTATAAAAGTAGCGATTTAAATTTATTTAAATTACTTGTATTTTTAATAATAATAATAATAATAATAATAGGCGAATTGCTCTGATGTGATGCGCCTCACTCATCAGTCTAAAATAAATATTATATTTTACATCTGAAATTATAATATTTTTCTAATAAATCTTACGGTTGTTTCAATATGTATTCTTCCACAAAACTGAATAATTTTTCACATTGAATTTTGTTTTTTTCCAAGTCTCATTAATACGGATATTAAATGTGCGCATATAACTGTAATTACAATCTAAACAGATACCAAAATTATTAATTTTATTTTTAATATTTTAACATAGCTTAAATTATTGATTTTAAGATAATTTGGATATCATAATTCATTAAATCATGTCATAAGTTTGTATTATTTCTTTTCTGCGTTGATTTTAAGGGTAAATTATTAATTTCTTATTAATCTTAGTCAACCCAATTTTAATGTATTTTGTAAACGAAATGTAAAGGACAAATATTAAAAAGAACACTATTTATATTTTTCCCCAGATTAATATTGCTTTGATTGCGCTATCGTTATAATTTGACGTCCATATTTATTATTAAATTATAAACCCATTTTTATTTTAAAGGTTTTATCTAATGGAATATGGTGATTTGAAATGTAATTAAGAATTATTCTGGAGTAGTAGATTTTTTAATAGCAATGGTACTATCTTATTGACAATCAATAACCACAAACATCATGAAAAATGACAAGGAGTGATCTTTTTCAATTCAATTGTAAAGTTTCTTTCAGGGTTGTAATTATTAAGATAGTATTGATTTAATGGTTTATGTTGGAATCTGAGGTTGATTATAAAATGTTAATCTTACTTGAAAATATCTCTTGGTTTACATCTAAAGATGTAAAATACATAAGGCTTCCAAATCTCCTATTAATTTGCACGAAAAAAACGACAAAAATGTTCTTATGGTAGAACCAATGATTTCGTGATATGTAAATGTTATTGGACCGAAAAAAATACAGTGGAATTTATATTAACATTTTTAAGATTACAATTTTTGACAAAATAATTTTTGTTCATTTTGGGACAGAGTAGGGTATCCCATCTATTTTTAAAACTTGTGTAATTTTGATGCATGGGATGAAAATTAAAATAGAACACTTCCTCAATGATAAGAAAACATGATCATTAGTGACGTTTAACATCGGTCAAAAAATCATTAAATAAAGACGTTTTAACTGTAAAAATTATTTTCACTCATTAAGAGAAAGTATAGTAAAATTATAGAAATGTTATGAAGAGGGCCGTTTTTAGAAGAAACGATAATTCTGAAAGATAAATTATATGCTAGAGCATAGGCTCTGCCACTATTATCAGAAGTTAGAAACTAGTAGGAGTTAAAAGTGCTACTGTTCACAAGTCTTTTCAAGTTAATTTCTAATTGATCAATAATTAAAGTAATGGATTTAATTTTTATTGCAAGTTTTATGTATTTATTTGTCTGATAATAACGTTTCAACTTTATAAAACTATTTAGTCAAATTCCTTTGGCAGATTCACTAAAGATGACATCAGGATTATTAGAAATGTACATTTTGGAGTTTTGCACAACTTACGATAATTTTCTATACAGAATTAACTCATTGTTAAAGTTTTCCATTGTAATTATGGAACTAACAATACGCTTATGAGTTATTCTTTGTAACAGTTATTTCAGCCTCGTTGCTTGCACAACAAAAGTTTTATCCATTTCAATTTCTTGTTAATAATTTTTCATTTTATAACATAATTGTATTATACATATATATTGTAAACATTCATTTTTATATTAATCGTAAAAGATGAGGTTTTAAAATTTAGGAACGGAACGTCGTAAACGAACTACTGCTAATAAAGTTTATATCACTTTT
Organism: Eucriotettix oculatus; assembly: GCA_034510155.1. NCBI lineage: Eukaryota > Metazoa > Arthropoda > Insecta > Orthoptera > Tetrigidae > Eucriotettix > Eucriotettix oculatus. Next base: position 87,636,680 of record CM067377.1, read on the forward strand.
TTCTGATATATAGGCTGTTTTTCATTTTATTAATATTAATATAAGATGTGTATTTGTATAAAATAACTTATTTGAAACAAGTGTCCACAATATTGTCGTTTATCGCCACGTAATGTCCCCGCGCCCAATCTTGCGCCGAAACGGCCGCGCCGAATAGTTCGTGCGCCGAAGTGGCTGCTCCGAAACGGCCGCGCCGAACTGGCCGCGCCGAATCGTCCTAGACCTACTGTTGGTGGCCAAAATGACCCAGCCCATAGTAAAGAGGGGCTATAAGAATTGTCCGCCGATTTCATTAGACCAGTTGGCCAGCAGACCCCAAATTTGGTCCAGGCATGTTGCACCCCACGACCAGCGTTGTCACACGTTATCGAAAAGCATAGGGAAAGTACCAAATTCTCGACCAACCTGATGAACGTTTCTCTAAAGTTTTCCCTGCATCAATTCTGGAATAACTACTGGGTATGATCCCTAAACTAAGGCCAGGTTAGGATACTATGAGTCTTCGCGATGGTTACGATGAGATTAACATTCCGTTAGCTCTCATAAAGTAGGAGGCGTGAAACTTGTAATTTTCCAAAAATTGTTACGTTTTAGCCGATGGTTTTATCAGGTGGTGACAAACGGATTTCTGTCGAATTAGATACTTATCCGACTAATGTAACTGAATTTAGCACCTATCTAAATAACATATAGGAAATTCTATAATCTGTCATAATGTGTTATTACATTTATATTATCATTATTTATATCATAGGGTGGCTATTTATACTTGGGAGCTTAAGTAAAAGAAGTGTTGTGTAATTGTTTCTGGCAAAGAAACGACGTTATACAATCAATTCATCATGGGTAATAGTGTGAAAAGTGTTTCAACTCTGTGCCCGTTCTTTGACTGACCTACCTGTACTCATTCAATCAATTTAGTCGATATTATACGAGCACGATAAACACAGAGCTCTCTGTTACAGTTTGAACAAAATTAAATGAAAACGAAATTGAAATATATAATAAATTTTTTTTAAGTTTGTCTAAGTTCAAAATATGAGTTCTAATTTAGAAAAGGCCTTTTAAATGGCGAATGGATGAACCAGAAATCCGTTCACCTCTCCTTTACTTACAAATTGACAATTGTCTGAAGTAAAATTGACAGTATGCTATTATAGTGCGTTATACTGTATATTTAAAGATAACAATATAAAAACCGGACATCATTAGAATTGTTTACGATTTATTGAAATTCAGAGAAGAAAAGAGAAATTACTAAATTGAGAAGCTGCTGTGTTGATTCTGGAGTATTCAATCACCCTCTTTCATGAAAGCATTACGCCAACCACAGCCACACAAACGGAAATAACGCAACCTCAAGTACGAAAACCATCTTATTCAATTAAAAGAATCCGTCCCCTTCTGTACTTCATCAATGTCAAACAGTCAGTAATTGGAAGGCGTCTCAGTAAGCCTATATTAGAATGAAAGCGTATGAATGTTAATGTATAATCAATCAAGCCATCAAGTGATGATAATGAAATGACTTTCAGATATTCAAATATTGGAGACTGTGCCCTGGGGGTTAGATATAAATCGAATGTTACAATGGCGGGTGAATTATTACTTGTTTATTTTTTAATATTCTCGTTAACGTGGCTACAGTCTGGAGCACAATGCTCTTTTAAAATAATTTTTTTGATTGCGTGGTTTTTAAAAGCAGTTAATTGATTAATTTATGTAAATAATTGAGAAACAACGATAACTTAAAATAACATTTGTCAAAATAATAAAAGAAATGCGACTTTGAACATGGTTACAGAGCTTCATCAGATATCAATATATTTAAACGCAGTATGTAAATAAATTAAATATGTCTTTAAGCCGATCCTCTAATTCATTTAGCTTTATTAACGCCTCAAAATTCAACTCGATTCGAAAAGAATATATTCATCATTTCAGTCTTTATTTATTAACAACTCGCTACTCTTGAAAGTTAATGTTTCCGGAACAAATTAAGGGTGATTGCATTATGAAAATTTGGAAAATTCATACAAATTATGAAGAAAATGTATCGTGTTGTTTTCTTGAAATACGCATATATTCTAATAAAAATTATTAACCGAAGATTACAATACTAAGTAAAAAATGTTAGCATGGCTTGATTGGCTACAATGGGTGATTATACAGGATGCGGTAGGCACTCGAAAGGAAAAACCAAAAATGTTTGTACTGTTGCCTGAGTGTGTGATCCCGCCTTATCAGGATGCAAGAGAACACCGACGCTGAGAAAATCACGAATGTAGGCTTCAAATGATTCTAAAGCAGATCATAGTATGATATACTATTCAAATACTGTTCCCCTTTCATGTAATAATCCAGGAACTCTCGGTCCACTGCAGCGACAATGTCTGGAAGCGCAGGGTCGACTCAAGCGAATTACATCACTTTACTTCCTGTGCCACTCATAAACCTGCTGAAACGAAAAACCAGAATCCCCAATCTGAAAATTCATACTTCAGGCCAAATTATTATGACCACCCCCTCTATATAAAGTTGGATCATCTGTTGCTCTTCATATTTCTATAATTATTCTGGGCATGGATTCTATGAAATGTTGGTATGTGGCAGGAGGAATTTGACACCACATACATTAAAATTCCTTAAGAATTGATGGTACTTGATCCAGCTGCGTGATGGCCCGTTCGATCTCATTCCACAAATTCTCAATTGAATTGAGATATGATGATTGTGAAGGTCAAGGAAGTAAGGATCATTCCTTGTTCAAACTCAGTTAAATCACGTTTTTTACTCAAATCTTCGTGAACTTTACAGCATAACTGATGATTCACGTCTCCTACAATTCCATTGTATAGCTATCTCGCCCTCTAGCTGCAACACTGTGACACTGTCAGGTAGTCATAATAATTTGGCCACTCAGTGTATGCTTGTTGGTATTTCGCCCTCAAAAACAAACAACGTTTCCTCTCTGGTGCAGGTTTATAAGGGGTCGGCCATCAGGCTGTCGCTGGTGTCACATTTCCCAACTAACAGCGCGCTAATACGGCCATTCAAAGGATATGTGTATTGTGACGTGGTTTTTACTTTATTTTAAATTTATAAACATTTTTAAGAATTTAGAGTGCATATTTAAATAGGTGGGCACCAATACATCTCAAATTTGCCATTTAAAAGTTTTATCACTAACAAATTTAAAGATTCGACAAATTACACTGTAAATAAATTAAATAATTTTAATGAATTTTATTTGTCTAGCTGAGTCCTAACCAAAGAAATAACAAAGAAAGAGACTTAAATAAATTTAATCTAATTTACGCAGTATTGCATGACGTGTATTGCGCATAGCAGAGCGAGAGATTATTGCCTATGGTTTCTCACTTTGCATTCATTCTCCCCTAGTTTCCTGGTTGACCGGCAATCCTGGATTCAACGCAAAGGTAGCTCCAGATCGGTATGTGAAGTACGCAGGCGTCTGATGTGTTTCATGGTTTCCAGTTTTGTTTCCTGGAGACACTTGAGCCAGACCGCCTCTCCTCTCTGAATCCTTGACTCCAGCCAGCCCAACTTCCCATTTCGCTAGCTCCTCTCTGACCTCTCACCTGAAATTCTCTTTTACAAATGCCTCTTTTCAAGGTCCTCTCCATTCTACAGACCTCATTGGTCTCCCGCTATTTCCATCTTCTCCGGGTCCTCCAAAGGGGTTGGCATCTCTACCCTTCCTCTCCAAAAAAAATTGAAAATTTGGGAGGGGCTCCCCTAGTCATCTTTTGGGTCAACCACCTTGCTGACCTTGGCTGACCTGGGTTTTTCGCCGAGCCGCAAAAATCCTTGCAGACAAATATGACAGACTCCTCAGGTGCCTGTCAGGCTTCAAGTTTAAAACTGTGTTTGTTTTCCGGGTTAACCCCGGAAGGGTGCCTTTCGAATATCTCAGGATCTGTTCTCTATGGAAGCTTCGTACAGAATGCTTCATATTGTAAATTTACAGTATGTTACAAATTTATAGTGAAAGACTATGATTTTTTATAATTATATTAAAGTTTATTTTTGACACAGCCTCGTATATTCTTCAAGTGCATGTTGAAATAATATTATATGTAACCCGATATTTTATATATATTTATATTATAGATACGTAACGGGAGACGTATTTCTGTCTACTAATAAGTTACTATAATGTATCTAATACGTATATTTGTTGTGAATTAGACCTGTCGTTGGTTGTATTCCAGTGCCACACGTGGAGGTGGTCGGCGGACCTGACCTGTACGTGAGAGCGGGAAGCACCGTGGCTCTGCGCTGCGAGGTGACGCAGTCCTTGGAAGAACCCGCCTACATCTTCTGGCACCACGAAGCCGAGAGAGTTCTCACCTACAAGGACATACGAGTGGAACGCGTTGGTCCTGACACCACGGTCAGCACACTGCTCATCCACATGGCGCGCAGGGACCAATCAGGGAACTACACCTGCAAACCCAGTAACCTAGACTCGGCCTCAGTGTTGCTACACGTCCTGGACGGTGAGTAATTTATTTTGTGTACTTGTATACGACTGGATACGTATTGCTAATACTTTACGAGGGACTGAAGTGTGAGAAGGTCTCCCAAAAACTTTTTTTGTGTTTGTAATATTTGGTTTCATCTTCAATTTCTAGACATACGCATACAGACAGTTTTATTATAGAGATTGAGAGACCAATTTCTAAAATATTCGTTTCATATGAATATGTATTGATATTAAACTTAAATTGGTGTGAACAATAAAATTAAATTGTCAAACTTGAAGATATTAGGGGTTTTAAATGGTAGGTTTTTTATTTTTATTTTTTTATATAAAATTTCTTGCTCTTTTGGATATTATATAATAATTCTATTAATAAAAAACAACCCCTTAAAAGGATCCAGTGCGATATTTCAAACAAATAAATTAATTTTAAAATGACAATTTTTAAATATCAGGGTTAATTACTTACTGGGTAAACACGTGCAGCAGAAATTTCGTTCGCTTGACGAACGTGTTTTATCTACATTCTTTTCTTGATACAGGTTTCTAGGCGACTGGAATTTCTTTGTAAATTTTCCCCCCGCCGGCGGAAAGTTGGTTGAACTGCCGATGATTGAGGAAAACCCACTTTTTTCTCCTTCTTCTTACCTCTGGCCATGTTCTCAATACCTTCTCACTAAAGAGCAACAGAGCACTCTCCAGCTTCCTGCTTCCATCCTCCTCCAGCTTTCTCCTCCCTTCCACATCCTGATCAACTCTCCTCCCTCCACCTCGCCTTCTCAACGTCTTGAACAACTCTCCAGAAACTCAGTCAGAAAACCTTGCCCTCCCAACGTCTAGAACCAGTGTGAATATTTTTTGTATTCTCGCCTCCCAGTTTAGCTTGTATATCCCTTCTCCAAGGGAAAACGCTATCGTACGTAATGCATGTTCCGCCAATCATCATGGGACCTTCGTCCAGCGCGGGAAATTTTTCATGACACAGGGAAAATATTCCTTCGGAAATTTTGAAGGGTGAATGTTCTTTCAGCAAAACAAGCCTACTATTATAAATCCACAGGCAGACACGTCTCCCGTCCGGGTGCCTGACGCCGGGAAATTCCACTTCTACGTGCCTGTCGCCAGTTAGAATGTTCTTGCTGAATTTTTACACCCTATAAAATTCTAAAACTTTGAACAAAATTAGATAGGGGTCCTACTGCGCTACAAGGTGAAAATTCAATGTAGGAAATAGGTACAAAATTATTAATAAAAGTGGTGGGTAGAACGGAAATTTGTAAGTTTCTTTTTTGAAAATTTATCAAAAATCTAAATTAGGTTATATTGAAATTAGGTTAAGGGACACGGGGACTGAAATTTCAGCCATAATCTGGAAAAAATAGATTTTTTCTAATATGTTTCACATTTATATGCCTACAAGGGTTACATATCATATTGCAAAACTTTTAATTCGAATCTACCATTTTTAAAGGCTCTGCAGCAATGTAAAAGGATTAGATTCTAAATTAATAAATTATTACGTTCTTCAGAAAAATGCGTTTTACTCAGCTTCATGATTTCTGCTACCAAAAACCTTATATACGTCAAAAATATTAAGATATTCTCTTCATTATTTTTGTTTACATCATCTACATGCTAATACTTTAAAATACAAGTATTAGTTTATGAATTGTTCAAGTAGTTTAGGTGAAACTAATTTTAAGTAACCGTAAAAAATTATTTTCTCCCCACACTTTTATTCAATCTCAAAAATAATACTGATAATTGATAACAATGGCCATTCCTACACATTCATGTAAAAAACCTAAAATATATTCAAGTATGTAACGCAAGGAATATTTTCAAATCTACCAAATTATGAAAATAAATTTCAAAATATCTCAACAAAAAACACGTTTACAGAAACAAAATTTTGTGCATTGCTACTTATGTGCGTCATTAACACTCGGTAAAAATTTCAGCTCAGTAGATTTTTATTTACAGGAATTTCAAATTTCAGTCCTCGTATACCTTAGTAAGTAATAGAATAAAATTATGAAGTCATTTTTCTCTTCCAATATTTACAAAAATTGTTGAACAATAAGGGCCCCGTTCCCGCCCAGACTACCCCTAATTGTGTAGTTCTGGTTATTTAGATTAGATATATGAACACGGAGTGAGAGTGCGTTGGTTTGTCCCAGGAGAACACCCCGCCGCCATGCAGAGAGGGAAGAACTCCGCGCCCGCTGACTGCTGGTGGAGCTGCCTCTGCTCTCGGCTGGCCCTGGCCCTCGTCGCCATGTTGCCCACGCGCTCCTCGGCCATCGGGGTCCTGCTCCTGGTGCTGGTGGCCTGGACGTCTGCGTAGTGGTGACTCCCCGACAAGATACGCGTTCACACTTCAGCGTGCGTTTGCATAGCTTATCACCACGTCACCGAATTCTACGGATAATATTTCTGACCCTGCCGTCTTTGGAAATGGATACAAACGGATAGTAACAGTTAATCCTTTCATAGCTTGCGTCGACAAGAACATGATCACACAGTTCTTAGCCGTATTTCAAGTAGATATAAAATATTTTAACTAAAACAATTTTCTCCGCGAAGGCATGAAGAAAACAGATTCAGTTTGGGATTTAATGTTGAATTGAAATATATGACTATAAATTTGTTGTAAATTCGATTTAATAAAGTTGGTGATCGAATGAGTGTTGCATACAAGTCACAAGGTAACTGTGAAAAAATTATGAAGCTGCCTGGTGATACGTGCTATATTGTGAGTAATTGATGGAAGCGGGGAAATTTAAATAATTGATCAGGTGTGAACCATTTACGTTTCATTTCGTTTTGTAGAATAGTTTTGTAATAACATTTGACCGGAGAAGAGTGTTTCGTGGAAAGATTAAACAGACATAAGCTGTTAATCCTGTGATCTTGAACGTAAGTGAAATTTGGTGCCCAGATCGGCAAATTATTAGGCTACTTCTCCATGCTGACTAATGATACGAAACTGTGAGGATGTTTCTACTTGAGAACTATATTAAATTTCGTTTCTATTACGTAATTTACGATAGAGTTTGTAACCGACTTAAATAGATTATACTTCTGCATTAATTGGTGAATCTAAAACAGAGATGCTTATTAAGAGATTTGCACACTATATCCAATATCAAATTAAAACTAACGGGAAACATTCGTGGGATGTTTGTTGCTGTTGCTTCAAATTGCCAGTGTGTGTATAAGTGTGTGTGACGTTCGATTGTTAATACTGAAAATGTACTAATTGACTTTAAAGTCCTTCATAGAAGGTAATCTAACCGTGAACCTCAGAAATAATACAAGAACCTTCAATAAGTGGTACAATTTGATTGTATATTATGTGAGTGAATTACTTGTGTTTTGTTTAAAATAATGTATATAAAGTTAATAAAATTATAATTTTATAATCTCCTCCTATTAATATATTGAATCGTGGGATTCGTTTCAATTTCAGAAACAATTTCTTGAATTTAGGAAATTTCTTGCACTTTGATAAAACGAATTCCAAAATAATAATTGTAATGCAGTAAGTAAATAATTACTCTATGAAAGTTATTATTAACAAACTGGTGGTACTTGAATACAAAATAATGTACACTCTTTTCAGTTATTTGCCTATCAAAAAGATTTTACCAGTCAGTTAAGAACTCAATTTAAGAATTTTTTCTGCCTTTAAATTTAATAAATAAAGTAGACAACCAGTCACAAAAATTAATATAACCTCAGTTGGTGTTTAATGGCGAGAGGTTATGTGTGATCTAGCGCTCGAGTCTTGGAAAATGCAACTCCCAAGTCCGCAGTCGCTCGTCGCTTGTGATTGGAGAAACATCGAAAAAGAGCGGCTGGGCCGCAGAAGCTAAGATCTCCGGATCTGCTTCAGCAGGAAATGAACATGTCAGCGCGTGTTCAAGATGCGAACAGAAAGAAATTTAAATGGAATCAAACGCTTTTGCCCACTGTATTAACTAAGGTTCGTGATAGATGGGGAAAATTCCAGATTGTAAGACTTTTATTGTACTCAGCGAGCGAAGCTAATTTTATTTCAAGGGATTGTTGGAATATGTTAAAGTTCAAAATAGAGCCAAATAGATCGGAATGGCGGAGACCACTCTAGGCTCTGCCAATCAGGTAAGTAGATGTGAATTCGAGCGTGTTGGGAATCGAAGATTATCAATCAATGCATTGGTGGTTAATAAAAGTACCACTACCCCGTATAAAACATCGGAGAAAATAAACTTTGCCTGGTTGTGACAGCAGAAATTGGTGGACCCTACTTATTATCGTAGCAACTCAAATGATATAGGAGCAGAATGGTTTAGTTATGTTGTCCTAGGTGGAAGTTGACCTGGGAAAGGGGGAATTCCAAACATCATAAATACAATTTGGGGAATTTGTCCTATCGGAAAGGTGGACAGAGTCGCCAACCAAATAGGAAAATAACCTCGATCAGTTGATTCGTCGATTTTGGAAAGTTGATGAACCCCCAAATGTACCGGTGCAAGACCCGGAAGAACTGCATGTGAAAAATTTTGAGCCTACCGTCGAGCTTAGCGAACAGGGTAGATATAAAGTAGTACTCCCCATTAAGGCAGAGGCGGAAGAGTGAGAGTAAGGTAGAGCTCCGGCATATAGGAGATTCGAACTTTTAGAACGAAAATTTTCACATGTTCCGAAGGTGAGAAGCTTGTATAACGAATTTATGAAAGACTACTTGTTACAGGGTCACATGAAGTAAAGGTCGGAACTAAGTAAGTCGGTCAAAGGTTATTATATTCCGCATCACTGTATTTTGAAAGGTCAAGACGAAGCACTATCAAGATTTAGAGTGGTCTTTGACGTGTCAATGAAAACTCAAAATGGGGTCCCTTAATTATATTCATCATGTAGGACCTAAGCTACTAGCAGTAATAGTTGATTTGATTATTCGTTTTCGTCTGGAGATTTAATAGTGAGGAACCGATAAGGGAATTTGCATGGACGACGGTAACGTATGGGGTTTCAACTAGTCCATACCTAGCGATTCGCACGCTGCGTCAGCTGGTCGCTGATGACGGAGCGGCGTATCCTCTCACCTCCGACGCCATTTTAAATTCTATGTACATGGATAATTGTTGTGTATCAGTATGTCAGTAGCATCGCGGTTAACAACCGAATTAATCCAGCTCCGTGGCAATGCTGGATTCGAGTTGCGGAAATGGATGAGTAATTATTCGCAGCTGTTACCTGATCTCCCAACGGAACACTGCGCTGTGACGGCAGAGAATTTATCTTTCACCTCGGAATATGAACCTTCAGCCAGTTCAGATCATTTTACATATGACGTGACAGTGTGTACAGAGACTGTTACGAGGAGATCGATAATGTCGGACCTCGCCAAATTATTCGATCCCATAGGATTTATTTGTCCTGTAATATTCACCGGCAAATGTTTAATTAGACAGATTTGGGAAATTTGGGACTTGATTTGGATGAGTAGGTTTCATCTAATTGATCAATCGATGGAAAACGTACAAATCCGAACCACTCGAGATCAGCACAGTAGCAATCAAGCAACATATGCGAGTAGATACAGCTACGTCACTAGAATTGCACGGGTTTACGACTCATCAGAACAAGGATTCACAGCTGCACACAAGCAGAAGGAGAAGTTGAAATTTCGTTGTTAATGGCTAAATTGAGGGCGGCTCCGCTCAAGGTACGCAGTATTCCGAGGTTGGTGTTATGCGGAGTCAACTTGCTTGTACATTTATTAGAACGAGCGGAGGCCATACAAATCGATTGATTCTATTAATTGCATGGACTGATTCCCGCGTCGCGTTACAATGGATTCGGTCTTTCCCGCACCGGTGGAAAACATTTGTAGCTAATAGGGTTAGCCTCATCCAGGATAAAATAGCTTCTGCGTACAATACGTTCCAGGAAAACAGAACCCGGCGGATTGAGCATAACAAGACATTTCGCCCAGGGAATTCCTGATACACCCCTTGTGATTTAAAGGACCTGAGTGGCTCGCAAAAGGTTCGGATAATTGGCCCAAGGAAATTGATCCCGTCAAGCAGCCGTTGGAGGAGAAAAAAATAGATAACAGGAAACATTGTTTCGTTAACAAATCAGGATCGGACGAAAGTACGTCATTTCATGATCAGCTGTTCAGTCGAACAAACAGTCTTACAAAAGTAAAGTGGATATTTGCATTTGCGTGGATTGTAAGATTTGGGACGCCGAAGAAGGAAATCTGTGAATTAGGACTTTACTTGGAGGAGTTACGGAAGGCCACGTTATCGTGCGTAAAGCTGATTACAATTAAGATATTCGCGCTCTACAGGACGACAGACCGGACTACGTTTCTACGAAATTACGGCGTGTGAACGCTTTTGTCGATCTTGAGGGAATTTTGAGGGTGGGCGGACGAATACAACACTCGGCCTTCCCCTTTGAGAAAAAAACATCCCATCCTGTTGTCGAAGATTCATCCATTAAGCAGCATGATAATAAGGCATTACCATGAACAATATCTGCACCCTGGTCCACGTACTTTTCATTCGATTATCCAAAGGCAATTTGGGATATTTTCGGCCAGGCAATTGATCCGAAAACAATTGAGACAATGCTTGAAATGTTTTCTTAAGAATCCGAAGACAGTATAACCTTTTATGGGAGGCTTAACTGCAGCTCGGCTTCAAGAGTGTAAACCATTTTCGAATTGTGGGGTCAATTTCGGAGAACCCTATGAGCTAGCCATGGCTAGACAAAGAAAGTCTAGGAAATATAAGGGATATATTTGCTTGTTCGTGTGTTTTGCAACTCGCGCAGTCCATCTCGAACTGGTATCTGACTTATCGACTCCAGGATTTCTAGCAGCCCTTCGTCGTTTTATCGCACGTCGCGGGTCATTAAATAAAATATATAGTGACTGTGGCACTAATTTTGTAGGAGTAAAGGGCCTGTTAGAAGAATGGAGACGTGTTGTGTCAGATATAGAGTTCAATGAAAAAATAAGCGATGAACTGGACAATCCCCCTCTAGTCTCCATATGGGTGAACTTTGGGAAGCAGGAATAAAATCCGCGAAGAAACTCGTCACACGTGATGTGGGATGTCAGCTGTTAACCTACGAGGAATTCTACACTCTGTTGACGCAAGTAGAAGCGACATTAAAGTCCTGGCTACTGAGCCCTTTAAGTTCGGATCCAAATGACTTTGAAGCCCTTACACCAGGTCATTTCTTGATGTTAGAACCCCCACCTGCCCTTATTGAACCGGAGGTAAGGGGGTTAAATCGTTCAAACAAAGATGGGATGTATTACGCAATTTAAGTCGTTCGCTTTGGAAGCAGCGGTCGCTTGTCTAGCTGAATACTTTACAAACAGCGTCACAAATGGATGGGTCGCCCTCCCAATTTACGTTCCGGGGATTTGGTTCTTATTAAGGAAGAGAACCTTCCCCCTCTACGTTGGAAGTTAGGACGTAATGTGGAAACGTTCCCAGGAAAATATAGTGTTGTTAGGGCCGCAGAAGTGCGGACAGCTAGTAGCACATTCTCAAGACCTTATGTGAAATTGTGTCCTTTGCCCTGAATAACCAATAACGGCAATTGCATTGGGCACCTCGGATAATTATAGACATAGTGATGAATAGTTTGTCGATTTAATCTTGTAGGATTGGTTGTCTATGTTAGTTAAAGGGTCATCGTTATTGTGTTTCTTTATCGTTCTTGGTAATCTATCTCTTCCCATACCGTGGGCCTACTGTTAGGTCTCGACCCCGATGGAGAGAAGATTCTATTTTCGTTCCTCGTAGAGAACATCTTGATCTCAATCCTATCCTTCGGATTATGGTCTATGGTTTACCAACAAGGAATATCCGTCGGGTGTAGAAACGAGGTTTCTAGGTGGGCGGTATGCTAAGGAATGTACAGTGAAGGTTTTTTATCGTGGCTTGGAGGCCAAATTAGTTGGTGTTTAATGGTGAGAGGTTTTGTGTGTCTCGCGCTTGAGTCTCGGAAAATGCATGGCATGCAAGTCCCAAGTCCGCAGTCGCTTGTTGCTTGTGACTGAAGAAACAACGGAAGAGAGCGGCGTTTCGGGACATGGCTCGAGGACCCTACGTGAGCTGCACAAAATTCATTTCCCCAAGTTTCGCCAACATAACTTACATTACAATCGCTATTTTAACTACCTAAGAGCTATTTATTAATAAAATAGATATGGCAATTTGAAACCAAATTAATTGTTGAAACGGCAGAAGCAAACAGCTATGTGATATTACAAAACTTTAAAAAAGAAATAATGTGTGTTAAACGTATACAAATCAAATGCATAGTCAGACAATATTAAGTGATAATATATACTGTAATATTTGTCGATTTCGTCAGGTGACTGAAAAACGACACCACACAAGCCAGGTGACCAAACACCTAACGAAAGCAAGAAAGATTTCAGAAAAAAATTGTATTATTTTATTACATATTTGATAATATGACATTTAAAATTCCTACGTTTTGCAATTTTTACAGGCTAACGAGTTACTCATCTCCTCTTCTGTTTTTTTAGAAAACAGGCAGGTTACTGTGAATCAGATTGATATTGATTCGAACTTACTTCTGTCATTATTGATAAAATAAATCAATTGCTAACGCTGCTCTTCGACAGAGACAAGAAAAATCACTCGCCCCATGCCATGCCCGATTTAGGTCCAAATAATCTAATACAGAAACCTGCCATGTGACGGACCAGATGAAACCTTAAATGTTGTTTTGACCGAGAGTAAACACATAAAATAAAACAGATTAAACAAACAAGAATTACTGTAAAATTTCGTTCAGATTTGTAATTAATTAAATACGCCATTTCTCTGGACAGTTAAACAATTTATGTATGATCGCTTAATATTTGGAGTGTAATTAGTTACTCTAATAGAAAATTTAAAAACGGCTGAATAAGTCAAATAATAAGTTTAATTAAATTTTTCAAAATAATTTATTAAAAAATTTAATTAAATTTATTTTCTGATTTATTTGTTCATATTTTTATTTATTTATTATGAAACTTAACGTCATAAAAGTGATGTTTTTATTTGAATAGAGCCTATTCAAGATTTTAACAACATTACGTGGGCAATGACACTTAGTTATTCATTGTTAACTAAGCTTTCGGTTATACGTTCTCGGCGGTTTGGTATTTCGGTCTTTCTTCGACAGCAATCGATCCATACCTGTAACAGTGTACTGTGTAAAAAGCACTTAAAACCTTTACGAAGCAGCAGCAGAGTCGTTAATAATTTCCGAAGCCGTCGGTTGTCTTAGGAGATGCAGCGGTTAGCTCCCACGACGTTTCATACTATCCTGTCATCATCCATGCCTGTAACAGCGTACGGTGTAAGACACTTAAGAACGTATGGAAGCAGCAAGAGATTCGTTAATAATTTCTGAAGCTGACGGTTTCCTCGTCCAAGCGCAGCAGTTAGCTCCCACGACGTTTCGTACTATCCTTCAATAATCATCTTCATGAAACTATCGACGAGCTGTCGCAACTGAGAGCCAGTTTAGTAGAAACAAATGGTAAAGTTTCTTCAGCTGTTAGACCTTGCAATCGGACCATGTAAATAATCAATGGACGTTCAATAAACTCCTAAAATAGGATAACAGTTTAAAAGTTGTTACCAAATATTAAGAAATTTTAAACGTATCTATAATTTGTACCAAGGCTGTTTTCAGATTCGTACGTCGAAACACACAGACAATTCAAACATGCATTCGATGGTAGGTATTTACTATGAGCATTGCAATAACCAAAAGCAGCAAGATATAATTCAGTTCCGGTACTAATTTCTCCTGAAGATTCCTAAAATTAGAATAACGGACAAAGTATCCATACTAATTGGCGCAAATACGCTAAAGAATATAAATAGACAAACAAATATTTTTCCTAATGATTCATTCATACAAAACATTTTTCGAGTAAACATAATCCAGGTGTGTTGTTAGCCAGAAGAGAATAACATTACTTAAATATTATAGTGTAAGCAAACCGTTGCTCAAATTTTTAGATATATATGAGCATAATATATTCAGCAAGTAATTAATTTTATATTAAATTTATTTAGATTGAATTCACATATTACAATTATGTTTTACTCGATACATTTCCTCGTTTAATTTTTTTTCTTTAACTTTTGTGATTATTTTGCCATCTTTCTTTCACACGGAATGGTGGTCTAAAATATGAGAAGTCTGTAACGCAATTATAGTTGGTGAGATTATACAAGGTATGTTTACATGCGCAGCAGGGAAAGGAGTAGGGGAAGGGAAGTATTGCCGTTTGAGGAGGAACTGTCCCTTCAACGGCTAGACGGAACGCTACTAGCATTGTTAAAAACATTAATTGTATTTATTCAAACTGAATAAAGCGACTGTGACAAGATCTTTTAACACACCCTATACATGTCATCTGTTACATTTTACGGATGAGCTTCAAAACGTACGACATATCCTGACCTGACAGCAATATATTACCTACCGCCTATGTTTTCAGAATATCTTTTAAACTAGGAAGTTGTGTTTTAAAGGTTGCATTTAAAGTTAAATCCTGTCTCCGCCCCCCACTGCAATATGGGCGGAGTTGTCCACTATGCAACGTGTTCACACATGACTAGCTAAATCTCCCATACAATACTAATTAACTGATCTACAGATATCTTTAAGATTTTGTAAATAAAGGGGACGCTATTCTTGCGTGTATTCTACCAGAACTGTTGGGTTAGATTTTTGTACGAGTAAATGAATGAGGGGCCTCGCACTGAGATCTGTCTTCCTGGATATCCTAGTTTCAAACTGAGTGGTGAGAAACGGGATTCAACAGAGACTGTAGCGGTGTGTGTGAAATATGTGTTCAATAAACCATACTGATAAAAGTATGCAAAGTGTATAAGTGATCGATCCATTAAAACAATAATACAGCTAAAAAAATTGTTTAATGTTATTTTATATTGTTTAATTTTAGTAGACGTAAGGTAGAGAAGAAGGAGATAAGGTCTGGTGTTGTGAACGGCTTTATTAATAAGATTTAAAATATGTAATTTTATCTCCGTGTATTATTGATTATAATACAATCGGCATCATAAAGTAGTTATATCCTCATCATTGGAGTCTGTTTGTTCTAATTTAATTAGAATCACGAGTTAATATATGAATGAATACCATGCGTGGGTCAACGACCGCATTATCTGGATAATATATCAATCCCTACATTGGTCGATTATTACACTGCGACGCGTGACATCTATTACATCTTCCACGACGTAATCGTTTTTTGTCTAGATGAACGATTCTCTGAGAGAGTTTTCTTTGCTAATTTTCCTCACAGCTGTAGAAGGAGGACAACGCACCCATAATTCCTAAATATAGGGTCTTTCAATTGGGGCGGGTCGATGTTTGTAGTGATGGTGGCCATGTTGTTTTGCTGGCGTCTGTCTAGTCTATTGTTTATTATTCAGTCACTGATACCAAATCGCCATGGTAACTATCGTTACTGAGCATCACGTTGAAATAATAAAATTTTATTGCCAAAATGAGTGTTTGATAGTGCAAACGTTGCAAGTGCGTACATTTTACAACGGACCGCGGTGACCATACAAAGTCGACTCTTTAACGTTTAGTGGCCAAGTTCAAGACGACCGGTTCGGTTAACAATAAGCCAACACCCGTACGTCAAAGGAATGCCATATCGGCCGAGAACATCGCCGTGGTCCGTGAAAGAGTGCAAGAGAAGCCGTGTACAATAGCTCGGCCTTTCGCAGTCTTCACCTTTGCGAATTACGCGAAGGTACTTGGGGCTACAACCGTAGACGATCAAAATATCCTTGTTTCGCAAAGTTGAAGACCATAAAGAACGCCATTTGTTCGCTGACTGGGCTTCGAAGCGTTTGGAAGTGGACGCCAATTTTGACCAAAAAATCATCATAAGCGGTGTGGCGAATTTTTGAATGAGTGTTAAAAAGCATAATTCCCATATGTGGAACGACACCATCCGCAAAATGTTACTGTTTGTTGTATATTTTGGTTAGGCGCGCGTCATTGGTTGGTCGCTTTTTTGGAAACGATGTTGTTGAGGCCATCACCGTCAACGGCGAACGCTACAGAACGATGATAACCGATTTCTTTTGGCCCAAATTGAACTATATGGACATAGATAACATATGGCTCCGGCATGACGACACTACGTACCACACAGCCCAGGGCGTCACTCAAATTCAATCCTATCTATGTGCCAGTGGAATTGAGAATTGGACCACTTTTATCGTGTCACTGTGAGAAGCCGCTGTGGACATTTTAGCGATGCTATATTCCATACATAATGGAATACATGGGTTTTTCAAATAAAAAAGGATTTCGTTAACTCTTCACACAAAGCTTGTTTTATTCACCCGACTCTCAGGCGCTAGAAATGTAAAGAGGTTTTCAAGAAAGGGCCCCACCCCCTGAGAGTCTGCGTGAATTCTGATAAACATAAACGAAAATGGTTAAGACATCGGGTATTGCTATTTATTGGGGTAACAGAAATATAAGAGATATTTAAGTGTTAATAGGTCTGACGATTAAGTGGGTTCAGTTGCATTGGGTGAAATGCAAATAAATTTTAAAACAACGTATAATTTTAAGAAATTTATAAATTTATGTATACCACTAATCGAGAATCTATGCTTTGTATGATGACTGACGTCATATTAAATCTTACTGTAGAGTAATGAAAGATGGAAAATAACTAGCATTTCTATTTGCTTATTTTATTGTTTGGCTAGTTACCAGTTGCCTACCTTCAATGTAGCACCATTCCCCAGAAAATTCTCTCCTCTAACTTGTTTGTTTTTCGTCAAATATTAATTCAACAACCACATAAACAACAACCAATCAGTCACGTTTACGGAGGCTGCCTGCTAATAAATTGAATTTTGAGATTTTACATTTTCACGCTTTTGGCAGTGGAGGGTAGTATTACAGTAATATATGAAAGTAACATTTATACACATTCACAAGGAATATAAAGTAAGCAATATTAGTAAGAATTTTAATTGAAATGAAGTAGAAATGCTTCAATTGTTGCTCAAGAAGGTGAGTTTAGCTAATCTGAAAGAAAGACAAGAACGGAAAATTGTCGACCGGACCAGGAACTCGAACTCCGGACCTAAGAAGTTTAATTTAATAAAATGCGACTAATTCATCTAATACAAATTCAATACGTTCTGAATAAACGAAGTAGAAACAATTTTAATGTACATTTTGTGAATAAAATATGACATTAAATAGACAAAGCATACAAAATGACGACGTTGCCTACCAAACTATCGGACATTTATTTGTCATCATCTAATTAGTGAAGTATAGATAATTGTATACAATTCCATCACGTGTGATAATCGCAGTCGCTTTCGTAAAACGACTACCAGACAATTAATTTTATATTTCTTAAAGGACAAACTGTGACCAGGACAATTTACGTTGATGTCAAACAAAATTATAGAATCCTCATTTTCGAACTCAAAATTTATACTTTTTACGTCATTTGTTCCTTTTACTGATACCTTACAACGATAATATTTACCACTTTGAATTTGTCACAGACGCGATATTTGCTTTTATGTTTCTGAATTCAGTTCCAGCATCACTGGAATACGTGCGCTCATGCTAATTTTAAACTCCCAAATTTAATATTTAATTAAAGAATATATTTTAAGACTCTTTCAGTTCATTTAAGGGGTAATTATTTCCTTTTTATGTAAGTGGCGCTGACATAAACACGTCCCCGAACAATTCTCCTCAGGTTCACGATGGTCCACGTGAACCTGAAGAAAATTGCAGCTTGAACTTGGACGAATTAATTTCCTGACTCTGGAATGAAAAAAGGCGCTCACTACTTCGTAATACTAAAAGCCCATTAAACTCCAATTTATTATTCTTCATTACCCAAAAGAATTAATCTCGAATGTAATTATAAAGGAAGCATCTCAGAAGCGTATGGATATTGGCTGTGATAAATTGAAGGAGGAAAGAAATTAAAGAATTCTGGTGTTTTGAAATCCCTAAAGCTGCAATTATGAGCACTATTAAAATATTTTATTACGGGTAGCGATTAATATGTCGTTTAAGAAAGCAGACTAATTATATATTAATTATGGTGAAGTTGTTTAGAAAAAAATAACATCAATTAATTATGATTGCAATATATAATGATATTAATTTGTAATATATTGATATAAATTTCCTTGTGCAACCCGTTTGTTAAAAATCTACTAAGCATTAATAGTTAAATTAATTTAATTACAATTCGGTAATTGTATCGTCCAAGTTTATGCTGCTTCTACAGTTTCTGATAATAAAATCTTCTGAAAAACAATTCCTTTAGGATATTCTCTAGATGAAACAATATAAATTTAAGTCTGTTGTTATGATTACTAATCCACGGGAGACACTAATTATGGTAGCTATATTATCAAGAAATACATATTTGCGAGTTCCACTGTCATGAAAAATTAATATAAATGAAAACTAAGGCTCCGAAAATAGACCAAAGTGGTTAAAAAAGATTTAGACGTGAGAAAGTGCTACTTAACCCATATATTCGTACCGCTTCATCTTCACTTCTGTATAATTTCTACGTCGACATCGCGTTTTTTATAAGCTGTTCAATTGGGTGGGTTTTGATAATAACAATAAATAAAAAGCAAGATTATACTGCTAAAAATTACAAATTTATTTTACGTAACTTTTTAATACGATTTACATTTGTTCCCCGTCATATTTTACTGAGCTCTTTCTCTAAGGGGTATTCGTGGCTTGGGAGATTGAATGACTTACATATTGACAAAATGGTAAATAAGCCCGCTCGTCCCAGGAGTTTACAATACCTAAGATTAAACTTGGCGGATGTGTGTCGTCTCTCCCACTCGGTGTTGGCTAAAGAAGGCATCCAGTCCGGTAGTTGTTGTGGCTGAGTAACACCCAAGCCTGATGATTTCTGGGTTCTAACCGGCATAAGTCACATGCTGTTGACCCAAAGTAGCACTTGTTGGCTGCTAAGGCCGAAAACTCTCTCCTTACCGCTGGGACCAGAATGACAAATTCTGCTCCCGTCCACCATTTCGTCACCTCGGATTCCCCCTTCCAAAGCCGTACTCTACCAATCGCATGGCATTTACCATAGGAAAATATTTCCTCGCCTTGGGTTTTCCCCGGTCCGAGAATATATTTTTTCAGTCGACGCTGCTTCTTTTCGCTATTATACTCAGATTATCCTTCTGACTAGCCGCCTGACGTCTCGGCACACGATAGTCCCTTTGGCGGCGTCCACTTTCCACTCTAAGGTTATACCTCGAAAAGCCCACTATTTAGGCATTTTCCCCATCAAATATCGTTATAATATTGAACAATTACAAATTATACTTAGAGACAATACTGAAGGTATATAATAAATATTTTCAAAGATATATGTTTTGAAGAAAATGTTTAAATTGGCGCATAAAATGAATAAAGTTCGTCGTGACTCTAAGCAGAAAACAATTCATTATCGCATATAACTCGATACATTTAATATAATTTATTATGATTTTCTAAGCAATATTTCTGGTTTGATAAGCACATTGTATCATTTTAAAATGCAATAATAATAACCAAATTTTATTTCTACTGTCTAATTGAGAGAATATTCTTTGTTGAGTGATTTTATGTACCTTATGAGTTGTTAATTCATGGAGAATTGCATCAGACCAGTCGAAGGACTGAATACAACAACAATAACAACATGATACGTTAGAATAGGTTTATTCGCTTGCAACCAGAACACGTGATCGGATTGCTTTAGGTGAACCACAGTGTCTCAGATAGACTTTGAATTTCGGTATGATAAAGAATTGTTCCATATTTGCAGTAAATTATGGCATCTATAAATTTGAAACTTGTATTCTGAAAGTTGACAGAATGTAAAAAGGTTATGAGGTTGCTTCAAGGCGTTAAAGATTGAGAAAGTCAGGAGTGCACCTTGCATGAATCGGTCATTCAGCTTATCTGAATGAAGAAAGCAGTGATGACCGTCTCTCTTAACGGAACAGACTAGTATCTCTCTCTCCTCGCAGCATCACCGCTGTGACATACATCGTTTTTGCTTGACCCTTTGGTCGATTTCCCTAGACCACGAAATGCCATTGGCCGACGCCAACACGTGGTTCTCAAATATTACAGACTTTGCATGTATAACGGTCCTACGGAAGTTTAATACAGGAAAATACAGGTTTCTCTCATTCGTGTCCAAAAGCCGTCTGGCGACAATCCGGCTCCTTGTCAGTTCCCAATCTTCGCCAAATATTTCTAATGATGTTGTAATAATCAGTTTGATGCAATCCTCCATCGTAACCAGTTCAGCGCAAGCCTTTTCACATCTACATAACTACTACATCCTCCCTGATCTACTTGGCGTATTCCATCCTTGGCCTCTTATTTCCTTACCCTACACTTCCCTCTAATACTAATTTTTAAGTCTCAAAACGTGGCCTATTTATCTGTCTATTCTCTTGGTCAAAGTCCTTCGTATTGTACTCTCTTCTCTTATTCTGTTTAGAACTTCGTGGTTAGTTTCTCTGTCCAACCATCTGATTTTCAGCATTCTTCTATAGCACCACATTTCAAAAGCTTCTATTCGTTTCCGTTTTTCAACTCCTGTCGTCCACGTTTCGCACCCATATAACGCCACACCCCATACAAACATATTTATAATAATTTCCTAATATTCATACTTACATTAGCAGTAAGTAAATTTTCTAATTAAATAACGTATACATTAAATAATAATTAAGCTTTTGTGATATAATTAATTGTAATATGAGTTAATATTAATACATAAAAGAATTTGATACAGTAATTTTATTTCAAAATTAGCTTACCGTAATACACTTTTTTGTTATTTACATAAATTAATTCTTGGGGTTGTTTATTTTGGTTATTTTTCACGAAAGTGCATGTAAGCTGATCCCCGGATGAGCGGAATATTTGATTATTGGTAGTCCTGATTCTTGGAAGGTGTTTTATATTCACTAGCAGATGGAGGAGCAGTTTTTTCCAACTGTTCCAAGTGATAAATAATAAAAACGACAGATTTTACATTTTTATTTAAGAAGAGAGCTGCAGCCCGTATTCACACTTAGCTGAATGACTTACTGTACCGGGACTGAAGGTTATTTAGTACAGCATAAATTAATTTCAAAGTGTATTAGGATTACTGATGCAGATGCACTGTTGTCGATTGAGGATTCTTTTCCATGGTACGGTCGCATTAAAGCATAAAGTTCATGTTATTAGCTGGCGTCTCAGACATGCAGATGCGTTTGAAAATCGGTTATGAATTCTGAGTGTATTAAGGATACATGGGCAATAATGTGTACCGGAAAAAAATGAAAAACGTCAAAAAGCCTAGTGTTGCTTCTTCAAACCCCTATATATTTCTTCACATTTATTTATTCAGTCATCCTAGGGTCAGTGTTGCGTAATTTAATTGGAAAATTTGTTATACAGCTGGATGTCTACGCATCACTTTTTTGTATCATAAAATAAAATGAAAAAATAATACTGCTGTCCAGTAAATATGCTTTTTCGTTCTCCGTTGATATGACAGTCAATCAGTTTTGCCTTTTATATTGTGGCGGGGTTAGATGGAACTAAATTTTACGTGCTACGGGATTTACTTTTCATTATTTAATTAGTAAATATAATGGGTTATATTTCGGTCTCCATTGAATAAATAATGGAAGCTTTTTAACTCTTAAACTTTAATGTATTGAACGCAAATTACTTCATTAAAAACACTTATTGACAATTGACCTAGGTTTGGATTCAAATTGGCAAGACCCATTTACATAAGTGGCTTTGCCTGGCTATCGGGCGTGATCCCCTGGTGGTTGCCATTATGATTGGTAATGACAATGCTACCATGGACCAACGAATGGTATTCGAGGGACACAACGTATGGTGAATGGATAAAATAAGGAAGACTTCGTTAAGGAAATTAGTTGTAATATGTATATATAAATATAAAATATAAACATTATTCAGTTAGCGATGGCCAAATCGATTCTTTTCGTCGAGTCCATTCTTTTAAACGCTTTTCGATTCTATTCTCAACGTTGAACATTAATAACCTGGGGAAGTATGGGGCAGGGAGAGGGACGAATACATACAAAATTCGAAACAAAATATATAATAATTATAAAGTAATTTATTTATGAAAATAAATTTGTTTTAGATGGTTGATAAACTTTGACATGTACTTGAGATAAAAAAGTTTTTACTTTACGAATAAAATGTGCTAAAATTGTACGTATATTATATAAACGAAATATGAAATATAAAAAACGAAAATTAACTTAAAATATACAGCCTTCTTTTATAAATTAAAAGGAAAATTATAAAAACTCTATTTTAAAACATATACGTACAAATTTCGTTCTTCAATTAAAACTATTTTTTAAAATACGAACCTGACAAGGTGAATCTAAATCAAAATCACACTTCATGTACCACTATGAAATGGTGAAGGTAATGTACGGACGATGAAGGTAAAGTCTGGAGAGTTTAATCTATCGTCTTCTAAGATGTCAGGAGGTCTTGTCGAGAACTCAATATTTCCTCTCTAACGGTTCATGTCTCTTCTAATACAATTCTCCGATCGTGCATTCGGGAAAAACGAGCAATTACTTTATTCCGGTATCCATATGACTTCACGGTCCATGGAAACAAGGGTTAATCAGGCTATTGATCATTTCGTATCACACCTACAATGATTTATTGGAAACGAAACAATCTACCCAAGAAATGCGTGGAATAATTTGCGATTTCATCTACAGTGCATCCTATATATGTAGATAAAATTATTTCTGCACATTCATTGCCAATTAAAGCTGTTAATATTTAAATGGGAACGTAAAAACATTATTCAAGGGGAAGAACTAAACAATGTACATTATTATTACTTAGCTGTTATTGGGCATTTTCCCGGTGGCAGCTATATACAAAGAAAACACAAATACAATTACAACTAAGGAAGAATTTGGAAGTGTAGTTTTTTATCTGAAAAAGAAAAGAAAAGAGCCACACAAAAATCACTTCGCTGCACTTCACTGATTATAAAAAAAGTATTACTCACTTAAGTTTTCTTAGCCTATTCCTAAACTGATTTACGCTACCCGGAAAAGTCGTCAGTATTTCTGCAGGTGAGGAATTCCAATCACGTATTGACCTATTTACAAATGAAAATTTTCTTACGTCTGTGCGTTACTCTTTTTCTTTAATTCTGACCGAGTGGTCATTTTTAGAAATATAATTCGGCGCCGTAAGATGGTTTGCTATTTCTTTCCAGGCCCTGTGGTACACCCTTATAAGCTGTATATATTGCGCACAGCCTGGCATGTTTCCTTCTATTACTGAGACCTTCTAAATTCTCGTGAGGATTGTTCGCGAATCACCTGACCCCCAAACATCTTTTCAGCCCGTTTTTGTATTTTTTTCCCTAACGCTAGAGTGTGTTCATTTCGATATGTATCACATCGAAAGGACAAACAAAACCTGGGAAGAATTTATTAACTGTGGATGTAGAGAAGTCGTAAGAATAATAAATAAAAATTAAGTTTCTGTCATTATTATTTAAGCAATTACGAATTTAGCCTCTTATAGGAGCTAAGCCTATCACTAGTAAATTTATTACGAGTTGTATGTTCTATTAATTCTTGGAGAGTGCCACTCATTACATTATCGGTTCATAATCCAACGACTCAAGTAGCTCCCTTATGAGTCGACTAGTGCAGGTGGTTTATTCCCGAGTGGTTCCCGAGGCGGTTCGCTAAGAAATCGACTCAGGCAAGCAGTTTGCTCAAGACTCAACGACTCAAGCATTTTCCTCACGACTCAACGGTTAACGTAACTCACCCACGACTATACGAATCGAACCGAGAGCGGTAATTCTATCTACTGAATATTTTTTGAGAACGGTTTCCTTTGTAACCTTCCCTACTCTCTCTCTCTCCTCTCTTCTCTCTCCTCTCTCTTCTCTCTCCTCTCTCTCCTCTCTCTCCTCTCTCTCCTCTCTCTTCTCTCTCCTCTCTCTCCTCTCTCTCCTCTCTCTCTCCTCTCTCTCTTCTCCCTCTCTTCTCTCTCTCTTCTCTTTCTCTTCTCTCTCTCTTCTCTCTCTCTTCTTCTCTTTCTTCTCTCTCTCACACACACACTAACCAAACACGCGTTAGGCCATTCCCCAAAAACGTGATATATATTGATGATATTTTTACAATGATATATGAATGTTATCTAAACATTTATTACTTAGGAACCAATCGAGGAATATAACTGATACAATAATATTAACCGAATTTTTTACTTAACGGTTTATTACGCGCGAGAAATCAATTTTCATCCGGCTTCCTGCGAGTGTAAAGGTTACTTATGATTATTAATACTACATGTAACAATTTCGTTCAGTACATTATCCAAATATTAGACGAAAGTGAAGTTCCGAGGCAGTGCGTATATATGTGTGTGTATCGCTAACTGGAGCACGGCAATAACTCACAAGCCCGAGGCCCATAGTAGGGTGGGTGTACACAGCGAAGTTGTCGGAGGAGGAAGTGTACGAGTAAGTTGGAGGAGTAGCACAAGTTTGCGCTTTGGCAAGTGTGTGGGGGGGGGGGTTGAGGGGGGGGAGGATGGTATATCGCCACAGTATCGAGGAGGCCTTGCCTTGATTTACCGTTGTGTGCCTGCCTGGCTACCAGTGAATACTAATGCCCCCTTGTTGATGACGATCGTTACACCGTTGCCACCTTCATGTATATGCAATATCGGGGGCCGAATAAATCGCCAACTACCTCCGCCGGAACTGTACTTAATAATCTATCCGTGGCGGCCGACGACACCCATTGCTCATCCGAAAATAAGGTCGTTGGGGCGTTTTCAGAGCGTGAAGTGATTGATGGCCGTACGTGGCCCGGAAAAAAGATGTGGCCTATCAGTTGCCTCTGAAACCGATAAAACGGGCACAGCACACAATATAACATGTTACTATAGATTATGATAGTTATCACCGTATTTCGCATCAAACTGCATCTAATTAACTTTTGAAACAAAACATTTTGGAGATTTGCTTAAGAAAATATCCACGTTACAAACCGTACGACGTTCAATATATTAATATTGTTAACCATAATTAAATCATATGTAACCAACGAGAATTCACGTATGGGCATCAAAATAGAATTAATATTCAGTATCTTTCAAAAGAAATAAATGCACTATAATCAGGTTAGATTATTCATTCTGATGGATATTTATAGACAACGATCGGCAATTTCCCTGACATAAGTGAGTATTTGGTAACAGAGGCTATAATTTTCATTTTTATTATAATACTAATAAAGAAAGAGTATGAAAATGCCTGCAATAGAGCTTAATACGTGTCTCTTACTCTTTAAATTTTATTTTGAACATCATTTTCTTTATGTCCCATTTTAAAACAACGAGTGTCTAAAGTAATATGCTAATCTGGACGTGATAAATATTTCAATTCTACTGACGTTTATTATTTATATCTTCTAAATTATATCCTACGAACTCATTTAGGGGGTTATTTTTCTAAGATTTCTAGCATAACATTTAAAAAAATTTAAAGTAGAATAGTTGTGACAGGTTGTCGTGTGACTGCTCACGAGAGGTTTCAGCAGAAAATGTAAGAGGTGGGAAGACAAATGGATCCTATGAAAGCCGTAAGCTCCTGGTATTTTTATGTTAAGACTCGACAAAGTTTTGAATTTACAATTTTCTTAATTTTGCATTTAACATTTTTCGTATTTATTTATGAATTATCTTATATAATTTTTTTGTTCTTTATTTATGAAATGATGCATTGAAAAGATAAACGTATTTTGTAATGAAGTAAAGCGTTGTTTACAATTTTATTCAATTAGCGGTGATATTCAGCAGAATCACCCTGGCTGACAAACACAATTTGATCGTAGCCAGTCTGTAATACAACTCCTTTCGACGCCGGTGATGTGGCGAAGAGCAACCCGAATCGTTAACACAATACTAGCGGACGTTTATCTCACCCGAGCATTACCCCGTGGAAATTTGAAGGAAAATTCTCTCTCCGTGATGAGATGACCACCGCGAGCCACCCTTCAAATTAGTTGGATCAGAAGAGTCATGGGATCTGACATGCACCCTCATGGTAGGGATGAGAACAGCTGGCCTGATACACGACGAAGGTGGAGGGAAATCAGTCATAATGGATTTTTAAGAAGGAGGGTGAGAGGAGACGAGGTGGAGAACCATTGGAGAGAGCAGAGAGTTGCTGTAGAACTATCAGAAAGAGAGAACTTGCCTATTAATTTCTGGAGGGACGTTTTCGTTGGCCCAATACTTGAGCATCAAGTATCTTTGTTCATGCTAGTAATCGACACGCTTTAAAACAACACGTAATTTCACAAAGTAGGAAGAATCTACCTACACCGAGACAGACACCAGGCAGCATCAAGTGGCATTGCCCATCCACGTAACTAGATTGCGTCCCTTGCTAAATTTTGAATCTGAGCTAGCCGTGGAATTTAATGGACCCTAAATTTGTATTAGTCGTAATTTAAAGCAATAAATTAATTTCTTTAATGTTAACGTATAATTTGTAAAAATTTAAATTAAAAAAACTTATTTCCCTATGTTGTCCATTACAATACCATGAACTTAATTCTACATGATTTTTTCCAACAGCCAAGTTAAACCAATAAATGACTACATTTTATTTCAGAAATGATTAAACACGTTTTCAATAAACAAATTTTAAACAGTATTTTCTGGTATTTCTCATCAAAGCAAGAAATTGAAAGACTTATTGTAAAATTACCTTCAGTAGCAACACGGTAGTGATTCAACGACCAGAAACTAATCACCTGTCAACTAGTATCAGGAAAAATTCATTAAACATTTGGATAGTGCAGTAGGAGCATAAAAAATATACATTTCTGTCTACTATGGCATTTTCTAATTTTCAATTGGTTTAAAAGCCATGTGTTGATCATAAATATGAAATGAGGGTCACTTGTAATGAAACTACACATACTTGTTTAAGTTGAATTAAAATAAAAGATTAATATCGAAGATACGCTGTGATTTCTTTAAGAGGCATTGGTTCAGAAATTCGGTTTGTTGAATTATTAAACTTAAAATGAATAGTCAAATACTTGATTTATATACCTCTGAATGCAGTACAAAAATATGTCGTAACAATATTATTCAATATATTTATACGAATATAATTAAATGAGTATTATTAAAATTGAAATAGCATATCAAATCGAAAGATGTAAAAATTAAAGACAGTGAGCAGTAAATATTTTTATAAATTTTGAAAATTTGAAGAAAACAGAGAACTTAGGGTTACTGATAGAAAATGCATACGTAATGGTGACGAAACCTAGAATATAAGTGCATTTAGCACTGATATAATTTTAAAGTCAGAACAGCAAGTATTTGAAGGACGAACTGAACAAATTTTTCCAGTTATTGAATGAGAGAAATGCAATTTCGTACTGTATGTGTCGTTCATATATTCGGCATTTACGATGGTTTACTAGACCGGAAATTTAATTCCATAGCAGCGAAATCAGTAGGTATTTGCCGTTGGAGAGTAATTAAAACGCGCACGAAAGGCCACGACGACGCACGAGATAAAGGGTAGAACGTTTGGGGATTTAAAACCTCCTCGCAATCAGACGGCCATTTGCAGGGAACGACGCATAACCGTCCATCTTGTTACACGTCTCGCTGGCTTCTGCAAAGTGCTCTACTTTGTTGCTTCGGGTCTTTATGACGCGAAGCCTAAAGCTTCGGGGCTTTTAAAACAGCTACGAAAACACGACTCTTATTACTATAAGGCTATTAAACATCGACAGAACCGTGAGCGAACAGAATATTCCATTTCCCTTACAGTTCAAATGGATATAACAGAAAATATAGCCTGCCAGTTCACTTTCGTTACTAAGGTTTACTTAAACACATTAATATTTTACTTATCATTCATTAACCTAAGCAAGTATTTGAAGGCTTCATATTTTTATTGATAATACTTACTCGCACTCAACAAACATTTGGAATAAGGATTATAATTTAATTGTAATTCACAATTAATTAATTCCAGTGTGTTGTGATTAGTTTTTAATATTGGGATTCTGTATGCCAATGTAATGTAAGTAACAAGTGAGGGTTTTCGTTTTAGTTAAGTTGTAACAATAAAAATCAAATCCAACGAATAATTGTTCATTTCTCAAAAGATTTGTAGAAGTATGATAATTATCAAGGATATTATATTTACTAAAATATTTAATATGAGTAATTTCCAGGTGGTAGATAAAATAATTGAACAAGGAATAGACTTACTGAAAAATATAAAAAACTAAGAAATATTAAAAAATACATAGGAAATTCAAACTAGATTGGCTTCAGTTTCCTAAAAATTTTAATATGTAGGTAACTTTATTTCCTGCAATTGTATAATCTTATCATTCAAACCTAAATGAGGGCCAACAAGTGATGTATGTGTAAGTGACTTTCCCCTAACTTTTCTCCAATATTCAATTACCGAAGTTTAATGACATTCATCCCTTTCACTTTGTTGAATTGACAGGGTTGACTCAATTAAAGTTCTTGTTGGGCGTTCGCCTAAATATTTCGCATTTTGTTTAAATTGCTGCTCCATTGTAGTATTCGTTTTGAAGATTCTTCATACCGTCTGCAATTTTACTTTATCAATTCTGTTAAGCGAAGAACATCTAGTACAACTTCTTGAAGTGCATGTGTTATGTTACCTACAAATTTTAAAACAACAAATTACTTCCATGGCAAACACGATCTCACTGAATTTTATTAAATCCAATTTTTCATGGCCACATTATGTTTTGATTTTATTTCACCCACTTTGTTATAATCTCTCTTCACTACAAAAATTAAACAAATACTGCAATTTTCAAATAAATGACACGGCGGAAAATAGAATCGTCTCATGCCGATAGTTTGAGAAAATCGTATCACATGCAGAATTTGAAAATAGTAACTAGGATACAAAAGTCTCCCCAGTTGATCTGAAAAGGTTTTTCCTTGTCTTACGCCATAATTTTCGGTTTTAATCTATTTCTTTGTTATGTTAATATCCAAACCCTCAATATTTTTCTTTATTGATTAGTTTTCATGTTTTTGTTGTTGTGGTGGTTGTATTAATTCCTACGTCAGGTCAGTAGGAACCCTCCATGTTAGCCTATCCTGTGCAAGCCTTTTCATTAATAAATTCCCTAATTAGTTTAGCGTTACCTTCTTCGCCTCCCTTTTCTGTTCTTACTCCACACGCTTCCCTCTATTTCTAATTTTACAAGACCCTTGTGTCTCAAAACGTATCCTATTAATCTATACCTTCTCCTGGTCACAGTCCTACATGTTGTTCTCTCTTCCCCTATTCTGCTTAGAAGGTCCTGGTTACTAACTCTAACCACCCATCTGGTTTTTAGCATTCTTCTGTAGCACCACATTTCGAAAGCTTCTATTCATTTTCTTTACTAGTTTTAATATCATTAACATAATTCCTTATCTGTCAATTGGAGACAGTAAAAAGAGAATCAATTATTAATATATAAAAATTTATTTGCTAAATGGAAATACCAAAATGTAGCTGCTATGATTTCACATCATATTCTAATACCTATATCTACAATTAACGCTAAATTTAGTGGAAGTAACGTAGGTATATTGCATATCTCCAACAACTCACTAGGTGCTTGAGAAGTCAAATAAGAGGGAAACTGTATTGAATATGAGAACGACTGCGTGTGAGTCATTATATTTCCAATAAAATGTGACTTTTTTATGTTAGCAATACTAGAGACTGACGAATTCCCAATTAGGAATCAAATTTGATGGAAGTCTAAGGGCAATAACGCTCGAAACCCGCTGTACAGACCGAATTCGATACTTGAAACGTGTGCTCAATAATGGCGGCAGTGTCGGGAGGCACGTAAAACTGTTGCGTGTTTTTGTTGCCTTCCATGGCAGGAGCTGGAAGGATTGAAAGAGGAGAGAACAGCCTCCAACAAAAGGCAGCACTCGCCGCTAAATCCCCAATCTGGAAGGCAACCCCCGCGTCCTCCTCTCGCCTCGTACGTTCTTCCGACGGAATACTTTCTCTTGGACTTGATCATTTGTTCGCTCGCATTTTTGCGTCCCTGTACAGACCGCCCATTCACTCTTTGCCATCCGCGCCATTAAACAATGCTGGAAGCGATGCGAGTTCTTTTCCAACACGCTGATTGGTTCTCAAGTCGAGAGCTGCCTCTCGTGAAGGCAGATTCCTCCCATTCCCTAATAACAAACTTAAATTACCCATTTAAAACCGTCCCTTTCCGAAACTCTTTCCTCTGAAACAAAACCGCGATTCGAACTCTCACGTCGATACTAAATCTGAGAGGCTTTCATAATTTTCGAGATGCACTTCACTAAATGCCGTCGATCCTTCGCCTGACATTATCTCTCAATGTGTCCGTACTTGCTGAAGTCTGTCATTAATGAGTCGGCTGTTATATCATTAACTCATCACATAAAATCCATGAACGACGCATGGTACCAAGTTAATAGGTAAATTACTGACAATGTATACAGGCTGAATAATAATCTTTATTCCGCAATATCTATATTTTATTACACTTATATTTACAGAGTCGTCAAATACTTTAGAATGACTAGAGTTAAAATTTGTTCATTTCTTTACGGCGTTTTAAAAAAATCATTTAGAATCGAAGAACGCCCGCAATTTTGACCCAAAAGTTATGTGGCATATTCCAATAGAATTAATTTCGTTGCATTTTAAGTGTTTTATGAAGTAATTAAATAAAACTAAAACCTCAATTTTTTTTAAAAAAACTTCGTATTTTAAGAATAAATATTTTTCTTATACATTAGCTGTGTACTGAATTTCATCTTTATGGGGTAATGTATTTTTATCATTCTCAATATTAACTAATTCCCCTATAATTTTAGAAAAAATTATTCAGCCATTTTCGGGGTTTTATTTAATCCTTGGGGTCTCATGAACGGATAAAATTATCTAAAAGTCTCTGGAAATTGTAACTAAATCTCCTGTTAACTTAACGTCACTTTTTATCGTCTGTGACGATAAATAAGATTACTCAGTTGTTTTTCACATTAATTGTTGCAAATATGTAGAAAAAAGTGAATAGAAATCTCGTCAGGGAAACGCAAGTATATATTATTTATGTGTTAAGAAGATGTCTAAAGGTCTGCATTTTGTATTATAAAGTCGTTCTCTATCGGGTTTTGCAAGGTTGTCACATACCGAGGCCTCCTTCATGAGGTGTATGTTCCGGCGTCGCAGACTTTGTATATACGGGATCCTATTGGATCAGTCAGTCAGATGCCTCCTAAACTTGGAGAGGGTAATCTGCGACTCAACAGTAAATATCTCTCCCGTCATTCGTAAGGGCACGAGACAAGAACCCAAGAGCACTGCATCTTTTTCAGGGCAATCACTATGTAGCCCGGAGGCCTTAGTTAACCCTGGCAGCATTCATCAACCTTTCACATCAATTCCCTTCCTATGCAAAGGGGAGTTGCCAGTTTCTGGATCAACTTTATGTAGCCTGTTACACAGAAATGACAGTGATATATACTAGAGATGGGAGAAAAGCTTTCTTTTTAGAGAACAACTCCCTGTCCGCTCACCGCTTCCGATGCACTGAAATGCATTCCATAAATTTTTATTTGTTTCCCTGGCAAGTAGGTCATTAATTTTTTAATCTAAACGTCCACATTTATCGCACTTTTAAAGAAATAATTTTAAAAATTAGGGACTTTTCTTACTAAATGATGAATTTGAATACACTGGAATGAATTCAGGTTTTCTTATAAAGAAAACAATTTCGAAGTATAATATCTGTAAATGTCTCATTTACAGAAAATGTTGATACTTTCTAAATAAAATAAAATAAATTTTCTATTTATGTCACAATGTGCTTTATTATTTATTCTCTCGGCTTATACTTTTCGATTTATTTTTGTGTGTCTGGATCACTTACTGTTTATATTAATTAGTATAGAAAAGAGAAGAATTGCTTCAATGATTAGCTGGAACTTGGCCCAAATATAGTTCATTCAATTGGAATCACAGACCAATTTTTTCAGAGCGTGTTCTAGGTTGATTATCCGATCATCTTACCCAAAGGCTAGAAACTGTTTACAATTTGATTGATGAAGCTATACTTATATTCAATTCTATCATTGTGCTAACCTTAACTATGTACTTTACCACTATACCATTAATTTTATTTCTAAACATATAAAAATAACTAAAGTCAACCTAAATTTTTATGCTCAAAATAAATTTATATTCAATTTTTGTAGAAAGATCGGAATGGAGCTTCCTTATAAATTCATAGCTTATCTTTCTATAGTATCTTAATAAATGAACTAACGCATTTATTTAATACGCTTAAAATATCTGTAATTTTTACATCAAATTATTATTTTTCTGGTTTTATTAAAAGACACAAACTTACTACGAATACGTTTCCTGCCACTAATGAAGGAAGTTAAAGAATTATGCTACTTGTGCAGCATAATAACTAGGGTTGGTAGAAGTATAGTTGACAAAGAGTACAGGGAATAAAGGCTTTCGCAATAAAGAGGAATTTACTTACGGCTAATATAAGTATGAATATTAGGGAATTATTAAAAATGTTCGTATGGCGTGTGGTTTGTGTGCGATACGAGTACGGTAGGAGTTGTAGAAAGGAAAATAATAGAAGCTTTTGAAATGTAGTGCTATAGACGAATACTGAAAATCAGAAGGGTGGATAGAGTAACTAACCAGGAAGTTATATGCATAATACGAGAACAGAAAACAATGACTTTGACTAAGAGAAGGGGTTTGGAGACGTGAGGGTCTTGTAAAATTAGCATTAGAGGGAATTGTAGGGGGTCAGAACAGAAGATGGAGACCAAGGATGGACTTCGTTAAGTAATTTAGGAAGGATGTGGGATGTCATAGTTATATGAAAATGAAAAGTCGGCACAGACTTGATTAATATGGAGGTCTGAGGACTGAAGTTACAACAACAACCTCAGCGACAAACTGATAGGGTTGATATAACGTGCAGAGAGAATCTATTTTTGTGTGGGAACAAACACGTGATAAATTCTTTAATAATGTAAACTGGAACACATTGCTACGGATTTGAAGAGGACTGGAATAAAATATTGAGAAAGAAGAGTTATCCATAATCCCTACACAAAGCAGTTAGCAGTAATTAGAATTGAAAGACAAGAAAGGAAGCAGAAATCAATAAATGGGTAAGGCAAGGCTGCAGTCTGTCGCCCGAGCTCTTTAACTTATATATAGAACAGCCGATGAAGAAAGTTAAAAGGGAATACGGAAAAGGAATCATAATGCAAGGGGAAGAAATGAAAAACCTTAAGTTTTGCTTATGATATTGTAGTATTAGGGGTGTCAGAAAATAACTTGCAAACCATAATAAAAGAATTAAATATGAGGATTGCATTAAGGAAAATAATAGAAACTTTTGAAATGTGGTGCTATAAAAGAATGCTGTAAATCTGATGGGAGGACATAGTAGCTAAGCAGGAAGTGCTAAGCAGAATAAGGGAAGAGAAAACAATATGGTGGACTTTGGCCTAAAGAAGGGATAGATTAATTGGTAACGTTCTTAGACACGAGGGTCTTGTCAAATTAGTATTATAGGGAAGTGTATGGGGTAATAACAGTAGAGGGAGGCTAAGGATGGAATACGCTAAGCAAATTAGGGCGGATTTTGGATGTGGTAGTTATGTACAAATGGAAAAGGCTTGCGCAAGGTAGGTTAGCTTGGAGGGTTAAATCAGACCATTCTAAAGTATAAATACCACAACAATTTCAACCACTAATGTAACATATAAAATTAATTGTTCTTATTGTGATTTCTGTAATATTGGCCAAACGAAGATAAATCTGAATATAAGTTAAGTTTTAAATTTTCTACTTGTAAACACAATTCAATCCCTGGCACATCAACGGAATTATTGGATCGGTTTTGATAACGCCTTTGCTTTACACGTGGTATCGCATTTTAGAAAGTGATTTATTTCTGAAATGTTACATATTAAAAATGAATGTAATCGTGTTAATGTGATAACGAAAATGTTAATAGATTGTACGATGCATTATTTAAGTTCTTTAGTCCTTTAGTGCTTTTTTTCGCATTTTTTTCAGTCCGGACAGTTTAAATTATTTCAGTACTGTTCTCTTTCCAATTTTTATTCTGATAATGGTGATACTGAACATTATTAGTCTTACAGACGTTAAGAAAGTATATGTTATATTAAAATTAATTGATAACGCTGAAATCCACAATTTGTTCCGTTAATTATTTTTTGGTTTCTAAAGTTAATAGCCAGTTTGAAGAAATAATTATTTTCTAAATCAGTATATTAGTCGGTAGAAGCCAACATTAGTTGATTGTAGTAAATCAATTTTACAGCAATGT
Source organism: Eucriotettix oculatus (assembly GCA_034510155.1). Lineage (NCBI taxonomy): Eukaryota > Metazoa > Arthropoda > Insecta > Orthoptera > Tetrigidae > Eucriotettix > Eucriotettix oculatus. Next base: position 87,671,819 of record CM067377.1, read on the forward strand.
AACCACAACTAATTTGTGTTCTGTGTTGACAATACGGTAGTGCAGTTTAGTGTATTGTGTGTTTACCATGTTCCGTGGAGCACAGTGCCGCGGTGTGTCAAAGGTAATATGCTTGCGGTAGGCTATTATCGCTGCCCTGTGATTCCTGCTACGCATTCTTGGACCGTTGCTCAACGCTGTTTCTATGATTACTCAATCCATAATTTTAAGCTAAAAATGTCGTCAGGAAACGATTTTACTTATTGTTAGAACATTGAATTATAAATCAATATTCGAGATTGACTTGTATTCAAACTCAGTTATTCTATTTTATGAATTCTTAATTGCCTACTGCGTATAATAAAGAACGACTTGAAAATGATGGCTGACTTCTTAGAAATTTCATGGCAGTGACGTATTACTTTATAAAAATAGTTTTACAATAGAACGACCGGAATTCGAAGAATAGATTTTAATTCTGTTTACTTAGTAATCGAATAAAAAAAGATTACATTGTTGCTACACAAAATATAATAATCATTGTCTTACATCTAGGGTACAACAGATGTATTCAATAAAAAACAAATATTTTAAACCAGCCAATGATATTTATTTAAGAAAAATACACTACGTTTCAGGACATATTTCTACATCCTTCAGGTTACAACAGAAAAATTTAAGATTCAACGTAATAATTTTTTAAAACTATAATTATAACAGTCAATAAATGAGTAAACATAAGTTCTTTTCCTCAGTTGAGTGACTGAAACACCTGGTAGGATCCTTAAAGTATAGCCCGGGGGCTACGTTGTTCTACCTTCCGCATCCCCCCTTTTCAATTCCCTTCCTATGCTATTAAAGGGGAGTTTCCAGTTTCAGGATCAACCTAATGTAGCCTGTTAACTCCCCCCCCCAAAAAAAAAGCGTTCAACAAGTGGAACTTAAATTAAAATTATTAAATCATTTTAGTGCAATTCCATACCAAAAAAATCTCTTGCGAAAAGGAACGCCAAACCAAGTGTGAAAGAAAAATACAACGCTATTTTTCGTATCAAAGTAAGGTACGGAACAAACATTGGCGTTTCTTATTACAATACAATTTCAAAAGATATATTTCATCAAAATTTTAAGTAGAAGAAAGGATATTGCTAAGACTTGTAGTCTTCAAATTACCCGTATAGATCTGCTTGCCGGAAAACTAAGTTCAGCTTGTTATTCTCTGACAACACTAATGCAACAAGTTGACAAAAAGTACGTCAAAATGGTTTACTTCGCGTATTTTCATTCAATTATGAGCTATGGCATCTCTAATTGGGGAAACTGCTCCAGGAGTAATGAAATATTTAAGTTGCAAAAGCGTGCAATTAGAATACTTTCTAGCACGAATTCTAGATCGAGTTGCAAACCTTTCTTCAAAAGTTTGCAAATACTTACTTTACCAAGCGTATATATTTATGAAATATTAAAGTTTGTAAAGCGGAACACTAATTTGTTTCAAACAATTGGCGAGTTTCATGAATACGCGACCAGAAATCGTTCAGCTCTAAGGTCGGACAAGCATCGCCTTGCTCTACACCAGAAAAGTATTCACAATACCGGCATAATTTTATACAACAGCCTTCCGCCAGAGGTTAAAAATAGTACCTACAAAAGCTTCGTGAAGCAGAGTAAAACTATTCTTTTAAATGGCGCGTTTTACTCGGTACAGGATTTTCTTAATCTTCCTTCTAGTATTTAAAATCAAGGTTCTTGCAAAAAGTGTTGAATGAGCTGCCTTGTAAAATAGCACATCACATATCTTTAAAATTTCTATTCAGCTTTTTCTGCTCTTTTGTTTGTTTCATGTATTGCCTGGAGCTACGACAGAGGGAAGGACAGTTTCCTGGTCGCAGAGCTCCAAGTAGTTAAAACTCCATTGCGTGTTTCTCAGTGTGTGCTTGTTTGTGTTTCCCAGTGTGTGTGTGACATCGTGTGTCCGTGGTGTGTTTATATTGACTTTTGTCTGTATACATTTTCTTTTATTAATTTATTTTAAGATTATTTGTCTTTAATAATGTACCTTATTTTGTTAATTTTTAGTGTATGACGTATCCTATTTCCTCAATCGAGAACTAATGGAAACAACAATAAATCTAAATCTATCATTTATTAACTCGTAATTCTGAAAAATGAGATTCCGCTATACAGCCATATTCATGTGAAAAAATATATTACATTTTTATAAAACCAGTCGCTAACTCTCTCAACATATTCAAATTTCATATATTTTTTAACTAATTTATCACATTTTTGAACTCATTCACATTATTTCCACAATCTATTAATATTTTAATAAGTTTTAAACAGTTACCTTAGTAAATGCCTACATTGGAAATCTCATTCTTCTTACTTATCAGCGACTAAATTTTCTTCTAAATAAATATCTTCTCTTAAATTTCGATCTCTCAATTTGAAGTATTAAATCCTTTCTAATTACAACTATGAAATAATGGTCATCTAGCGCCACTGCCTCGCATCACAGACGGACGTCCCGGGTTCAATTTCTGGCAAGGGCCTAGATGTTTATGTATTTTTTTTCACGTTCCCTGACTAAGCAAAGATGACTAAACAGCAAATCAATTACCCAATTGGAAATTCGCTAGAGATCCTATATGTTCGTGCGATTGTAAGAACAGAATTGAAATTAATGTGATGCACAACAAGTTACTGAAGTTTACTTTTCCGAGTAATATAAAATAGGAAAGAAAACTAATAACATTATACGAAAAATATTTTAATTCTCTAAAAAGTTATATTTTATAATTGAAACATGTGCAAAATAAGTATTTATTTAAGTTTCCCACAGAATACGGAAACCTAATATTTGATTAGGGAAAAATTATTAGCACCGAAACCTATGGTTGTTTTGATATAAGTGAACACAACCTTTGAAACCATAGACGATGATGGTGTGTCATAAATTCTCTGTTGTCAGACTAAAATCAAGAACATGAACTGTATCGCAGGATATTGATAAAATTGAAACTGTCGTCGCTCGTCATAGTGGAGTAAATAATAATACCGTCTATAAGTGAGGATAATATTCATGTTGGTGTTCCAACTTTCCAAGAAGTAAACTTCAATTTTACTCCGTAGCACTTCTTGCGCAATAACAGCTTTATTACAATTCATTGTCGATGACTTACTTAGAAAACGTTAAACGCCAGTTCTTTTTTCCCTCCTCCTATTTGAACTAGTTCAATTTTTAATAGCATAATAACGCTTATAATTTTTCTGTAATAAAATCTGATATGACCAATAATAAAATGAAAATTATTTGCTTCTTATTTCAGTAATTAATCCTTTCCATTTATGAACAAGAAGAGGATTATTTTAAAATATTCCCCTTTAAGGCACATTAAATACAATGGATGCATCACCTTTATAATTAACCGCTATATTTCACCCTTTTGAAATTAAATAATTATTCATAATAATAAATTTATCATGTTACAAATTTTGATCATATGTAATCAACAAATATATTTATTCATATTTTATATTTTTTAATGAAGCTCTGAAAATTTATGAAGCGGTGTTTGTTGGTAATATAATATTTTATATAAAAGAAACAAAGTGAATCATTAGATGCCCTTTTTTCAGGAAGTAAACGCGACACAGTTGTTAACAGTAATAATTTCTATAAAGTAACAATTAACGTTACCAATTAATACTTTTATTATTGAAATAAAAAATTCAAAAATATAGTTAACGAAGCCACGTTTTACCTGTGGTGAAAACTATTAATTACCAAAGTTATAATTGAAAATATCGTTAAAATAAAATTTATTGCAATACAACAGCATGGCAAAAAATGTCAATAACAATGGGGATTATTTTTTACAATTAAATAAATTAAAACACAAATCAAATAAAATATGATTTTAAGTGAAAGTCAAATATTATTTAATGTTGAAGCGCAAATACTTTTGAAACATGATACTGTCTTACTAATTTTATTTTATTATTGAAGATTAAAACTTTTTTAAAATTATAAACACGTATTATAAGTCCGCAGTAATCCTACTTGGGAACTATTCAACAAATCATTGTTGCGAACGTTTTATCGATGTCACGTAAGAGTGTCAGCTCTGAAACGTATATTTCACAGGAAGGAAGAGGTTAAACGAAACTTCTGTCTTTTAAAACGATACCTTTATACATGTCTCATTGACCTCCTTAAAATAATAATTGTTTTGAATGTCACGCAACAGTTAGAAGCCAAATAAAAATCCATATTATTTAATATGCATCTTCATTTGGGAAATAAATACTTATCTCGTCATTGAGTGAATGGAGCTTGTTATTTAAAGACATGAAATTGCTTCGAGGTCGGATTCATTACAAGCGTACTAACGAGCTGCATTTGTCTTCTTTTACAAAGTCCACGGTTGGAAGCTCGCTGTACTTGGAAAACGATATAACAACGGAAATGTAAATATTAGAAACCTTGTCTCAAATTACAAACGCTTGTTTCATTAATGTTAGCATAAATTAAAGTTTATGCAACTAAAAACCGACTGGTAAAATTTTAATTCCGTTGAAAATCTTGTATAATGAGCAACAGACATAAAGAAATTTATATAAATTATACAACAGTATCTTATTCAGAAATTTTTGGTATTCCTAAAAGTAAATGGATATTAAAGAATGTCTTATTTGCAATTATAATAGTTGTTTCTGACTTACGGAGAGTATGCTGTTTGCTCTACAACATAATTTTGGTCCTCCGGGCCGGATGATCAATCAAAATTGTGTTGTGGAGCAAACAACATACTCACTGGTAGACAAAGATGTAAATTATCTTTTATTTCAGACTAATTGCCACACACAGACAAAATGCTTCTTTTCGCGTCAACCACCTCCGCGCTACAAAAGCCAAACGAGGGGTAGGGGTGGGGGGTAAAGGTTACAATTACGCAACAATGAGATTCCAAACAAATTTTATTCCAAAATCAATTATGTGTTATATTTTGCAAATATTATAAGTGGAATATTTCGAATAACAGTAGTTTCAATATAGGCGTAATCAAAACCTTACTGATTTGCCCTAAGTAGTCAAGGAAGAAAAATATTAAATTAATTAAAATTATAATATAATGCAGGTATTGACTACATACGTCTTAATTCGATGCGCAAATAATAAGAAGTAATTTTTACACACTTGTGTGAGGTTCTGCGCTCCAACGTCACGGACAACCCTGCTGTTCGTAACTCATTACAGATTCTAACAGCTGATCGGAAATTTATGTAAATTTCGAGGACAAAGGGTTTGTATATTTCTCAGTAGTAATTAATAAAATCTTTTTGAACTACCGATTAAGCTCTTTCCCTTCATTTATTTGGGCACACGTCTCACCCTGTGAAGATTTACGTCAGCCCAACTTTCTTCCAGCAAACCAGGGTCTGATACAGCAGCTCTGTCCTCAGGAAAACTCTCTGGAAGCAGGATCCTAATCATAAAAGCAAAGCAGTAACCGTACAAATCTGGGTCAAGCTCGAACCCATGACACTACACGATACAGAATTATCCGCTCCACAGTGAATTCGATCGTTCCAAGACAGTCTCAGGTCAGCTCCGTCAATAGAGAGAACTGCTCCAACGTACAACCTGCGATCTACCGCATTTCACTCAAGTGGCAGACTGCTCTAATTTCTACTCTACTCTTGCCATCTTAGTGTTTCTAATAATTCACACAATCACACAGTCTATTATTGCTGCGGTATCGTTCATTAGTCTGGCTCAAATGTTGCGTGGAAGTGAGCCGTTAACAACCCCCAATAAACCGAAAAATACCGTTAGCAATTAATTTTTCCAACTGACGCCCAACAATACTTGATTACTCCAATATTATAAACTACAACTAACCCATAAATAAAATTAAAGTGTCTATCTGTATGTTTGCCTCGAATAGACTCCGAAACGGCTCAATGGATTGCAATGATTTCACACTCTTGGTCGATTCTTAGAAACAGTTTAACGAATTTCAATAAAAATTTCAGGTATTGAAACATTTACATTTTCGCGTTTGTTTCATTTCTACATCATGCAGAGTTTAGAGGATATTAGCATAAATATTTATGACTCTATTGAATTACTGCGCGAAAACCTGTGTGAAAACCAACTGCACGCTATAAGTCGTATTAGTTATTCCTATACCATTCATCGGACTTATTGAGTTATTATAAGAATAATTTTGGCAGTATGAGAGAAAGAGAGCGGGCGGGTATTCTCACTCCATCTATTGTTGCTGCAGGATTCGGGCCGTAATCAACTTAACGTTGGCAGAGAGCTAACTCCCTGAGAAATAATTAAATTCTTTGGATCGTCCATACGATGCATCAATAATTTATTTTTATTTTGTTATTTATCATTGTTAAAATAAAATAAATGTAATTTGTCCCAATAATATAATTGAAGTTTCTGGAAGTCTGGGGGGCGGGTTAACAGGCTACATGAGGGTGATCCTGAAACAGGCAACTCCCCTTTAATAGCATGGGAAGGGAATTGAAAAGGGGGAAGCGAAAGGTAGAGCAAGGTAGCCAATGGTTAATTAGGGCCCCCGGGCTATATTATAAGTATCCTACCCGGTGTATCACCAAAGAGATGCAGGGAAAACCCTAGAAAACCGGCATCAGGTAGGTCGGTCATTGGGTACTATTCTTACGCCCTTCCGAATGACGGGACATGAGTTTGATGTTTGTTCGCAGTATTCCTTTCTCCGTGTCTTCACCAGTTTTAGGAGGCAGTTGACCGACTGATCCAATGGAATCAGCGGACAACTCTTGCCTTATGCACAAGGTCTTGACTACGAAACGTGTGTGTAAGCTTTACACACATGGAAATATTTGATTTAAAAAAATGAGTTTTGGGTACGGTGCTTCGTAAAATGGTAGTAATATGACCATTTTATATGGCCTTATTTACTTTCGAGGTAATAACACGTCTAAGTTTGCTGAGTCCCTATTTTATATTATGATTAATCAGTAGAAGCTGGTAAGAGTTTTGCCATCAAAATGTTAAAAATGAACTCTGAATTCACGCAGTGAAAATAGTACGGTCAACTAAATTGAAGACTATGGCCTTCTGAATTTGTGGGTGAATTTAGCAACAGTTAAGGACTCTACTTGCATAATTCTGTCCTGTCCGGGAGAAAGAACACGCATATTTGTGAAGCTCATAAAGGAAAATCAAATAAAATACAGAACAAACAGTTGTATTATTCGAAAGAATGCATAATAGTATTTGACGACGTCTTTTAAACATATCATTAAGTGTCGGCCACCATTGTTGATACACTGATTGAGCGAATCATTTCGGGCAAAATTGCAGCAACTTCCTGTTAAATGGACTCCTTTAGGGTTTCTCTAGTTTAAGAAAGATGTTGGCATACCTTTGATTTGAGATAAGAGTCGCAGATTGTCAAATCTGGCGAACGCTACGGCCACCCGATATCACCACGCAAGGAGATGACATTTCCTCTGACAATGTCCACATCTTGCTGTCCGAGGTCGGCCAAGAGATGACCGTTTCAGTACTGATCTGAAGTCTGACACCCAACGATAAATCGTCTTTTTATCGGGAACACGGTCCCGTCGTCAAAAGCGCAAACCGCACGCAAAAGGTACGCTGCGTTGCTTTCCATAATCCGCCATTTTCTATAAACTTCTCAATAACAAACGTATGATTCTGTCGTCACCACGTCAAGCTGTACACTGAAATGGCACATTCACCACTTCTCGATGACGTATGCCTTGCAGAGATATATCTTTCGTAAATAGGAGTGTTTTCTCTACCGGATCTTCTATTATAAAATAAAGAATAAACAAGTATTCAATTATTTAAACACGCGATACCTACAACAATCGTATTATATTATGTTATATAAACATTTTAATAAGATATTCTTAGAATACCATTATTAAATTAAATAATTATATATTGCAATTTCAAAATTTTAAAACATGCGTTTATTTCAGTGTTCACATAGATATATATGCCAAGATGGTACCAAATTGTATTTTAATATGTAAAGAAAAGTGTGTGTGGGGTAATTTATAATATAATATGCCCCATGTTGGTGGAAGGAAATTATAAAGAAAAGTGTGGGGATGGGGTTAATTTTATTAATTATTCAATTATTATTATAATTTTAATATTAAGCTCCACAGTTGGGTGACAGATTAATTGAAGTCATAAAGGGATTAATTATTAAATGATAGAAAGAGAGAAGAAATGATTTGATTTATTATTCTGAATTTAATATCAAGAAAATTTAAACAAGAAAATTGAATCAAATGATACACAAATAAAAAACGTTAGCAATAATAAATTTATATTGAGATTCATTAACAATCTGTGAGGTAAACGAGGTAAACGAAAAGGAAGCAACGTAATTTATGGCCGATAGGTCTTTCAATGTGTACTCTATAAAATCAATGTTAATGATACCCCGCGCGGAATGCAGCTGCATTCTGGCGGTGTTTTGCTCTGGTCTGCTGACTTGGGGGCGACTGATGTCAGTCCTCGCTGGTTGCATCGGAATAGTTGAAGCCTTGAGCCAAAATAACTGAGGCTCCTGCTAAGAGGTCATGACTCTCCTGAGGTCTCAATTTTATGCCAGCGACTCACTATTTTCTGCCTTTAAATATCTTCATGCCAGTTGTTCACCATTCTCTGTCTTTCCACCTCAAAAACTTCTCACACGTAACCTCAGTAGGAACCCAAAGACGTCCTACTTAATTATAGAAGACAAACTGCTGCAATAGCACCCATTGGCTTGAATTTCAAAAACTGCAGCCAATATGAAAAATTTTAGTTGCAGGACGTAAACAAGTGAAACAGCACCTGTTTCCTAATAGTTCCGTATCCAGTAGCAATTCCAAATTTTTCACGGCGAACTTCCGACTTCGGCAACAAATCTTTCTCAAATTAGAAAGAGATAACTCTTTTGTTCGTGAAAGTGTCCTTTATTCCATTGTGTAGAAAAAAGGTTCGTTTTCATTTTCCGAAGGAATTTCGGAAAAAGGGTGTATGCTCTGATCCACATTCCCTCAGCAAAATCCGTCGCAGGCCTTTCGTAATTTCACTACATTACAGATAATATAGTTAATTTCCTACTAAATCACATACGCTTTCGGCTGAGAAAAGTAACGTTGACGGAAACGAAGGAAGGTAAATGAGTGAAATCAAATGTAAAGCGAGTTAATGCATAGGAAGACAGACCAAAATAAGTGAGGCCACGAGAAAATGAAAACGGACTGAATCTTTCGATGCTACTGAGAAGACCAGACCTCGTGTAAAACATATGTTTATTTAGTGAACGATGTTTGTCTTTTCCGGCTTCATGTAGCGTATGTTTTTCCACTCGAACACGAATTATTGTATTAATTGAAAATCCGTTAATAATATAAACTTAATTAACCCGACTAAATCATTAAGCGTCAATATAAATTATAATCACTTCAATTGAAATGTGTGCTTTAAATCATACAGTTAATTTTTTCAATTATGAAATAACATTATAGAACAAACTTTAATTACATACAGCACGCGACATGAAGCCGGCCGACTTTAGAAACAATCAATAGAACGGAAGGACTGAATACATTACAATTTATGTAATGTTCTTTCCGATCATTTTTTCTGGTAGATGGTAATGCGAGTATTTGTAAAACTTCTTAACTTAATTGTCACGCACAGCCTTTGACAGTATAAGCTTTTAGTATTGAACTCTATTTTTTAAAATATAAAACGATTAGAGAAGGGATCCCTTTACCTAACAACTAAATCTATAAATAATTGCTTTCGAATTAAATGTAATTTTAGAAACACAGCTCTTGTAACATATTCAGTGAACAACAAGGGAATAAAAAGACAGAAAACAGCATGGCAATTTAACTGTCTACTTTGCATCCAGTAGTCGGTTCTCCCTGTGATTTTATGGCCTGGTCGTTGGCTGCGAACGGCGACACACGATCAACATGGCCGAAGGTCGTATTCGAATACGCGGAAACGTAAAACGACACAATAAATGGCAAATAAATTCAAAGAAACTGCCAGATTCGTAATGATAAACAAAATTGCCACTAAAATCTCATTACTACAGTAAAATAGCTAAATAAAATGTAATAATACTGTAAACGTCAGTTAAAAGGTGTTAATATTTGTCAATTTGTTGTGCGGGAAGTACGAAATTCTTTTTGAAATATACATGTGGATTTCTACTTAACATAATTATTGACTTAAAAATTTATCTATGTGCACTAGGACTCAATAAAAAATGAGTCAAAAACTACTTTATTACTGTCTATAAGGCCGCTCTTAAATAAATAGTTCTTTAGTTAGAATAATAATCTCACAGTAGGACTAAATTAAGTAATTAAACTTTATGTAAAGTTAATGCTGAGGATTTGGACCATCAATGTATCTTTCATTCACACAGTTCAATTTTTATGAGGCTAAGCTAACTAGTACCTAGCGCTTTTGAGGATATAAACATTGATTTAAAAGTTATTTAGATAGATGTGTTAGATAAAATTATTCTATATTATGTTGGAAAAAATACAATAACGTTTACAAAAATAATTTGTGTGGCCCCTTTCATCGTTCCTTTTCATGATGGAGAAAATTCAAAGTCTATGTGTCGTCATATGTTGGAAAATTATAAATTGGTAGTGTGTTACCATTTTTATATCTGATAACTTCTCGGTTGTCACATATAATTGCACGGAAAACACGTAAAGCGGCTGCTCTAATACTTAAATCTTAAATAATTATATAATCTTGACACACTCAAAGAAAGATAATAGTAATCACAAGTAATAATTGAAGTATAAATTAAGCGGTTCATTTTTTAATAATTAATTTTTTGTTTATTTAGAATGATTGCACTATCTTAAAGTTCTATACTTTCAGAAATCACTCCCAAACTGATTTCTGGAAATCGGTTTTTCTTAATGTTCACTCGTATTTTTTATCTGCATTATCATTAATACAAACTCATGTTTCGATCGCTTCATGGTTCTTGATTATACTATACTTGATATGTATATATTTGCATAAGACTCAAATTTACTATGTGTGTCATATCTGTCGGGGAAGAAAAATAAGAGATTTCGCATATTACGCTGAGCCGGGAAACGAACTTTTTTGTTCTAAGCTCGGAGTCTTGAGGATTAGATGACTTCTGTGAAATCGGTGCAGCTCGCTTAGCATACGGCAGGTACGTGTCGTGGCTAATTTCTTCCACCTTCACTGGTGGGTGTGACCTCAGCAGGTGGAAGACAGGGGATTTTTTCTGTTGGTCTTCGAGGAGAAACTAGTAGTCCATTCCTACGAGGATAATTATGTCTCAGCCGAGAATTTAGGCTAAAATAGTAATTTAGCTGCCGGGCTTTCAATTATTTTTAAAAATTTCTTCATTTCTTCTCTTAGAGGATCTATTTATTTCAGATAATGAATATAACGACGCTTTCATAATATCTTCTTCCTTCTCTTCCATAGTTTTTAGAGAATTCTTTTATTCATACACCTTCCTTCTCTTTCCTTCTCTCCTCTCCTTTGTGACATCCTTCTCCTTCCAAGTCGAGTTGTGAACTTTCCTCGTCTCCTTGCTACTTCCCAGCTCATTTCACCTCAATAGGGTTAATACACAACTCCACGTGGTTTGTCTTCACCAATGATATTTATTCTACTGACATTCGGGACCGACAATTTCTATTGAAGGGGAGGCCCTGGGATTTTTTCCTGAGCTCGTTGTTCTCGGATGGCTGAGAAGCTTCAATGACAATCTTGATAATAGATATAACCTGCATTTATGATTCCGTTTCATAAAACAAACGTTATATAACCATTTCTTTTCGTTATTCACGAGTGTGTCAGTAGTAATTATAACTATTTTATTTCATTGCTTACAGTACTTCATTAAAGTTGGAAAGTCATCTGAAAATTCACATCAATCTTAAAATACATATTTATTGGTATTTATGATAGTGTCTGGTAGATTGTATTATACTCTGTATAAACATCACAGAAATTATCATTTTATTGGTTTTAAGGGACACGAGGACTGAAATTTCGGCCAAAATCAGAAAAAATCGACTTACTAATTTTTTATATATTTTTATGCCTATAAATTCAGTAAACTTAAAAAGGAAGCTGCTAAACAAAAGAAGGAAGGTGTAGCATATGCTGCAGGACAATTTTAATTAATATGTTTGATTCTAATTTTTTCCCAGCTTCATGATTTCTGGTACCAAAAACCTTTTATGCGTCACAAATATTAAATATGGTCTTCATTCATATTGTAAATATCAAGTATAGTATATTATGAAGTAGTTTATGTGAAAAAAAATTTTAAAGTGCTGAAAAGTGACCATTTTTAAGTAACTCTATGTAGCTCTTAGTAAAAAGAAATTATTTTCTCCCCACAGTTTTATTCAATTTCAAAAATAATACTGACAAAGCATATGAATGTAAAAAATCTAAATTATATTCAAGTACATAACGCAAGGATCATTTTCAAAACTGCCAAATATGAAAATAATTTTCAAAATATCTTACCAAAAACAAGTTTACAAAAACAAAATTTTGTACTTTCTTACACATGTCTGTTGTTAACACACAGCTAACATTTCAGCTCAGCACCAATTCATTTACAGGAATTTAAATTTGAATCACCGTGTCCTTTAATATTTAATTTAATATATAAATGAATTTTCCGTGCCAAGATACAAAAATAGATAATTTAATGTTTTAAAACTCTGCTAATTATTATCAATTCCTTAAAGACATCTTATTTCAGAACGAACCGTCCTTTATTTAATAAATTTTTATGGGATGAATTTTTTCTTTTAATTTGATTTTTCTGACTTGAATGCCTTTTAATATTTATATACCTGTAACAAAATCAGATGTGTTTTCCTTAAGCAGTAATCAACCATTTTCTATGGAACTCTCGTGGACTGTAGAAGACGTGTGTCTTCGAATCTTCAAAGTAATGAAGAACTGTTATGAATTTGTATGTTAATGGTGGTTTAAGTAAAATGATTCCGCACAATGTTTCAGACCAAGAAGTCAAGAACTCAGACAACACAACAGCAAAGTAAATAAACGCCGCCCGGAATATATGGAAACAGACACAAGTCAAGCTTCAAACAGCACTGGGAAACGAAATGGAAAGAAATGAAATAATTGTAGCCCATAGTCTGTCACCTTCAACTCCATAAAATTAATCCCTCTTCATCACAAGGGTCCTAACGGCTCACTCAAAAATCGCCCACCTTCAGCTTATCATAAAGGATCCGTCCACTCCCCCCTCTCCTTCTGTTCCAAATGCAACATCATCATATATATGAACGATTCCATCAAGAAAGAGACCAAATATTTGGAAGCCTCGACGAAATGGACTACTCCCCGAGACATCAAGAAGATATTGTTAAATTCTTTGAAATGATAAATTTGTATAATAAAGTTTAATGTAAAAAGCTTTAATATTCAGTCGGTAATGACCAGCTGCTGTCGATGCAAATTTTAATAACGCCAATTTAAAAAGGTTTTAGAAAAGATATTATATAAATTCATTGAATTAGATTTTGTATTCTAAATAAAATAAAAAAATAATCTTTCATACTTATACAAATTGAAATATTTGCCTACAGTCATTTCTTTTAAAATAGTGGGATTAAAATTTCTTGATTAATTTCCATTTAACTGGTATCTCTTGTTGACCCAGTTCGTCGTCACAGTTCTCGAAACTTGTTAATCCTTTCACTGCTAATGTCGGTCGATTCGATAGTGTCCAAGTGGTCTGGATCGCCCTTAGAGACGGGGAATTACCGACGAGGAGTGTAGGGGTGAGGCTGATTGACGGCTAATCCCAGATGCAAGCCTGCTTACAAGGGTGCTTAACGCATCACTCAGGTGGCGGCTCGGCTCTAATCATCACAGACCGACCTGCCGTCTGTTTACGTAGCACTAAGGCGAAACCAAATTGATTCCATTCCATGGCAAGGTCTTCTGATAATTCACCGCTCATTTCAGCCAGCTGTCTGACAACATTCCACCTGGCTAATAAAGTTATCCCGTCATAGCATCTCTTCGTTCAGATAATTCCGTGCAGTGAAAGACCAGAGATATTTTACTGATCTTACAGTCGTATCAAGGCATGTTTCTCCTAATATTTTGATACTAGATACCTACCATTCGGTATAGTTAGAAGATACCGCACAATCTTACAAACGAATTCCCATGCTGATTTTATAAAACAAGGGATACAGACTTTCTGGTATTCTGTCCTTTTGAGGAAATATACCCAACTATTAGCACGCATAATTGCATTAATTCTGAAATTAGCCAAATCGGAATGCAATAACGAATAATAAACGTATTTACTTGGTCTGATATAGCCTTTAAGGAAAATGTGACTAATAAAATGTTCTCTTTCTTTGGTAAACACTAAAGTTACTACACCACGTAAATTTTTATAGAAGTTTTCAGCCACTAGAGTCTTTGTCATTTGTAATATAATCAATATTTAAAACAAATATATTACAACCATTATATATAGCTATCATGCCTACCTCGTATAAAGGTCATCTAACCATCATCCCCACCCTTCGTATCCATACCATTGACAGGCACCTAATCAGAAGCGTACATTAAAACAATGGTTACATTTCTCTTTTAAATTATATGGACGCACTGATTGAACAAAACTTATCTCTGCACTCTAAAAGAAGAAACATATTTGAAAATAATAAAAATATTACATAATGAGGTACATGGATTAAAATATAGTCCATGAAGGGCATAGCGAAGAAAACTGGTGCTGACATGTGAATTGCATAGGACAGTTATTTTAGTATTCCATGCGTATGAAACATTAACGAAAGTAGGATATAGCAGGATGAAATGACAAATATAATACAAACTAGGAGAAGGTCAGTTTGGTTTTAGGAAGAATGAAGGGACAAGAGAATTAATATAGATTTTGTGTCTAATTTTAAAAGATATGCCTACGTTCATGGTATTCGTAGACTTAGAAAAATTCTTTAATAATGTAAAATGGAACATACTACTGAGGATTTTGAAGAGGACAGGAATAAAGTATCGAGAAATAAGAGTTATCCATAATCTCCACAGAAGGCCGTCAACAGTTTTTAGAACTGAAAGGTAAGAAAAGAAAGCAGAAATTAATAAAGATGTAAGACAAGTACGCAGTTAGTCAGTTATGCAGTTATAAATAGAAAAGGCGATGGAAAAAGTTAAAAAGGAATATGGATAATGAATCATACTGCAAGGAAAAGAAATAAAAAACCTAAGGTTTGCTTATTATATTGTAGTATTACGGGAGTAAGAAAAAGATTTGGAAAACATAATAAATGGCATAAACGTGATCCTGGGGGAAGAGTACAACATAAGGATTAATAGAGAGAAAATCAAGAGGATGGTGTTTAGTATGGGAAATAGTGGAATAACAAAGAATGTTAGATCGGGAAGGGATATTTTGATGGAAGTAAGGGAATTTTGTTAATTCGGCAGCATAATAACTCGGTATGATACAAGTATAGTAGATATAAAGAGTAGGATAGTACATTCAGGAAAGGCTTTCGTATAAAAGAAGAATTTACTTACGGCTAATATAAGTATGAATATTGAGAAATCATCACTAAAAATGTCTGTATGGACTGTGGGTGGTGTTATATGAGTGCGATACGTGGACGGCAGTATTTGCAGAAAGGAAAAGAATAGGAGGTTTTGAAATGTGGTGCTATAAAAGAATTATGAAAATCAGATAGGTGGGTAGAGTTACTAACCAGAAAGTTCTAAGCAGAATAAGAGAAGAGACAACAATATAGAGGACTTTGACTAAGAGAAGTAATAGATTAATAGGCCACGTTTTGGGACTTGAGGGTCTTGTAAAATTAGCATTAAAGGGACGTGTGTGGGGTAAGAACGGAAGAGGGAGGCTAAGGATAGCATGCGCTAAGCACATTAGGGAGGAAGTGGTAGTTATGTATATTAAAAGCCTGGCGCAGAATTGATTATTATCGGTCTGAGGACTGAAGCTCCAACAACAACCTCAGTGATAAACTGATAGCGATGATATACCATGCAAAGAGGATATCTATTTTGCGGGAGAACAAACACGTGATAAGTAACCTGCACTTATGAAGGAGCGCGCCGAATACCGTAACTGTCCCGTACATTTTTCATCAGTACCGTCAGTACTCCCTCTGTCGTGACAATACGTCCCTTTTGGTTCCGTTGTTCATCGTTGTTGTAAGTTTGTCATAACGAGACGTTTATTAACGCGGAGCACTGGTTACCAGAACATTTATTTTTTAATAAAATGTTATTTATTGTACAATTGCTTGTATTCAAATCCAACCCTCACGAGCGAACACAAAGCGAGACTAAACAAGGTGAACGTTATTGTATATTAAAACTCGGGTATTCGGATAGTATCAATATAATTAATAAATCAAGATATTTATTTTGATTCGCTGTCCATTAGTAGAAGACTTATTGCCAGTTGAAGGAGATAAGAGAGAAATTGATATTATGTTGCCTGAAACAGATCTAAGCTTTAAATTTAAGCATCCAATTACGTGTTTCGTAAAGAAAGAGAAAAGAAACGTTCCCTTGTGTACTGTAAATCGATGACAAATTTCTGCAGCAGTCAGAAACAACTCAGCAAGGCTTACGAATAACGAAATGATTACAGTTAAGACCATTGCGAGCCGGGAGACCGCCGATCGTCTGGAAACTTTGTGGACTTTACAAAACCACTTGACTAGGTTACGTAAGCACTAACCTCTATTATACCGGCCTCCTCTATATTCTTTTCAGAAAATGTTTGCAATTCTGGGCGTAATAAAAAATACATTGAGAATATATTGTCTCAATTAAATAATAAGTTAAATAACCCGACACAAAATAATTAAGAATACTATCGGAAAACATAGACTCAATTAAATAATAAGTTGAACCATCTATAACAAAAACCTCTGTCTTTCAATAAACAAAGAGAAAAGAATTTTAAAATTCTAGAAGGAGAGAGTAAATATTATCCACGAATAATGAACCTAGTCAAGTGGTATTTCAGATAAAAAACTACACTTCAAACTTCTTCCTTAGTGTAAACTTTTCGTAATTGTATTTGTGTTTTATTTGTATTTTCTTTGTATATAGCTGTCACCAGGCAAATGCCCAATAGCAGCTTAGTAGTAATAATAATAATAAAAAATAAAACATGTTATTAATTTTTGAAATTGCATTACAAGTAACGTCTATTAAAACAATGAAGTGTACTATTTTAATATGCAGACGAGTTTTAGCATGAGAAACAGTTACAAAATGACAAATTTAACGATTGTGAACGTTTCGACGACGTCGCCAACATTAAAATTGTTATTAACAGGATAGTGTTTACAGGTTGTAAGTTTAACGTTATCCTTATTCTTCTTAATTCACGTATTTAATGTCCCTTTGATTTGATCCATGAAAATATGTTGCAATTAATGTGGTAGTTTATAAACTACTAGTTGGATTTTGTTGTCTTTTAATAAATCTAGAAAAGTGAAGGTTTAGAATTAAAAAGAACAGAAAACATAGGCTTTCAAATAAGTGCATTAGATTGGATGCAATATAATAAAACAATGGAATAATTATTTTTTGGTTGGCATTAATCTTATAAAATCTCATGTTTATATATAAATGAAATAGTAGAATATTTTTACGATAATGAAAATTTTCTGATAATACGGCTGCTGTGCATACTAAATTGCTGCGGTGTAATAGGATGATCAGAACTGAAAGTGTTGACTGATACCATTTATAATTTATATTACGATTGTACCGGAAAATAGAGACCTTAAAATAATTAATAGAATAATTGTGTTCACTCTCAAAAGTAAACTGTAAATGTGAATTATAGTTATTAGGCACGTTTCATTCATACGCATATCAGTGATAAGTAATAAGTTTGAATTTAAGATTTCCCAAAAAATAACTTTCCAAGTCTGTACCGTCATGGAAGAAACTGATTTATAGATGAACCTATAAGCAGCACATAAATTTGGTAGTAAAATTAATTATTAAATGTAATTCTCGTGGAATTAAGAACAAGATTGCTGGCGGCGTTAATTTCAATACAAACGGTAGGTGTTATGTTAATGATAAATTCAAACGGGGTTTTAGTAGATATAGAGGTATCATCAATAGAGATTAAAATATTGGTGTCAGGAATGTGTTGATTTTGACCTTCATAATGAAATCCAAGGTGTTACGCTCATAAAAAAGAACTTTGTTATATATGGCTAAAAGTTATTTTGTAAGGAGAATTAAAGTTCACTCTGAGGACTGTTTAGATAACTGAAAATTTAATGATAGGTAAGACGCAAATTTGTGTCAACACTTACAGTGTTTCTTTGCAATCGTTTATAATACTAAACATTATCTCCATACCGATGTCATACAATTTATTGTTAAAAATTCTTCGTAAAATTTAATTTGTATTTTATATTTCAATATGATTAAAATATTTACTTTTACAAACATTGCCTCACTTTTCTTGAGTTGAAAATCAGGTGTAAAAATGCTATTTCTTCTAACTGAAAATGTTGACATATTTAACTCTGTATAACTTTCCGGGATATTGTAACGGTCAGACACATCTTCTCGGACTATTGGCGGTATGGATTCAGAAGAACCCAGACTTCACGTCGCGCCCGGGGTGTTTCCCAATTTTGGTGAGAGTTGGCGGCATCGGGCGGTGTGTTTTCCCAAGTGTAACCATAAATGTTACCGTTCAATATTTATCCCTGCCACCTGGGTTATACGAATCAAAGAAGTGGAGAATAGATTTTAAAAAGGCGTGCAAAGTGATTTTAGTGGATTTGGACTGATTTTTCGAGAGTGGTGAGACGGGAGAGATGGCAAGACAGATTTGGTGTGATATCCCTAGAGAGATTGCTGAGTAGGTGATTGGAATTGTGATAAGGGAGATTTCAAGCAGATGATCGGACAGGAGGATAAACGGAAATTCTTCCTGAACCAGGAAGAATAGCAGCGGTGGCGGTTGTGGCCTGGATAGAGTACGACCCAATAAGGAGGAAGGAGCTGGAATATTCACTAGGCCAACAAGGTAATTTACCCCTGTGACTCTTTGCTGACTTCCTATACTGCCAGGTTTGAGTAGATTTTGTCTTTAACATAATACGACCCTGAGTGCAGAGTTATAAAATAGTTGGTTTTAACATATATTTGTAGTTTTAATTAAGAAAGAACTTTCGGCTAAAAGTTTGAAAATAGCAACATGGTAAGGTTAATGTAAATTTTGTTTAAAGTAAACTGCTTTCTTATTTTTATTACAGAATCTTATTATTAATATACCCTATTTATTTCAATATAAGTGATGTAAATGGACTTAATAATCTCCATCAAACAGTAATTGAACAAGCAGGAGGAATTTTGTAATTATTTCATTTAAATCTGCTTAATCCGATGAATTTTAAATTTGTAATTTCTTTTGAACTTTAATATTTAATTTATACAGATTTCATTATTAATAAATGAATAAATTTTACAACACCTCAAAGGACCCGAAATATGTATGAAACGTTGGGTATTAAGTTCAATATAAATTTTATTCAAAGCATCCATTTCACAAAATTGTTTCTGATTTGATTGCTCATTAATGATACGACACAAAAAATGGTTAAATCATGTCATATTTACGCGTTGATAAACGACGGGTACTTAAGCAGAGAAAATCTTCTCATAAAGGCTACAATTTTCGACGCAGCTTCCATAACGACGCAGCGGGATTATAGTATCGGCGACCCAAGATTTTACTGCACCTAGAGGGCCGGGACGAGGGAACATTTGCTAGTGATAGTGCTCTTAAAATTGCGAATAGCGTAGTAGAATACGAATCCTCGAATTCCAGACAAGTAGGTACTTTCAAAATGGTTTCGGGTGGATATATTATTTACAGGGTTAATGAAATTATCAGACGTATACCATTATGAACACACACACTAATACTTTACGTCTTAAAATGAGAATAATTAGCGGCTGTACATTAAAATATTTTACGTTACATTTCACTACATAAATTTAACATATTTAAGAACTTTACAATATATTCTTGATATTTTGGGAAGAAGCACATCTCGTTGAGGCTTCCATATATGTGGTCCCTTAATTGATGGAATTTTCTTTAATCATGGATGATATGCTTTATGGTAATGGTGGTGTTGCATTGTGAGAAGAAGGGAGGGGGATCCTTAGTGATGAGGTTGTAATGGTAAAGCACAACAAAATCAAGGGCAGGCGGGTCTTGAGCGAAGCTGAAGAAGGTTACAGACATGGTAATAAAACGTATACTAGTTGTCACCGGGTTGCTTTTTCTAAATTCATTGAAATTCCGGGAAACTTGAAATGTGGTGGCAAGGCATGATGTTTTCCCCAAAATATCGTAAAGTGGGGTGATTGGTTCCTCCCAAAGACTAAAGATAATTGATTTGAGAGGAACACCACCATCAAAGGAAATCAAAAAATTGAGTGGGGAAAAGTTGATATAAAAAGGAGGAAAGTGGATTTCGAGCATTAGTAATTAAGAGTGTAGATTAAACACAGTACATTAAGCATTTAACATTGATATAGTAAGATTTTGGAAAGTAACAGATAGGATATTACAATTAGCGATGAACATTTGGATAATAGGCGGAATATTTGGACTTGTAGGAGGCGGCAAAGAATAATACTGAATGAGCAAGGTGTTTTCCTTCAACAAGGAAGTTAAAGGATTAGGTTGAGACCAGTAAGTTACGTCATCTATGACCCGAGTGGGGAGTTGCAGGCTTATCTTAAACTTTTTTACCGATTTCCTCGTACTGACAATTCCGGGTAGGGTTTGTGTATTTATTTCTGTTTCTATGAGAAGGTGCGCAAAGACGACCCTAGTATAGATCTTATCTTTAGTTCGTAAATACTGTATGAAGTGTAAAAAAGGTCGGTTTTGTAAATTAAAACGGATTGATTTTTATAAATTAATGAATGTTAATATACGAATTGATTTTTGTGGTAATGAAGGTGGCTGACTGTGGAGTGTAGTTGCTGGAGTTCATGTCCTTAGATATGGATTCCCAGGGCTGTCAATATATGGCTTGTGTATGTTTCCAGATGCCCCTGCCAATATTTATTTGGTTTGCTTTTACCTTTTCTAAGTGGCGCTCCTGGATAAATCAACAGAAACCTTCTCTGGAGTGAGCACTACAAAATACCAAAATTTCACGATAATCGGATGAATGACATAGGATCGCATACGGTACAAACGTTATAAGTCACAGTGCTGAGACAATATACACAAAGCAAAGGGCTTATGCATACATACAGTGTCTTGTATTTATGTAAATGTAATGACAGAATTAATCACAGCGGCGTTTGCTTATATAACTTCGCCATTATTCTCCATGCTTTTCCGGTTGACTGGTACCTCCAGGAACTCATCACCCTTTGCTTCGATTATAGTCCAGTCGTCAAGTTTGTTGTCATCATTACTCTCACTATATCTTCCAAAGTTCTATGGGTTTTCAGTTTTTCTCGGTACTGTATGATGTTACTGCTATTATACGCGTATAAAAATTGATTTCCGTAAATAAAAGTTCAAGAGAACGTTTCCTCTCAGTTTTCTCTACGTTTTCTCACCTCGGAAAAAAGTAATTCCTTTTACCCACCTAGTCTGAACGTTAAAGTAGTTTTGTCCCGCTTGTCGTGGAATTTCTGAACCCAGGGGTTTAGCGTCGGGTCAACACTGTCTTTCATATTAAAGAAAACCATTATTTTAAATGACTGGATGATTTACTATAGTGGACATACTGCATCTACTTTTATTTCCACTTTGTAATTTACGACGGCGAAATTATGAAGATCGTGCCAAACGGCATTATTCTTAATATATTAGACACATAACTGTAATGTATAATAGAAGAATATTATTTAAATATTTGTGATATAGCAACCCAAATAACATTTTTGTGAGTATAATTACGGAAATAAGACAGCGTTAATAACATTATTCCACGACCAGCAGTATGCAGCATTTCGTATTCCTTATGCATAACGTGTAATAGGGAAAAAATTTAAAGACAGAAAATATAATAACATGAAAGTTTCTTTACATTCGTACTTATTTTAAATAAAGATAGCGAACTTTAGGGACAAGCCACACATGATGGAAATATTGTATGCATAATCGTGCAGTAGTTTTGTCTGTAAATTGAAAATGCCGCCTTTTAGTCGTGTTTTATGTTTATAACGTTTTAGTAATTAAAATAGGACAGTTTTCTTTAAACACTCACATAGCTCATTTTCAGGATATAATTCAAATGGGTATATTGTTGGTATTTCCTTGGAATTAATTACACGAAATAAACTTTAGTAAATATTATTCTTTAATGAAATGAAACACGTGAACATTAGAAAATTTCTGAGACAAAGAATTCTATTATTTGCAGTTAAGACCATCATAATAACTTATGCACATAACGAAAGCAGCATAAAATATTATGGACAAGATTTGAGCTATTTAGAGAAAAGGAACTGAAGAGAGAAGTTAAAACCCCTACATTAAAGCGAATGTAAGAGATGAGAATATTTTTATAAATATCTCAGGAGTTTTAATGGAACTGACGAATGTCTCAGTACTGAGACACAAAGAAATATTTTAATGAATAGAGATACTTTATAAGAACTTTCAAATCATTTATAGAACACAGAAGACCTTAGATATGCATGAATGAATGTATACACAATTATAGCTGCTTCCGTCTTGGGACATTTGAATAGTTAGGGTGCGTTGTAGAATAGATGATTTAATAAAGTTGGAGGTAATTTTACCATTGCGTATATCCAATTTATAAGAGATTATAATCATCGCTTCTACATAAAAGGAAAATTTGTATTCAATAAACTGAAAAAATCAAATGGACGTTCAATAAACTCTAATTGCAGGACGCCGAATCTTCTCTCTCTGACATAACTGTAATAACGTATGATTGAATATTTACTAAGCCATTTATGATGTGTGTAAGATGAGAGACTTGGATATCGAGCGCATAATTTATGAGCGAACCGACTAGCGATGGTGTGTCAAGATAATGTTGATAGAATGGATGTGGAAAACAATACATGCCTTCGTCGGAGTGTATTCGAAGGAATTCTAATCTAATTCTGCGCCAGCTATTGTTAAAGAAGTTAAGAAGGCTCCGGGATATCGGCCGTGGTGTTTACGCGTTAAACTCACAAAAAGTTGAAGAAAATCAAACGTAAAGTTTGTCAGCCGGAGAGTTCTCAAAACTAGCCGGGGTTCTCTTCAGTATATTTAACCATTTCAGAGGGAATCGACATAATAAAATTAGACGCTGAATTAGTTTTAAGCCATTGCGTAATTTATAACACATTTTATAATTTCAGAACATGAGTTTCCAGAATCATCTCAAAATTCTCAGAGGAGTTTTTTTAAGTTTTATAACAATGATATTATCTTAAATAAAATAGATTTAGTTACAAGTTGGAGTACATTTCAAGTTAGTTACAAAGGTGACAACGACGTCGGGACAAAACACTTTAAAACTGTAAGCAAAGAAAGCAGTTGGCATAAATATTATTATTACTATTGCATGGCATGTTTATCTTGGAAGAAAACTGATTTTGAGGTATGAAACTCGTGCCTGTGGCTCAGTGTGACAAACAGATACATTGGGAAAAGTGGAGGAAGACCAACACAAAAATCGTAAATAAGTCAAGTGGCCTAAATTCATAAGGAACCATAAATTAAAACGTGAAAACTTCTGTTTTATTTAGTCTGGTTAAAAAATGTTCAATAATTTCACTAGAAAAAATTCATCACAAATATATTTTTTTGCTACAATTCTCAATATTCTCAATCTCAATATCACATTTAAAATATCTCTTTTGTGTACATTTATCTCACACTTTATAAAGATTATCATCAATAATATCTAAAGCATTAGAAAATATATATTAAATAAATATATTGGTATCCTTAATAATTGCCCAGAGATACAAGCAATACGAAGAATTAGTTTGATAGATGAGCAGCATGAGCAGCATAATGTTTTCATTTTCGTGTAATAAATCTACAGTTCATGATAGAGGATAAACATATAGATTAT
This sequence comes from Eucriotettix oculatus, assembly GCA_034510155.1. Taxonomy (NCBI): domain Eukaryota; kingdom Metazoa; phylum Arthropoda; class Insecta; order Orthoptera; family Tetrigidae; genus Eucriotettix; species Eucriotettix oculatus. The sequence continues at coordinate 87,696,044 of CM067377.1, forward strand.
AGATTTAAAATGCCGTTTGTATACGAGAAGTTTTCAAACCAGAACAGGAATTTTGTTATTTTCCAAAACAGTATTAGTCCGAAATGTGTAATTTTTTCGTAATGATAAAACACAACTGAATCTGGAATTTGGTGTACGAAGTTAAAGAAAGTCGGATTGAAGGAGATTGAAAGAAGTTACAGTCAGGGTAATGAAGCCCAGACATTTTCACACCAATTTGGGGCTTTTGAAGCGGTGATATTTCATCAGAACTTTTAGGTGGACCATATCTTAGACTTTCACAACTATCGGCGATAGGTGGGATGAATGCTCCTCCCAGACTCACGACGTGGATACTTGTCATTGGGGAGGAATTTGTCCCCACCACCCCGATGGAAGTAATATACTTAATTGGGGACAATTTTCTACAAAGACATGTTTCGGGAGATTGTGATTCTGCTAAGTCAGCAGAGAAATCGAGACAGTACAAATGGCTGAGGAGTGAGAGACTGTTTTTTAAATTTGTTACATGAATCCGGACTGGAGTGATCGAAAGAGGGATATTCTTGGTCTCGGTGGCGCTTGAGAATATTTAAATGAGCATGGTGCTCATTTTCTACACGGAAGTCCAGAAGAACCTTCGTGTGATTCTACAGTGCGGCACATGATGACAAGTCAAGATTTTCAGACAACTCAGAAACCGATATTGTCATACCTTGAAATAGAGCTGTTTGTAATTCCTTCCAATTTATTCTTACTACCGGCTCAAAATCAGAAATTTCATTTTTTTAAATTATATGTTTCTATGAGTAACACCTTAATTAACACGATCCTAGGTTAATATCTAACTGCATTACATGTTACTTATCGTTAAATCTTGTGAATTTTTCTTTGTTTGTAAATATTATTAATGCAAGTATTATGTAAAATAAATTTTGTATAATATTTAATTATAAATTTAATTTATTCACACATTCCAATAATATTCCTCATTATAGTTAAATCTTATTTAATCGTCACAGTAAACATTTCTTTGCAATGTTAGTCGTATGGGATGTTTAGGTTATTGTCACTTTTAAATTAACTTCTTGTGTTTTTCTACCATCGTCAAGTCTTTATTTAAAAAATACTGAGGAAATATGAATTAAATTTTGCTATAAGAATGGAATAAACAACGTTTTAAAAATGTTAACTATTGTTTCTGGTGAGTCTGCTATGAGTAAAGAAAGTGTTTACGAGAGGGTATAAGGGTTTTCAAGAGGACGTTGAAGATGAGGAGCACCCTGGACGCAACAGGACATCAACAATCGATAAACGTGCGAAAGTGAGTGAAATGATTATGATGATCAATTGGAACATGCTATCAATTTTTTTCGGTTGTTTTGGATATGAAATATGTCACAACAAAGTTTGATTTAATATATATATATATATATGTATAAATGGCATTGTCATGTTTATTAAAACAATTAATGAGGAAAGAACAGAGAGATAGAAAGGAGATGACTTACCTGAGGTTCATAGATGGTAGACACCTTGTGAGGTTTAGAGTACTTGAATTTTCGGAGGCACCGCTCCCTTCATCAGAAAGTTAGGAAGACATTTCCAGTGATCGACTCAGGTAAGTCATCTTCTGTCCTTTCCCCATTATATATATAAATATATATATATTTGTTTTTAATTTCGAACAAAAGCTGCGGGGAATGGAAATAACTCAGGAGTCAACAACGATGCAGAACTACGTGTCATAACCAGTTATGAAACAGGGGTTTACGGATATGAAGTCGAAACTATGACTCAATCGACGCAGAAGAGATATTCTGAATCGAAAAGACTGAAATAGACAGACAAGTGAAGGTTATGCTCTGTATATTTATACATTTTAACGATTTAGGGCATCACGAGTTCCTGTCACAAGGACAAATGATTAATAATGAGTATTACCTGGAAGTTATTCGCCGTTTGCTTGAAGCAATCCATAAAAACTCCCGGATTTCTGACGGAACAATTTATGTTTTTTTTCACGTTAACACATCTGCTCGCACTTCATTTCCAGTTAGTAAATTTTTGGCTATAAACACTACTACAATGATACCCCAGCCTCCATATTCGCCAAATATAACCCCGTGTGATTCTGTGCTTCCAAAAATAACGAGAAGCTTAAAGGGCCGTCGTTTTTGAAGTATAGATGACAGTTAAATCTGTCGCTGAAAAAGCTGAACGCTATCCCAAAAATAGAGTTCCAGGAGAGTATAGGGGATTTGAAAAAGAGTTGGCATAAGTGTATTATAACTAATTGGAACTATTATGAAGGAGATAAAATTAATGTAAACGAATAAATAGAATTATTTAACGTTACTTTTAAATACATCTATATATGGTAGTTTTATATTTAATTTTGAGGCGTTCTTGTTTTTTGTTTTATCACTATTCTTTGTTTACACATAACAATTCTCTGTAACAAAGTGGCCTAATGCAAGTAATGAACTTAGTAGCTACATGGAAATCGGACACATTTGTTAATGTACATTTATTATGGTCAAGTTAAAAGCGGTATTTATAAATCGAAGCATGCTGAATGGTATTATACTAAAGATTATTAAGGAAGGCATAAGTCGATCATTAACTTGTTTCGTCTATAATAAATAGCTGATTTTCACACTCAATGAGGAAGATCAATTGTTACATAGTTAATAGATGACGATATGAGACTCAAGCATAAACTGCAAAGTAACTGCTAATTCCGAGAATGGATTTATCACTTAAGAATTCCGGATTACCGCTTGCTTAAACCGCAGAAAATTCCCGGTAAACTTAGCATTTGTTGTTTTATAAATTCCGGTAAATTCAGCATTTCTGTATTTTTACAAGAAAAAAGATTCTAGGGAGATTCTGTACGAAATTATATAGGTGTTGGTGAGATAATTTACTTCTTAATATTAATTCATTAAATATTGTATTAAATTCCACAGTTGGGAAACAATTGTAATATAGATGGGGAGGTGGTTGATTTATTTAATTATTACGATTAATTACATTTTGATCATGCTTCACAACCCTCTAGACTTTCACTTAATGTATTTCATGTAAATGTTCTTTTTTGAAGTTGTATCTTTGGCAGCTACTGCAAATTATTGGGCAAGTATATGTATTGTAATACAATTCAGGATGCCGAGATGGCACAATTTTCAGAGTGCGAATGCAACTCGGTTTCTTATCATCTGCGTTATCCTTTAGTACTTCAATTTCTATATTAGCACCTGATTGGGCAGCAGGAGAACGGTAGATTCCAACGAGCCCCTGGACTTGGCTGCTATTTCCTCTGCTGAAAATGAAGGGGTGGCCAAACGGCGTTGCCTAACAATCGCAGTTTATTATCTGTTTTCAGTGAGCTCGAGGTACATTTGCGACCTCGTGTGCGTAGCATAAATGAACCCACCAAGCGCATTCTAATTGTAATTCACTAAGGAGAATAATACTAAGAGAAAATTATGCGGAAGAAGGAATATTTTCACGTGTCAATGTAAACCGTTCTTTAAGCAGTATATTGGAATGAATATAAGGGAGAATATTAATTTATTTTAGGTGGAATATAATACATTAATAATAAGATTTTATAATAAAAATAAGAAAACAATTCACTTAATCAATAAAAATATTTACATTAATAATTACAATTTTGATATTTCGATTTTCATGCCTGCACTTCTTTCGTCAATTTCAACTACAAATATATTTACAAACATGATACATATGAATTCTTTAAACTTAAACAATACAATCGCTAACCTCAGGGTCGCATTTATGGGTCTTCACATAGAGCAAAATATTTTACACAAATCTACTCAGACCTGGCAACACAGAAAATCAGCAAAGAGTCACAGGGGTAATTACCGTGTCGGCTTAGTGCAGGTTCCAGCTCCTTCTTCCTAATTGGGTCGTCCTCTCTCCAGATCACAGCTGCCGACCTCCTATTATTTCAGGAATAATTTCAAACTATCCCTTGCCACAATTTGAACCACAGTCTTGAGTGAGAAGATTAGCGTAGGGTAGCTCCAAGCGGAATTTCTCACCAATTCCAAAATTCTGTCCAAAAATAATCTTCTCTCCAAAAATAATCTGTGTAAATCTCTTTCTAAAATCGATCTGCCGTTACTCTCATCTCACCGCTCTCGCACAATCTGTCCCAAAATCTCTCTGCCAGCCTTTTTAAAAACTCCTCCCCACTTCTTTAGTTTTTATCACCAAAGTGGCAGGGATGGATATCCACCAAAAACATTTATGGTAATAATAGGGGAAATACACCACCCGATGCCACCAGCTCTCACAAAAATTGGGAAACTCCCAAGGCGCGACGCGAAGTCTAGGTTTTATTTCCCCTGGCTCAAATGCTGTTTCCCGTTCTTTTGATTTTGCAACGTCAAAAGACCGTTACAATATCATAGAATGCACATTGTAAAAATGTGGTAAATTGTTAGCGAATGTTCATTTCATTAATAATCATTTTAACTCTTTAGATTAGGAGAAATTGCCAAACAGTAGATTTTATGCTGACGTTTCTTACTTTGAATTGCGGCTGTTTGTTTGTTTCCAAATTAAAAGGAGCACTATAAATAAAATATAAAGAATGACCAAGAGAAAGAATTAAAACTTTGCGTCCCCAACTTTCGGGACCTCCTCGATTCATGAATTAAAATATAAAATTTCGTGTTGCTGCTGCAACGTCCGGGACTATATTCTATATTTTTCATAAGATCTCTGCCTTAATTTTATTGTGCTCCGCAAAACTGTTATTTATCGCTAATAAATAGATTGTAATATATTATTTATACATGTCTGATAAAAATATATAGATTACATTAAACTATTCAAAACGATACAATATACAAGACGTTATCGAACCTTGATCCTACTGTCTTACTGGTTCACTTGACTATGGATTAAGGAAACTCTGAGAAAGGCTTACACTTCATTATATAACGGCGACTGATAAATATTTTCTGCACTACTCGTTAATGTTTGCGAACTTGAGAAGTGGCACAGATACTTGTTCCTGATTAGTGGAGTCGCGCTCCAGCATCCTGTAGAACCCGATCTGTGTGAGGATCTCCGGCAACAGCATCGATCATTAGCGCTTCCAGCTTACGCCGCGAGGGGCAGCAGGATCTGCGTTAGTCTGCGCCACTGTGTTTTTCGCCGAATTGGGGAATTGCGTGCCAACAAAGTAGTCTTTCATTAAAGGCCTTCAAGCTTCAAGGCCGTGAACTGCAGGTACCAGTAATGCTAGCTATAAAGCACACAGCTAATTATAGAGAAAAGCTTCGCTCTCTCTGCCTATCGCTCTCTTTTTCACGTTCTTTCTTCTTTGCCAAGAATCGGCTTTGAAGTACAGTGTGATTTTAGCGGTAACAGCCAACGCAGCGCACTTACCGTGAAAGCAGAGTGAAAGTTCCTGTCGGCAGGGTATCGCTCGCTAAAAGAAAAGATAAATCAATTTGCGACTACCACGGGCGGTCAAATTCACTTTCCTAAGTAACGATTACTTTTAAAGAGTGAAATTAATTTTTCGGAGAAAGTTCGCGAATTGAAATTTATATCACGAAAACGTTCATTCCCTCTCCACACATACAAGATTGTATCCCTAAATATTTGCAATGAGTGTCAGTTACTTGATTATTTTAAAAAAACTATTTTTTAATTTTTATTATTGGTTTATATTTCTTCCTTTTAAATAAATAAAACACATTTCACGGTCCTTTATTATCTATTTATTTATTATTTTTATCTAAATATGATTTTATTTTCAACATGCTTTAATATTTCATTGATAAAGCCGTTAATGGGAGTAACAGAATCACGAATCATGAAATTTTCATTTTAAATAACTCGTGATCAGTGGCGTAGCTGAAATGACGCCTGGGTGATAAGGACCTGATTTATATTCATATTATCTGATGTGATTAATTAATACTGGCCTGAATTTTTTCTTAACCATCCTTGACCATTTATCTGCATAATGATATAATTAAAAAATTCTTTTTCATCATAGAAAGATAATCCTTTTTGTTGTTTAGAAGTCACTCTTTCTATTTGTCACCATAAGTACAAGGCAGCAGAAACTATAATTGTATATTAATAAATTCAAGTGTGCTTAATTGAGAAGTTACGTTATAATATATATTTTAATCTAAAATAGTTATTTAGTTTATTAGTTGAAATGGTGTATTTACTACACAAGTAAACCATTTTTCATGTATTTGTTTGTAATTGTAAATGTCGTAATTATTTAATAAATAAAGCAATTAAAAATCTTACGAATCGTTTGCATTTTTAGCATGATTTTACTCCAGCGAGATCCATAACTACATTGACTGAATTCCTTTTATTCGGTACATGAAATTAAGTGATACTCCAATTTGTTGTTTTACCTCTGTCTTGATTTGTCCTGCAGGTAAAAAGTGATACCATCACCAGTAGCATTGTCGCTAATATCTCTCAAACTCTGAAATTTCTGCTAAATTTGTGATTAAATTATCGCCACAATCGCTGTCCAAACTAACTTCAGTTTCTTCAAATACAACACAAATTTGTGTCAGGTCCTAAACACCTACATCTCGTAAATGAAGGTGACATAAACGTTGGCAGAGTTGTTTGTAGATGTTTGTGAGGTCTGAATAAAGAAAATAAGGGTGAACCGATTCTTATTTGCTTTTACTCTTAATTTTAGCTGTTCTCGCATAGGAAAAATGTGAATGGACTGTAATAATACTTGAGGATTTACTTCTACGTGAGTTTGGTCAAAGAGTATTGATAAAATGGCAATACCAGGACTTGCCTACAGGTGGCAGCGTGACTGTCATTCCCACTTCTCTGGGATCAACTCGCTCGTAGGCCCAAATGAGGCAATACAAAAAGATCTTAAAGCAATAAAGGAGAAATCAATGTTGATCTTTTATTTAAAGAATTGCTAAGCAGTTTCGAATATGTAAATGTACAAATTTAAATTTAGACGGAACGTTCAGAAAAGTGACTACGTTTTGAAATCGAATTATATCAACGTATTTCTCAAAGAAATTTTAAAAGTATATACAATTTTATTCCAAAATGTTAGAAGAGAATATGCACATTTTTTCTTAAATTTAAATTCTGAAAATAAGATATTTTCTATATGATTGGGCCGAATGGAGTTAACGAATGAAACATGATATCATTAAATTATTGAAATGCCGCCCTTTTAATTCATGATAAAACATTACAATAGTTATTTAAACATATTCATAGAGTAGTACTTATAAATATTCAAATTACAAATATTTATTTTTAAAACTTCCGACACGAAGTTTTTTTATTGAATATAACTATTTAATATCTTTTAAATTTTTTCTTTGAATATTTTGAGAGTATGAAGGTTTTTTTACTTTTATAGAAAATCCTGACTACTTGAAAAAATATTGAGAATTTTCATTACACACAGCTCACCCAACCATTGTTGAAAATATTACAGGAGAGAGAAGTAAAAACAGACACTTCTAAAGTTTAGATTTATTGTAATCAATTATAACAGTTGTATTGTTCTCAAAGTAAAGATAAGTTGAAAATGAAAGATTATGACAGTTTTAGTTTCAGTTATTTTCTTAAGGTACTACGTTAAGTGTCAAAATCATACCTACATATTCAGAGATTCTATTCAGCAACTAAGACAATTGACTCACTAGTACAAGCTCAAGTTTGCTTTCTGTTACTCTAGTAATAGTGGAGAGTTATAACTTTAATGTCTGATGACACACAAGAACATTACAAAACAAAACTTTTATTTCACCCCCATTTTAACCTCATTTTTTAAAATTCGTTTTATTAAAACTCGCATCAAATACTATTATTAATAGCGACTACGGTAAGGAGGGACCAGTTATCTGTAGTTTCACACAACATCCCTGCCCAAGCCAGGATTCGAACCCAGGACCTCTGTGTTGCATGGCAGCAACGCTGACCACTACGCCACAAAAGCTCGGCTTTCCCTCTTTTATTTTTCAACAGACAATCAAATACCCGAGAAAATCTCAAATACATGATTCACTAAGTCTAAGTACATTATTAACATAATGCAAGAAGTTTAAGTTAATCCAGGAGGCAAGTATAAAGATTGTCTTTGAAAATCTCTCATAGCTACGCAATTATTCCATAATGGAAGCGTAAAATTAGAGTGGAATTTGTCATTTCTAATTTGAAATATGCAATTTACTATCGCGAGTAATAAGAGTCATCTCATAGGTATTTTTTTCTGGAACCTATTAACGCATTCCCTGTGATATTGGGATATCGCGATCCATTTGGAAATGACAGGCATTAAACATCGATCCCCCATAAACGTCGGACAGCCTTGGAGGAAAAACGAACATAATACGAGTATAGACATATGGTTGAGTAAACGACTTCTTCTTTATTGATGCAGTCATTTGTAATAAATCCTCAGAAGTTTTCGTGATAAATTATAGAAGCCCCTCCGAGACAATAATGAGATAGCGGCCGTTTGTGTCTATGATAGAATGAAATGCAAAACCATATACTATTTATGAATTTAAAAATCATAGGTTTCTATTTTAATTCAATAGGAGGATAGGGTTTAAATATTATTTTATATATTTATTTATTTTAGTTACTATTTGTAATTTTTTTCATACCTCGATACTTAATATTTATTGTAACAAAAATTTTAAAATTGAACGTGATTTGTCAAACATAATAGTTTAGTTTAAAATTACTGTTACACAATTCACCAAAACATGTATTTTAATGGAAACAGCTTAATAATTTGTAGCATCAAAAGATTAATGTTATAACTATATTCAAAAATGAAAAAAATCAATATTAATTTACTTGCTAGATGCCCGTCTTTTATATGGCAATAAAAACACTGAGCTCAGTTCTTAACGTTTGGGTTAGTTTTGGACACAATGAATTGTCTATGGCGTGTCCTACTTTTATAAAACATGATTGGATCAATATTTTTCCTTAACGCGTTGCTTTCAATTCACTGATTCAATACGTGTACTTCTTTACTTTATCTTTTCGGTTCACTTGACAACAAATACCCCTAACAATTAAATATTGGACGGCTAAATTTTTAATTTAAGATTGCCTCACAGTTACTTGGCACTACAGAAAATAAACGTTCAATAGTTATCCTATAAAGCGAAAAAAATCCCTGGCCAATGAATTTATAACAGTTTTTGGAATGTTCGTAATTTTGATTCGAGTCATCGATTACAGTTTAATATTGCTTGAAACTTTTATGCCTCTATTGTAATATTTTATATTGTCTCGTTAGAGAAATGTTATAATTATATAAAAATTAAAATATATCAAAAAAAATATTTTAGTAAAGTGATATTTATTAAACAAAATATGAATAATAAATTTTGCTTGCTAACAAAAAAATTATATTCTTACAAAAATTAATAATGAAGATATAATCAATTAATTACAAATGGCTTGAAACATCTACATTTAGGGTCGTGCTGTGAGTCAGAATTGGAACTCTTTATACTCTTAGGCTAAAATTTTGTGGCATTGATTCGATGGCTATGAAAGGTATTGAATTGGAACTGACAGACTACATTACCTCAGAAATGGGGGACTGAAAGCTTCTGGGACAGGTTGGATGACGTAGATGCAGGCAAGTATTTAGGGGACCCCTGGTGATCGACACCCGGCCCATTTCAACTTCAACCGTCAATCTTGACGATCCTCAGACCTCGGTGTACAAAGTGAAATTCTCTGTCACTAACAGGGCCGAATACAGCAACTCTTTATTCAGACCAAAATCACAAAAAACAAAGACTGAATATCTTATCAGAACTCTCTCACCGAATAATATTCTGTATTCATAATATTTTCTAGGTATTGTCTTTCACAGCTGAATGGGTTTACTCAGCACCAAAACAGAACGTGAAGAATTTTTGTCTCAGCTAGTGTTAGCAAGTAGTGATAGACGACTGCTAGCTTTTGTCAACACGCTACGGCCATAAATTTGTTGCCGTCTGTCTTGAACATCTTATCCCTAGCTTCTTCAGTTCACCCGCACGAATTTGAAATGTTCTGGGAATAGCTGTTCCAATTCACTGCACTGTATAATAAAGATATACAGTTTCATAGTAATTATATTGTTAGATTGGGAAGGAATATTTTAAAGGAAGTTAAGGAATTCTTCTACTTGGGAAGCGTAACAACTAGGAATGGTAGAAGTATAGAAGACATAAAGAGTATGATAATAGGACAGGCAAGGAAGACTTTCGTGAAAAAGAGGAATATACTTACGGGTAATATAAGTCGTCACTAAAAATGTTTGTGGAGCGTGGCGATATATGGGTGCGAAACGTGGACGATAGGAGTTGCGGGAAGGAAAAGAATAGAAGTCTTTGAAATGTGCTATAGGAGAATGCTGAAAATCGGACGGTTAGATAGAGTCACTTGCGAGGAAGTTCTAAACAGAATAGAGGAAGAGCGAATATGGATGACGTTGACCAAGAGAAGGCCACGTTTTGAGGCATGAGGACCTAGGAAAATTAGCATTCGAGGGGAGTGAGTGGGGAATGAACAGAAGAGGGAGGACAAGGATGGAATACGCTAAGCAGACTGGAGGGATGTGAGATGTGGTAGTTATGCGGAAATGAAACTACAAGATAGGTTAGCATGGAGGGTTGCATCAGATCAGTCGTAGGACAACAACCGTAATTAGCTCTACAATTTACTTGTAAAATATAAATAAAATCAAGGTTTTATAACGTCCAACCCTTTATCTGCAGATGGCTTATTGAAGCTTAATATTCTTTAAAAAAAATTAAGTGCACATGATTTTAAAATATAAATTATCGTCAAATTTGGTTGACAGTTTTTGCTGAAAAGTGAACAAAAGCGGCGAGATTGACTACTGACAAGAATTTATGCGGCGTCGGTTTGGGATTCACTAAAGCCAGAAAGGTAAGGATATATTTGAATTACTTGATTTTAAGCTATGGACAAACAAAATCATTAATTTATTTATCCAGATTGACAACTCTAACACATTCGAAACGAAATTATAAGGTGAATGTAATAGAAATATTATTTTTAAATTGAAATAATTTACAGACACGTTCTGATATTATAATTTAACATTTCGATGTCGAATAATAACTTCGATAAAGTGCAGTGATATATATTTCATGTGGGCTACGGTTTCGTGAACTGAATCAACTTTGATTTTAATGAACTTAACAAATTCTTAATCTTCATTTTTTACCTTTGTCAATTGGGTATTTGTAGATGTCTATAGTCACTTTAGCAAATCGTATCATTTGGAATTCATTCTTGTTATAAACGGTAAATTCTAATTTCGTTAAAATTAATACGACGTGAAATGTTTTAAAGCATTTAATTAGCAGTGAAGAGCATGTCCTAACAGGAGAATTAAATCATGTTTTACGTTGGCCTTGTTGTTAGTCTGAACTGCTGGTTGTCTGTTTTACGACTGTCGGCTTATGCAAAAGCAACTGGTCCTAAAGCGTCCCGATAAACCGTGCGACGTCTGCCAAATTATTCTTAGTATGAGCACCAGAGGAGCTATTAGCTAAATACTTATTTCATGCATAAACTTGAAGTTTCGACGATATTTTTAAGTGAAACGTTATATTGAATGAAGACGTAAAGTATTTATTATATTTATCGTAACATGAAATTATATGTTGTTAAAATAATTTAATATTTCCTTGCGGTATTTTCATCTATCTATCCAAAAAGAAAAGAAAAAATCATTAAGGTCAGCTGTCAAGAAAAGCTCACTTCATAAAGTGTTATATGTTGAGAAATAGTAAGTCGTATAAGAAGCGCAAGAGAAGGGAGTGGAGTATTGTCGTCAAAGGGAACTTCGTTGGTCGTAAGCTAGCGAAACGCCATTATCATTCTTTAAAAAAATCTCAAGAACGTGATACACAAACAGCATCAAGTAAGACGGCTGGTTTTATTTAAAATCTAACAGAACATAAGTTTATCAATTATTAGCTTACGTCTCCCACAATATCTCCACATAGTCAAGCACTTTCTGTAGCAGGGATCTAATTTTTGTATGTCTTAGTCAAATAAAGCTTAAGACACGGTCAGCCGCATCGTTCCCTTTCGAGAACATTTTCACGACCTTCGCGAACTATCTAAACCACTTCCTCGCCATTCCGTCAATCAACATTGTTTCCCTCATACACCTCACAAAATTACCGTTGAATCTTTGCTGGTGTAACGACCCCTGAATTTGTAAATGATTAGTGTGGGGTTTTATTTAAATTATTTGACAAATTATTTTGCGTTAAAAATAATTATTATATTATTTATATAAAAAAGAGCAATTACTTTATGGGGGCCTGCACGGTTTTTCAAATTCATACATTAGTTAAAGGAGACGATTTTTTAATTTCAAAGAGTTTCTAAGCGTTAATTAATTACTGGGGTAACAACATGCAGCAGATATTTTATTTCTTTCCTCACGAACTTGTTTGACTTTCCTTCGTCTCTCGAAACAGGTACTAGGCGATTCTGGATCTTCCTCATCTTGGATTACTCTTCCTCCACATTCTGACATCCTTCCTTTTCCAGGTTGAGTTGTAGACCTGCCGTCTGTTGGCGGAAATGGGATGGACCTGGTACTACCGGTTATTGACGAAAACCCTGTTTTCCTCCCTCGTCACTCTACCACACAGTACAAACAAGTCCAAAATATTGCCTTCCTTGTTCTCACTTCCCTTCTCACTTAAGAGCAACAATTCTCACCTCCTTTTCAACTGTCGATCAATATCTGTCACTTCTTGTTCCACACTCTCGCTTCCTCCTCCCTCCCGTTCCACTCTCCAGCTGATCAACTCCCTTCTTCTGCCTCACGCCCTCTCAACGCCTTGAACAACTCTGCTATTTTTCCTCTTCCTGTCTCCCAGATAAAATCTTATTTTCTCCTCCTCCAAGGAAAAGCGATATCCCACGTGACGGGGATTCTCCAATTCTCATGCGTCCTTCGTCCAGCGCGGGAAATTTGACAAAGAGAACAGTGTCCTTGGGAAATTTTGAAAGTGGAAGGTTTCTTCAGAAAAAACCAGCCTAATCTTATAAACCTACAGACAGGTGCGTTTTCAGCCCGATGCCCTGGTGCCGGGAAAAAGCACTTCTTACATGCTTCTCACTGAGTTAGAATGTTCTTGCTGGTTTTCATTATTTATAAATCTAAAAAAATTAATAAAATTAGAGAGGGGTCATACTGCGCTACAAATTCAAGAAACTAATCACTGATCTGACTTCATCTTTGGCGGGTATATATATCAATTGTTTTTACGATTTCGTAGAGCTCTAAAAAAGAAACACAAAGTCATCATGCTTTACACAGCTGCGTCTAACTTCCAAATAAATGATGGACTTGCTAGTGCGTGCTCAAAATCACCGCTGCAACTCAAAATATTAAAACGACAGATTAAATATAACCGTAGTACTTAGCATGTCTTAACTTTTACGCATAAGATTTTTGACGTACAAAAAATATATATACTTCCTTGGGTCAATGATTTAAGGATAATATTTACACCAATATGATTCCATAATTAAGGTTTGTGTTTTGTTTCTATTCAGCCTGCTCCCCCAAAATAAAAAATCAATGGACTACTACGCATTGTATTTAGAGACAACTCGCTATATATCTCTAGTTATACTCGTAATTACTTACTCGTTATTATTGGAATAAATTATGAGCAAAAATAGAGAAACTGGTAACAATACAGTACAATCTGGTATAACGGTAAACTTCATATCTGACGTTTTTTGTTTTCCCTGTCCGACTCCGACTACGCTCCAGTCAGTTGCTGCAATTACGCGAATCGTTATCGTTAGTCACATTGAAGCCAGTAAAGGTCAACGCCGTTTCTCTCCAGGCGTCTGTCTCTCCGCTGGCCTAATGGTAACATTCGCCCTACGGATATTACTGTGGCACAATTAGTTGAATGGAAGCCAAGTGTACACGCCATAGACTCCCCGTGGCTAAGTTTCAATTTACAGAACGGAAATTCCATAAAGCGCAGTACCCAAGGACATTCTGATCTGCGTATATAAAGAAAGTAGAAAAATTAGAAACCACATCAGAATCCTATTCAGCGGCACGTACAACACTTTTCAAGGGAACCTTGACAACAGTCACTGTATACCAAGTAACAAAACTGTTGAAGTAAAATGGCAGGTTTGGAATCATGGATCCCATCGATATAAATACTTTTAAGTGACATAATTTGTGGCTTTTATTTTATGTGTTGAAAAGAAAAAGTCTCCTTTTTGTAACTACTGGATCGCTAGCGAGTACCATTTTAAATACATCAATTAGATTTAATCAATGTATTGCATGTTTATAGTTTAATATTTCTTCTAAATAGTTAATCTAGTTAATAAATAAAATATAATGCACGGGTGCCGTGAAAGTTTTACTTATGGAAGGTTTCAGTCTATCCTTCAAAGATTTAAATTCGTCCCCTCCCTCCTTTGAGAACTAAATGGTTTACATCCATAAGAAACTTAAAAAACTGCTCAACAGATGCCATGTGATTCGCACGATGTTTTTAAAAACTTTTTCCGTCTTCCTTCAGGTGTTGCTGTAGTAGATTCAACAGGAGAAAGTAAAACACTCACGTAGACTGTAAATTATTATATACCTGTTAAGCGTGAAATAATGTTAAAAAATTTAAAGTAATTAATCTAAACATGCATTAAGTTTTACATTTTACAGTGCAATGACTACGGCTCAATATATGACGGAAGGAGCAGGGCCGTACACTCATATTCCTTCAGACTTTTTTTAAAAGTTAATGTTCTTATTTAAAGTATCAGTATCTTGACTTGCTTACGATAACATGAAGCATCGCGCTCGTTACGATGAAATCAACATTCCAGCAGTTCTCATCGGGTAAGAGGAGAGGAAAGGTAAATTTTAAAAAATGGGACGACTTCATTGATTATTTAATCGCGCACAGAGATTACCTTAGAATTAAATACTGTAGCAATCTAATATAAAATAATTGCTCGGGTAACACCGGGCACC
This sequence comes from Eucriotettix oculatus, assembly GCA_034510155.1. NCBI lineage: Eukaryota > Metazoa > Arthropoda > Insecta > Orthoptera > Tetrigidae > Eucriotettix > Eucriotettix oculatus. The sequence continues at coordinate 87,711,117 of CM067377.1, forward strand.
CACCTTTTTAAAATTAAACGAATGACCACATGTATCCGATATTTAATTAACTTTTATTTCCCTAACAACTGTAGTTACATTCTTCAGTAATTTAAGAAACATGGAACCAGAGAAAAGTAATTTCAACTCTTAAACTGTTATGACTTCATAATTTCCAGGATCATCACACATATATTGGCTGTAATAGTTACGTATTTTGTTGGAGTGAAGCAGCTCAGTGAATTACATAGAGCATGCAGATCAATATGTTCTAAAGAACATGTGAAATTATATTCATATAATGAAAATCTGACAAATTATTAAGTTTTTTATGGTTTATTTCGAGAATTGTATCCCACGCACCTGCTACAGAATATAATGTAGAGAAAATAATGAATAATTGAAAAATGAAATAAATTAAATGTAGTATAGTTGTATTTCTCCTAGTAGAGATTATTGACATATTATTATTTCAACTTGGTTACGTAGTTGAATGGGGCGGATCTGGGACAGCGGACGGACTGAAATGTTCGGGTTGCTATGCTTACGTGGATAGGACTGGGTTTAACTGATTTGAAGGTTCTGCATATATTAACTGGTTCCTTGTATCGAGTACGTGTCTTAAAATATGGTTGCTAGATTTTCGAGTAATGGATGCAGAAGCCAGTTGGAACTCATACTAGTCATCAGTTTGTGAAGGCTTATGAACATCCTTTAGCGCGTGTTACTTTTTCCCAATGATACTATAGATACCAAGAAGATTAAGCGTTAATATATTTCCCCATTTCCTTACTTAATATCTTCGTCTCAACGTCGAAGAGGAGACATCCATGGATTTCCTACTATCAACTCCAATTTAATAGCCAAACTAATTTACAACGCATTACCATCCTTCTAATTTTGATCCTTACATCTTAAGCAGGTAGTTTATTATAAGAAAAATTCATTACACAGTAAAAGTTGTCACTTAAATATTTGTTGTTTACCATTAATTATCTAACTCAATTAGTTAAATTGTCTTTTACCTTAACTACTAAGTAGTTATTAATTTCTTCCAATTATAATTGTTCCAGTAATTATAAAAAAGGATTATTGCTTGCTAAGGCGGATATGTTTTCTATCCGTCCTGGTGACGTAGAGCTTGAACAATGTGGTCGCGAACGTAAAGCTTTCGGCCGAGAATAACGCCACTTAAATGGACCCTCGCATTTTCAGTATGTTTAACATACTCACCGAGATCTATTGCTTCTCTCTGAGGGAAATCGACTCACACCATAAAGTAAGCACCAAACGGTGACACTAAAAGCACAGAAATGAAACCAGACTTTACGGTAGTCCCCTTCGTTCCTGAATGACAAATGCTCTCTAATGGCGTTCCTTCAAAGTCAAAAGGCCGCCGTCGCCACTATGCACACTCGACGGGTTATAAATCGAGCCGGGTCCTTACTTCAGGCACCTGTCTTCAATAAACATTCGCCGCCACGAAATCGTCAATCCCGGCTTTGAAAACACTCTTACCGCGCCTCAGATCTTATCTTGCCCTTATACAACGCATGTAAAATAAGGCTGGACAGACTGAAATCAAAGAAACTGAAAACATTTGCTCCTCAGAAAGTAAATTGTAGTTCATAACAAAACTCTCTTTTACAACCGCTGACCAATTTCAGGAACCGCATACGGGAATTGCAAATGATCATGCTTGTGAGGAATTTAATTATCATTAGTAAAAAATGCATAAAAATAGACGTTATTGTTGGGAATTTTTGTATTAGTATTAATATTAAATATATTCCTTACTTGATACACTGTGCTTATACGGTGGAAATTGAATATTTTTTTGTAAATTTTATTTAACTTTTCGTCCTAGGACTGTACAGTTTTGTTCACAAAGAGTATAGTACAGACAAAAACGGTTTAATTGACATGAAATGTGCCATCCGGTACAGTTCGCCAACTGTCCGAATCTAGTTTCTACAAGTCAAATAATTTTCACCAAAATATACTGTCGGTTGTTTTTTTTGGTAAAAACGGACATGTATAAAAATGCATAAGGATGTAAAAACGGGTACGGCCCTTTCTGATCCTCTGAAAACAAATAACGTATTATATACTGGGAATAAATTAAAATAACAGAATGACATAATTTAAGGAGACTTTTAAAAGCGGAATTTCTGTTTAAAAAACTTAGAGGGATTAATAAAAGGAGTGAAGTTGGTGTATTGGATAGATTATATAGTATAAATTTTGAGAAAATTTGAAATATATAAAAAAATGTTATGTTTACTTAAATAGTTTCAATTACAATTAATAAAGTCATGTAATCATAAATGAATTTAATTTGCAGGCGATTGTTGATTTCCATATTAAAATAATTATTTTGTATTTATTTGATAATCTACAATTAAAATTTCCCATTTATTAATTTGTTTATAACTCCTTATCTAAATAAACCGTTGCTCAATGTTCACTGAAACGAATAAAAAGCACGAGAAATATAAACTTCACTTTAGATTTAACTTTTAAATTTGTCTATGCATTAATATTAATTTATTTTGTTGAGGAAAGATACTTCACTTCACACATTTTCTTATATTTAACCTAAATTTATTTTCCTGAAGAGGATTTTCCCCTAACACTCCCACAGGTAAATTATTCCACCCGTTGATGGTCCTATTTAGGAATGAAAATTTATCAAAGTTTGTTTATTGTTTTATTCATTTTATCTTGAATTGATGAACCCATCTACCATTATAACTGCGCCTTTGCATTTTTTAAGCTAATTCCATCCATGGTCTCGTCCCGTTTAAGCTTTAAAAAGCAAATGCAGCAAGACAATTGGGTGCAATGTTAACAACTATATGATAGTAAGAGTGATGATTGTTAAGCCCACTTCTCAAAGTATTTTTTAATGTACAGTTCCTAAAGTCTCTTGTATCTTATTCTGTCCTCATTTCCTTCCAGCTAATGATTGGTGTGTTGAGTCGGAACCATCATTTTATGTGGCGTACAAGAAAAATAGTGTTTCTTTTGAATTTTGAGGACTCTTTACAACAATCGTTTTGGGGAATAAATTGGGATGGGTCGATGTCGGTAGCCTGTGCCAGCCGTGTTGTTTTGGTTACGTCTGCGTAATCTGTTGTTTATTACTCAGGCAATGATGCCAAATCACTATGGAAAGTTTCACGATTGAACAGCAAATCAAAGAGATAAAAAACTTTTTTTATCGAAATGAGTGTTCGTTAGTGAGACGTTGCGCGCGGTTTTTTACGGCAAACCGCTGTGGCCCTTCAAATTCGAAACGTTTGGTGGACAAATTCGAGACGACCAGTTTGGTAAACAATTAAGAAACACATAAAAGGAAAATTAGATCGGTCGAGAACATCGCCGGGGTGGACATTTTTTGAAAACGACGCTGGCAAGGCCATCAACATTAACGGCGAGCGTTACAGGACAATGATAACCGATTTATTTTCGGTTCAAATTGAACGATATGGACGTAGACGACATTTGGTTCCAGCGGACGCCACGATGGACACACTGCATGAACGTTTTTAGGGTACGGTTTTTCTCTCGCTGAGATGACGTGAATTGGCCACCAAGATCGTGTGATTTGACGTCGCTAGACTTTTTCTTGTAGGGTTTCCTGAAGTCGCAGGTCTTTGCCAATAAGCCGCAATCGACCAATGCCCTTAAAGTCAACTGAACCCAGGCCATCGCTCAAAAATCGGACGGATCTATGCGGCAGAGTCTGAATCTTGGACCACCCGGATTCGTGCCACTGTGAGAATCCACGGCGGACATTTGGACGACTTTATATTCCATACATAATGACATACATGGACCTTTCAAATAAAAAATAATTTTGTTAATTCCTTACCTACACCTTGTATTATTCCATTCCAGTATCGTCCCGCTGTTATTGAAAACCCCTTTGTTTAGATGCATTTGATGCTGGGTGAAATATGTTTTGAGGCTTCGCTGACTCCTGTTACCACAACTTTTACTATCAGGAGTGTCTTTCCATCTTTGATGGTGTACATGTTTAACGAATTTCTTTTGGAGGGGAGCAGCGGCTCTCTCCGCCAACTAAGAGAAGTTGTGATCGTCATCTTAGCAGATCCGTCTTTCTTGCGGTCCCATGACAATTTACAGACGTCGGTATTTCAAAATGGACGAATGTAGACTGCTGGCGTCGGTTTTTGATGAGAGCTGGCTCATTATTGGACCACACTTCACAACGCTCAGAGTGACACATGATTGCAAAACACCAACTAAGTACCGTCGTGTCTGTCTACTATGTTTGCGCTTAAAGGCCACTGACCGGCGAGGCAATGGTCAAATAAAAAAATATTTAAATGATGAAGTGATATACGCTTAATATTATATTTTGAAAGTGATGTTCTTATAGATGTAGCGAGTTGCTTCCGTCCGTAAGGTTTGACCTTAGTGGATATGAGTAGCGGCCCGCATTACACATTCTGTTTCCTGCAGGTTTATCCGCCGCTGGAACAAGCTGTGTGATGCAAATCCCTAGCAAAGCCAACCCCTTGTTTACAAGAGGGCAGCACAATGCCACCGCATGCGCCGGCGCACACAGGAGGCCAAAAAACGAGGCCAATAGGCGGTGACGAGACACCGATAAATCACAGGGCAAACACCTGTCCCTCCTCCTGCGGGCCACTGTTCTACGGCCTAGATCCACACGCCTATTGTCCGCAGTTCTGGAAACCCTCCCTTCACATTCGACCGGCTTGATAAACGATTCAAAACACAGCGACCAAAAACTATGTTTAAAACGAAAGGTTACGTTTTTCTATTCAATATTTACGTGTTATTTGTTCAAAAGAAACCCATAAAAGCCTGATGATGCTTGACACAGAAATTTACGAATTAAAAATAAGGCATCTAAAACACCGCTTTCAATGCCTCACATTTCTATACTCAGCAAATTAAATATTATCAGAACTAATTCTCTGAAACTGCTAAGATTTAGTTTCGTGGTTGCGCAGTGAGTGCATCAATAACTCTTCTAGATAAATAATTTGAAACTTCGAGTTTTACTAGCCAAGTGGCTATATTAAGTTACAAACTATTAGGAGACCAATTTCCATCTCCAAGACAACTATACGTCCATCACAATTCATTTGGGTGACAGCAATGAACTAGAGAAGTTCTTCCCCACGAGCACTTCTCTCTATCGGTTTGACGTTCAATATGGTCCCAACCACATTCATTTCTCTATCCCAATAACCGAGGTGTTTCACATCTGGCCACTCAGATCCCATCTAATTCCTTTTTCGCGTCATCTATACTCAAAAAGAATGGTATAAATATGGTCTATACTTATTTCATGGAACTTAAAACCATTATTATCATTAATTATACGTTATTTAGATAACTCCTCTTTTTCAGTACTATAGTTTTATTAAAAAATCCTGATAAGTATTATTCAGTCAGTAAACCAATTTATTTTTCATTCTCATAAAGAAGTTAAATGAAACTTCTTTCGTCAATTTTAATTACAATTAAAGTTTTCTGTCTATTTTACAATTGGTGAATTATTAATATATTTTACACTCAAATACAGCAACGATTTTGGCCCATATATTTGAATTGAACATAAATTATTTTTAGGGTAATAACTGAATCGGCGAATATGTGGCTACCAACGTGTTGCTTTAAATCATTCAGCTACGTTACAGCCAGTTGGTCACGAGTTAAACAATGAGAACTTTGTAAATGTTTTCCTTACGAGTCTCGCAAATTGTTGTTTTGTTGTGGCTTCATATACAACACTTTCTATTTTCCGGGTATTTTGTGATGTATATCTCTAAAATAACAACAACAGAAGGAAGTGTATATTAGAATTGAGAAACTGTGAGAAAGTTTATAAAAAACAGTGAAGCTTCGCCTATTGTATTGAAGTAGATGTGTTCAGTTTTGATAATAAGATTTTGATACACCCATATAATAATAGATTTTTAGGGTACTTCTGACCATATTGATTTCTGCCCCTTTGTTCGCAGAAGTAAACAATTTTAATTTTCTGTTTTAGATACGTTTTACAGCCTGTTCCGTCATATTCGGGTTTCGTAATTCATTCACTGCTAAGTTACAATGTTTCTACTTTTCTAATCAGCCCTTATATATTTTAATCTCCATATCCAGTGAAATTTACAATTAATGTAGTACCGTTCTTCCTTGAAAATCGATCCATCCTTATGCCGATTTCGTTTGTGGTTAAGTTGTCGTACGTCCATACTTATCTACTCCAACTGTTGCTAAAAGTAATATTCAAATAATTTTAACAAATTCATATTAATTATAAAACTTTAAAAACGAAAAATTACCGTATAAGCAATGAACAGATAATTTACCGTAATAATACGATTCATAGATTCGGAGATCAAGAAAAGAAAGCAGAAATCAAGAAAGGAGTGCGACAAGGATGCTGTCTGTAGCCCATGCTATTTAACTTATGTATAGAACACGCGATGAAGAAAGATAAAACGAAACATGGAAAAGGAATCATACTGCAAGGAGATGAAATAGAAACCCTACGCTTTTCCGTTATTGTAATTTTAGGGGAGTCAGAAAACGATTTGTAAACCATAATAAATAACATGAACGTAGTCCAGGAGAAAGAGTTCAATATAAGGATTAATAGAGGGAAAACCAAGGTAATGGAGTGTAGAATGGGAAACAGTGGAATAACAAAGGGTCTTAGATTGGGAAGGGATATTTTGATGGAAGTTAAGGAATTCTGTTACTTGGGAAGCGTAATAACTAGGGATGATAGAAGTATAGTAGGCATAAAGTGTAGGATCGCACAGGCAAGAAAGACTTTCGAGAAAAAGAGGAATCTATTACGGGTAATACAAGTCTGAATATTAGGAAATCGTTGCTTAAAATGTTCGTATGGAGTGTGGCGTTATATGGGTGCGAAACGAGGACGGCAGGAGTCGCAAAAAGGAAAAGAATAGAAACCTTTCAAATTTTGTGATATAGGAGAATGTCGAAAATCAGATTGGTGGATAGAATAACTGACTAGGAAGTTATAAACAGAATAAGGGTTGAGCGGACAATATGGAGGACATTGACCAAGAGAAGGGATAGATTAATAGGCGACATTTTGAGACAAGAGGATATTGTAAAAATAAGCATTAGAGGGATGAGTGTGGGGTAAGGGCAAAATAGGGAGACTGAGGATGAAATGCGCTGAACAGATTAGGGAGAGTGTGGGATGTGCTAGTTATGAGGAAAGGAAAAATCTTGCGCAATATGGGCTAGCATGGAGGTTAGCATCAGACCAGTCTGAGGACTGAATAGCACAACAATAACAATAGAATTCAATGGGATTCGTTAAAAATTTTTTGTTTATTCAGAAAAATGATGTAATCAGTTTTAAATCTTCCAGATTTATTTTGACAATACTTGCTTCTTACGTGTAAATGTTTAAGTTTTGTTAGTAACACTGAGGTGTTAAGTTGGTGTAATGTATTTAATATGTGTAACGAACAATCTGGATTTATTGGAAAAAAAAGTTTTAAGTATGGAGTATCTGCTTATGTTAAAAATATTTGCTAATTTAATACAAGGATAATAGAATATCTGAAAATACCCGTGGAGCTGTTCCACTACAAAAATTGTAAGAGTTGTTAAAATGATAGCTGGAGTAGAAAAGTTTCTACAAAAATCATAAAAGTTGTTAAAATGATAGCTGGAATATAAATTTTTCTCTCCCTACGGTTTAAGACAGGCACTTACACCCAATGATAAGAATGCACAAGGACTGTATTTAAAGTAAGCAGCGTTTAAATATTTTGCCCCTGCAGAGCTGAAAATGCGATTTTGACCATTCTCGATCACATCCTCCATTTATTAGGAAGCCAGACGCATTGTCAAACATCGATACTTTTTGCTTTCCTTTTGTTAGAGAGTTTCAGAGTGATCAGAACAGTTGACCTGTAAATGTGAAGCCAGATCAGTGATTCGTTCCTTGAATGCTAATAATGTTACCCCAGCAAACATTCATCGGGAATTATGTGAGGTGTAATGAGAGATGAAATTACGAGGAAGTGAAAATTAGTCAGGTTAACGAAGGTCGTTGAAAATGTGCACGTTGAGCTTGACACACACACACCATCAGACCAACACAAGATCGGAATGCATCATTTGGTTGTGAACAATTCAACAACCATCTCTACAATTCGATTTTCATCTATTTCCTTTTTTTTCTTTTCATCTGACGAAATTCTTTTCTGGAACACATTTCAACAATGATGATGCTTGTGAAACAGGAAGTACAGGCTTCGATTTCATAACAGATTTCGTTTTCCTTTAACGAAGGCATACCAAAACTGGTTTCTCGTTATGAAGAAGTCGTGTGAGGTAATACATAATGATTGATAATTTAATATTTAGAAAATAATGTTGGTATTTATTTTAAAATCAGCCCCCAATCTAGCATGTACTTGAACAAGTTATTAGTTACAAACATAAAAACGTGAGTCACCGTCCATTGATAATAATATAAAGGGGAAAGAATTGAAAATGATATTAATTTCTTTTGAAGAATTCTTCAAGCTTATACCGACTCTTTCTCTTCCACTTTAAAATTGTGAAACATTTTCGAATCTCTTCTCGCCTTGCTCTAAAAATATTCACAAGGGGGACTTTTCATTGAACTCAAAGCTGCGTGAAATTGAATACGTGAAACGGAGAAAGATATTGCACGTTCATCTACGACTCTCGATAGAATTTTATGCTTGCATTGTAAAAAGTGAGACATGGAAAGCTCACTGTTCGTCGTCTTTCGACGTGAAATGTCCAAGACAGTATTGAGACCAAACGGAAACACAAAACTGTGTTTTACGGCAGGTGGGCCGTGTTTCTAATAAGCAAATTAGTTCCGGCTCAATGGCATAAATATAATTTAGATTAAATGCTTTGATTGGAAAATTGTTCGTAGTAAACAGGTTGCTCAAATATTTTCTCCGAGCAATCATGTTCAAAGGGAGATTAGTCTCGCGAACTGAACAGAATCAGACCTGATTCCTCTCGGTACAGTAATCAAAGCTCAATTCAATAATTACCCCTACCATTTGTATTTAGATTAATGACTTGTTACGTAGTGGCGATATATATTGTTGGGTGCTTCCTCAAATACATCGAGCCACGACGGGAATCAAAAACTGATAAAGATTAGAAAAGAATTACAAAGCTCAAATTTTCACGTAGCTGACCTAAGGTTTTTGATTCAGCATTGCACCAAGTATTGTTGAAAGATTTTCATTTTATTCAGCAAAATAACAAACCCACATATCGGCGTGGACTTTGGATTGTCAGGTGTCTCAGTGGACGTAAATGGCGACTTGCTATTAATGAAACCAGGGACAGCCGCTTAGGCATTCAGAAGCAAGAAGTACGTAATGTTACTCAAGTCCTGTCATTCGAGGCGCCCCAAGCTGCGGCGAAAATAGATTGAATTCAGTCGGGACCGGCTTCACTTAGGGCACTTATGCAAATCTCATTGGGATAGCGAAAGGATGGACCGACTCGCACTTTGTAAACGCAATAATAATCATTTAGGTCGTTACGTGTCCTCAGTTACACTCAGAATAATAAATATACTCCTCCGCCTTTTCAAGGCTGTACATCCGAGAGTCGTGTCTAAATCCGTTATAGGATTGCGTGGTGTTCCAAATTAAGCGATCAATTAGTGACTGTTGAAGGTAATTGTAGACCGCCAAATTTTCTGCTGTTAATAAACGATTGGTGGCAATTCAATTACACGATTCAATCTTGCTGTCGTAACTACATCAATTAGAACATTCATGAAGTGAGGGTAATACATGGGAATGAGAGAAAATCAACAACATCCACAATAAGCATGATATTTATATTATATTGCGCACATTTTCTCTCTTTTATTTCCGTAGAATAAATATACACCACTTACCGTTTGTAATATTGAGCATTTAGGCACAAAACAATAATATATATATATATATATCTCCACACATCTGATTTTCTGCATTTTCCTACCACATTTCAAAGTCTTCTATTCTTTTCCTTTCTGCAACTACTACCGTCCACGTTTCGCACCCATATAACGCCACACTCCATACGAACATTTATACGAATGCTTCCCTAAAATTCACACTTATATTACTCCTAAGTAAATTCCTCTTTTTTGTGAAAGGCTCCTTTGCCTGTGCTATCCTATTCTTAACGTCTATTATCCTTCTATGATCCATAGTTATTATGCTGCCCAAAAAAGCAGAATTCCTGAACCTCCTTCAAAATGTCCCTTCCCAATCTAATACCCTTTGTTATTCCCCCGTTTCCCATACTACACTCCATTACTTTGGGTTTCCTTTTATTAATCCTCATGACTCTTTCTTCAGAACCACGCTCATGTCATTTATTATTGTTTCCAAGTCGTTTTATGACTCCCCTAAAACTACAATATCATCGGAAAAGCGTAGAGTTTCTATTTCCTCTCCTTGTAATATGATTCCTTTCCCATATTCCGTTTGAACTTTCTTCATTGCCAATTCTATATATAAGTTAAAGATCATGGGCGAAAGACTGCATCCTTTTCTAACTCCTTTCTCGAAACCTTCTGTACCTTCTGTAGAGGTTATTTATAACCCTTCTTTCTCGATATTTTATTCCTGTTCTCTTCAAAATCCTTAATAGTTAATATTAGCATGCATGAATATATATTTTAACGGGAGGTCGGTAGACATTGAATCCTTCAGATATTATGTATTTACAACATTTTGTATCTTTGTGGACAACACATCACACAATATTAATTAACTGTCGATAAAGTATTAATTAATAAATTTTAATCGTAATGAATAATGGCTTAAGGATTGTTCTACAATGTTATTGTTATTATATATGGAAACTACTTCCCGGCCAGTGTTGAAGAATACCAAAGTCAGGCATATGAAGGATATTTGTTCTGCCCAATACTGTACCGCTTCCTTTTCACTTATGTATAGTTTCTACGACGACGTTACGATTTTTGTAACGCTGTTCTTCGGTGGGTATTGATAATAATAACAAGCCAAGATTATAATGCTAACAATTAAAAAATAATGTTACGTAAATTTTTAATTCGATATACTGTAATGAAAAAACACAGCTTTTGGTTATATCGTGCCATTGTGAGGCACAGTTCGGCCTACAACGAAAGAAGATTTGTGCTTGACAAGCGAGGCCAACAACAATGTCGAATTGGCTGAAAGCGGGTGAACCCCCGATGGGGATCCCCGTGGGAAACTCCCTCGGGCCGTGTGTAAAAAAATCATGATGTGAGAAAAAATCGATGCCGGGGAACCCCGGAATTTTGTGAAATAAACCGCTGGCGGTGAACCCCGGAATTTTGTGAAGAATCGATGGCGGGGAACTCCCGGGCCGAGAACTTAACGGGAGCCGTTGGGAGGCTGGAAAAGTCAGATGAGTTGGGAAGAGGACGGACGACAGATCTGTCAGATGAGTCTGAAAGGCAGATGAGTTTCAGATAATAGGCAGAGGAGTTGCGGAGAGGACGGACGACGGATCGATGAGATGAGTCTGTGAGTTCAGATGAGTCTAGAGAGCAGATGAGTTGCGGAGAGGACGGACCAGTCAGTGAAGCGAGTAGTTGCGGAGAGACAGGAGAGAGTATAGACCAGGTTCATACTAACTTCATCGGTGTATAAAACTTGCAAGACGCCAGTGAGACGCAGAAACATTCGTGAAGTTGAATGTTTGTAGGCCCAGTAATTGTGGGTAAGTTGGTAAGTGGGTAAGTTGCTCATTGTGCTGATTGAATAAATTTAAATGATTATTTTCTATTTTCAGTAACAGCATACTCCGCTTCTCGAGAGACCCAAAATCCCCTGAGATATTGTTTCATGTAATCGCTGTAAATTGATAAATATAAAATTTTCAAATTGATTAAAATTTGTTCAATTAATAAAATGTCTTATCCCTTGAAAATGATATTACAATACATTTGTTCCCCGGTATTTATATTGAGCTCTTTCTGTAAAGGGTATTCGTGGCTTGGAAGAATAAATGACTAACATATTGGCAAAATGGCAAATAAACCCACTCGTCCCAGTTTACAATACCTCGGATTAGCCTTGACGGAAGTGTATCGTCTCTCTCCCTCTCGGTGTTGACTTCCTTGATCCGGGAGCTGTTGGCTGAAGGAGCATCCAGTCCGGTCCTTGTGGCAGTCACACCCAAGCCTGATGATTTCTGGGTTGTAGCCAGCCCAGCATAAGTCACATGCTGTTGCCCTAAAGAAGCACTTGTTGGCTGCTATGGCCCAAAAATCTCTTTAATGTTGGGATCAGAATGCCAAATTCTGCTCCCGTCCGCCATTTCGTCACCTCGGATTCCCCCTTCCAGAGCCGTAATTTACCAATCACATGGCAGTTCTCACAGGAAAATATTCCCTTGCATTGGTCTTTCACCGGAGCCAAAAATAATTTATTCGTCCGACGCCGCTTCTTTTGGCTATTGTGCTCAGATTATTTTTCGCTAGCTGCCGCCGCATCTCGGTACATGAGAGTCCCTTTGGTGGTGTCCATTATAATATTATAATACTTTATTATTTATTGTTGCATATTTCTATTAAAATATCACTCACAGTACATTTCTTTATACTCGAATGATCTAACTTTTGTAGCATGTATTCTATTCTGGTGACCAATATTCATATAATAAACCTGTAAATATCTGTTAAAATTTAACTAGTATATTATCAACAATACGTCTCATATTCTAAAATGTTCAATACCCAGTAAACGAAACTTTAAATAGTGGCTTCGTAATGATTTTGTAAATATAATTTCGTTATTAAGGAGATTAAGTAACAATCATTCAATAATTTCTATGCTTAAAACGTGCCTCATCAATGATCTCTGAAATAGTATTATTTAACGTAATCACAAAGTTAAGTTATGTGTTTGTGTTTCTTCGCTCGTCAATATTTTTACAGTGAGAAACAGGTTTAACAAAACAATCAACAATAGTCTCACCTCATTGTGGTCTAATTAGTAGAATTAAACATTTGAGTATGTATATCCGACTGTTATTCCAGAATCCTGTTATATTAAAAAAAAATATTGTGAATCCATTCAAATAACCTTCCTTTAACCTGCATTTATTCTTTCACTGCGTGGAACAAATAACTAAGGGAAGTTTTATCTTGAAATATTGTGGTAACAATAAGTTTATATATGCTCATGCAAAGTTGAAATTAAAATACAAACAAGCTCTCATATCCGATTAAAATTAAACCTTCCGTTGCCTGTATCCAGCTGCGGAATGAGAAGAAGAAAAAAAGACAAACAACAAATATACGACTTTAATTTCAAAGCTGAAAGGGCAATTTAACAAGTCCGTGAAAAAGTTGAGCCTGAATTTATATCGCAAACTTTATATCTTAAGATAATAATCGTATTTCCGTATAAGCAGGGAGCTAATTTTTAATCTCTTTATTTAGAATACGCAGGCGACCAGATAACAGTGATTTGTTTCGATGGAGTGAAATTCTATTTGGAAGATAAAACTTTTGGTACTGAAGCCGGCCCAGTCGTTGTAGGGTTTGAGATGAGGAGGGAAGCTAATTACTTTTCCGAGGCGAGCAACTCCCCCGGTCGGGGGTTTCCCAGACCACGTCTCTGACCCCTCTAGCGGAAGTGGAAAGTACTCCACATTTCCGCCTTCTTTTGCGAATCAGGTTTCATTCACGTTTTTCAAGGTTAAATTGCTCAATTCACACAAATCCCGCTGTGTTTAATTCTAGCGACGGTTCCTCCTACGGACGATCACCTACAATAAAATACGTTCTAAAGTTGTTAGTTCGGTCTGTAACAAAAAAAACAAACAAATAAAGCCTTTGTATATGATATCACAAAATTCCAATAGGCTTCACATTCCGTTTTTAGAACAACTTGAAAGGCAAGAATAAATAAAAGGAATGGTCAGGAGATTCGACATCCACTTAGCGGTATTCCGGAAAATCTAAAACTTTGAAGTGGTTAATACACTATTTTAATTTTAAATATGTACCCTGTTGGTATATTAAGTCAAATAATTAATAGAAGAAACCCATTATTTAAGGTGCCAAATATCTGTGTTTTTCAAAATATTTTGAGCCTTAACGTGAGGTGCAACAGAATAGGTGTACATCTCACATTTATACTTTTTTGGCTCTGCACAAATTACTTGAGAAATGTTATAATTTGCTCTAATTATTAAACAATAAAAAAATATTTTTACGTATTATTTTTTAAATTTATGATTTAAAAATAAAATTATAAATTGCCAGCATAAACTGTTGATTGGTGTGAGTGTTTTTAACGAGTCGATGTGACAATCACCATTTTATTACATCACTGGCTGAGAAATTCCGCAACTGGACACACTCAATCGGAGAAAAACATCAAGGCGACAGCGAGGGAAGGCATATGGACCCCAACGAGTCACATCCACAGTTTGTCGACTTAAAGAACATTTACCTGAATCCAGTTCCTTGACCCTGGGTATTGCGAAGGACACATCTCCCTCCAGAAATTAGGTAGAAAAACCGTGGGCCAAGCTTGATTTGGATCATGGTGGACCACCATGATTTGGATTAGGGCTGGGGTCACGTGATCCGCCAACCACCTCATGGGGGGATGAGAGAGACGACTTGGACGGATTGAAGTGAGAAATTGAATCAGTTGGGCATGAAAATTTGAATAAGAAAGAAGTCTGGAGAGTACGCGGTAGTTGAGCCACGGCACGAGAGTTGGCGATGAACATTTGAATAAGAAAGAAGTCTGGAGAGTGCGTGGTGCAAATCTAATCTGAGGAAAAACTGAAAGAAAATAGACGGCAGCGTAACCCGGAACCAGAATTTTGGGAAGGAAGGCCAGGTACCAATGGCAGAAGTCAAACACAAGAAGGAGCCGCAGAAGAACGGAGAACAGGTGTGTCTGTGACAATGTCTAAAATTTGTAATGACCATCCTTCTGCTACGAAAATCCCCACGAAATGACCCTTATTAGGGTGTGTCTCATGTTGAGCTAGTCGTGGTAAACTTTTCCTTTCTGCAACTCCTATCGTCCACGTTTCGCACCCATATAACCAAGCTCCATACGAACATTTTGAGCAAATATTCACACTTATATTACCATAATTTCGTTTAATGATAACAATTTAGTTTAGATGGGAAATTTGATAAACAGCAGCAGATTCATAACCTATGAATTAGACGGCACATGGATGTTTTTCCCGTGAGGACTTCTACCTTCAATCCACAAAAGAAAGGACTCTAAATGAAGCCGAGACAATCATCTTTGTAGAACTATCGCAGTTTAATCTGATTTCTTCAGACAACAGTACACGATCTCTATGTCCTGGGGTTAGGAACGCAAAACTTTAATAATATTTGAATTAATGAACTGAAGAGGTTACGAAAGTTGGAGTCAATAATATAAAATTCTTCTATTTCCGAATTTTGGCCATTATTTGTATTTTATGTTTAATATTAAATCAGATTAGCTTTATTATTTTATTTAATTTTCATTTTCATACTATTACATTGTAATTTATGGAGTACATTGACTGTTCCTTCTCGTTTGTGTTTAAATTTATTTCTACCTGTTATAGTGATAGGCATTGTTATAGCATGTCTTTAATGTGGCTGCTGCACTTGGCATTCATGGAAATTATCGTTTTGTTATAAAAACTCCTTAATATAATACGGCTATTTTATAATGGTAAAGTATTTTAACCTTTCATATTAAGCTGTTAAACAGGTAAAAACGTATTTAATAAATTATTTGACTTTGTAACAAAGTTGAGGTTCCCTGAAAAATGAATGAAATTTATTCAACGACAGGTGCAATAAAATGGTGATTTTATATATGAATAGGCTGGAAAAATTTCGACGTGACCTCGAGTCGAACCTGGGTTCTATCACTGAACCACCCGGCATCAATTCCCAATCCGGCAGAGATTTTACCATCGCAGATGTATGTAATTAATTTTTTTAGCCACATTGACATTTGATTTAGTGAAACCATTTCTCCTGTTCTTGAATTTTAATTTTATTTTATAGTCAAACCTATGTTTGCGGACCGCTCATCACGACTAGTTTTGATTGAAATTCAGGATAAGTTACTCTGTCTCTTCGCAGCTTCATTTAGAGTGCTAATAGATAAACAGACTCTGTCAATTTGAAAAAGTTAATAACTTACAATGACACACCATTTGCTGAACTTTGAACGATTTAATTTATAAAGCAGCGAGACAAATTTTATAGGGTATAATTGACTAGTTAATTTACTAAAAAAAATCTGTTTACACTGCATCCAGTTACTGAACTACTATCCAGTATAGTATGGTAGTAGAATTGTACAACGATGAAATTCTATTTCACTTAGCTTTCGACAGAATTCGCCTCTATTTCAGTATAATAGAGTGAGGCAATTAATTCGTCTATAATTTCAATAAACGCGGAAAAGTATAATTTGAAACTCACTCGAGGTTAATTTTATTTGACCTCAGCCATACGTTTTTAGTACAATTCTCCGGGGGCCCTACTCAATTTTTGTCTTCCTTGCTTTCCCTTCCGCATCCCCTCTTTCAAATTCATTTCCTATACTATCCGAGGGGAATTGCGCTAATTCAACAGAACAAATGAAACCTTGGAGACGGATAATATTTTAATCCTCCAGAAAACCCCACTCCCAGGCCTACGATGTGCATGATTTATAGAGTTGCAGTGCATCACAGTAGGTAAATACCGGGTAGAATCCTTAAGCTATAACGTGCTACCTTTCTCTCTACTCAGCTTTCTCCCTTTCAAACCCCTCCTATACTAATAAGGGGAGTTGCCACCATGTGACCCCTTCCTATACAACATCTTCTCCTGTGTTATCCCGCCACTAGCACAATTTCTTTCGCAGACGACATAGACATCTCCTATGCAACCTCCTCTCTCACCTCCAATTTTCAACCACTGCAATCAGCGCTCAACAACCTAGAGCAATGGTCCAAACAATGGCGAATCAGCACCAACCCCATCAAAACAATAACCGTCCCATTCACAACTAACCAAAAACTCTCCTCTCCAAATCCACCTCTATCTAACAATTCATTAATCCCTACAAAACAGAAACAATCTATCTAGGAATCATGTCAGATTCAAAACTCTTGTGTAAACCTCATATTAATATTCTTCTCTCCAAAATCAACCATAAATTCAAAACCAATACCCCATCCTAAATCGAAAAGCCCCTCTTACCATCAGCACAAAACTCCTCCTATACCTCTCCTAAAACAACCCTTGTCCTGTGCCTCGCCCATATGGGAAACAGCAGCCAAAACTCAAACAAAACAAAACATAATCCTGTGCACCATTATAAACTTTCAGTACCTAAGAAATTCCGTCATTCACCATAACATCAAACTTCCCAAAGTAAACTGCGTAATCACCAAATCTATAACCTCCCTAATTAAAATCGCCATCAACCAAACGAATCCCACGATTCAACAACTCCAAGAAAATTCTCCCCCATCTGTACGCTTCCGGCGGCTCAAAAGTAAACTCCCAATCGATCTTGATCGTTCAGGCACATCCTAACTCACCTTACCATCATTCCCGCAGACCATATCTTCATATATTCTCCAATAATCAATAAACCGCTTATCAAACCTCACCCACTCTTATGCATCTCGCATACACACGAAAAAAATAAAATAAAACAACCTAACCCATCTGCTAAAGTAGGCAATTAATGTACTAACCTACCTTCATTTTTACATTTAAATTATAATTTTTATTATAGTTTTGTAATTACATTATTTTAATCTTGTATATACTGGAACAATTATTGTAGCAAATTAATAATCGTAAGATAAATATTTTATATGAAATAAAAGAAAAAGTAATAATTATTATAATAATATTTACGCATTACTGTGGTTAATATATGAACTAGTACCTTAAATATAAATAGGGGAGTGGTTTTACAAGGTAGCGGAATTAATGTAATTTAGAATCAATTACGGAAACTCTGCCCGGCCGAGCTATGATTTTAATTCAAGGGATTGGCTCCACAGTCTGAAGTCTCTTGTAGATCCGTTTAACCCAGTCCATCCCCGAGAGACAGTTGTCTCGACTTTCTGAATCTTGAATTATAAAGTTACGAATTTCTTCCCTTACATTTTAGTGTATTTGGTAATTGCAAGCTGAGAGTCTTGCAACCTGTCGTCCGCATAAAATCATTTCAGTGAAATGTGTTTAAAAATTCAGTAAGAATAATAAAACGGAATCAATTTTTCGATTCTTTAATTTATTTAACAAGTCAAAAATGACTTTTTTGCTGGATTGAAATTTTTTACTGAATAGCATCTGAAATTCTTAAAGACGACGTGCGTAATGCAATTCATTTTCAGTTCAAATGGAGTATCAAATCTGAGTGAAAATAAGATTAAACCTCGACATTCGTAGGACAAAACAGTGTAATTAGGTGCTTAACTTCGCTTCATGCATTAAGAAAAACCTTACATTCTTATTTCATATACTTCCGAAAATTAATCAAATATTATTATTATTGAAACCTAACATTGTATACTTTTGTAGGTAATATAGAGCCAAATACTTTGTGTACTTTGCGAAAAAAATAAGTAGGTGGCGGTACTTCAAGCGAGTTGAATGTTTGGATGTTTGCATTTGTGAACGTAGGGGAAGTTGCAAATTAACATAACCACGGAATAGTCATTGTACATTACGGCGTTGTGTTTCAAACCACGTCGAAACAAAATATTGCAAACAAATCTTCTCGTATAACTGTCAATATTTTACAAAGTTGAAAACTATTAATGGACTATGTTAATTTTGAAAGCCACACCTATGAAATGTGTTACGTTTGTCATTATTGATAAAAAATAAAATTTATAATTAAAAATAACAATTATTTAATAAAATTATCTGGAACCAAAAAGTTTATAAATGGATGAGTATATATATATTAATAAATTAATTTATTATTTAATTAAGTTATGCCCCACATTGGTGGAAGAAAATTTTAATCAGAAAGTAAATTTATTATTTTTAATTAAGCTCAAATGTTGTAAGCCATTTATAATATTTGTTTTACTATAATTATTTACCTGGTCAAAAGGGATCAATTTAAGTAGGATTAAAAAGAGAAAAGAAAAAGATTTAATCATTGATTGTGAATTTAATCACATCAAAATTAATAACTGAATATAATGAATCACAAATGAAAAACGACAGAGCTTTCATAAATTTGCATTGAAACTCTTAAATATTTGGGATGAACGAAGATGAAGTAAAGTTTCTTTGGAAAAATATGACTGGCAATGTGAACTAAATAAATGCTAAGCCAACGATACCTACAGAAGACTGCAGCTGTTTTTCTTGGTGCCGGCTATGACGGTCTGTTTCTGGTTGATAAGCACAACAGAGGTACATGTTGTGACAATCTGCTTCTGGTTGGCTCCGCGTTGGGAAGAACTGGCTACATGGGTCACACCTTGGACCGAAATAGTCCAGACATCCACCAAGATTTTAACATCTCCGCGCTCTTGACTCTACAGGGCAACTCCGCTCTCGCCAGCTTCTAGCAGTTCAATGAGAAACTTTCTTCTTGTCTGTAAAAAGGGTCTCTTGTTTATTGTGAGAAAAAGGGTCTGTTACCATTGTCCGAAGAAGTGTCTATAGTTGAGAGTCACAATCATACTACACAAACAGAAAAAATACTTCGCAGCCCGTTTGACCTTCTTGGCGTAATATATATATATATATATATATATATATATTGTAATATTTTTTTGTATATAAAAACATTTATTAATGTAAAGTACAAATATGATCAATTTTAATATTTTTGTTTATTAATTTAAGTGAAGACACGGGCTTACTCTCAGGGGATTTTGGGTCTCTCAAGAGATGGAGTATGCATTAGCTGAAAATAGAAAAAAAAATCATTGAATGTTATTTATCCAGAGCAATGAGCAAGTTTCACAATTTTTTTTATCGCTTACCCACAATTACTGGGCCAACAAACATCCACCTCTCGAATGTTTGTGCGTCTCTCTGGCGTCTTGCAGGATTCGACCACGTCTGCTCACGTCCGTCCACTCGCCTGCCTTCTGGGGTCGAGCCAAGTCCTCTCCTCTCCTTGTTTCACTTCTCTTCTGGGGTCTGGATATCTGCTCTCTGGTTATCTGCTCTCTGGGTATCTGCTCTCTGGTTCACTCGCCTGCCTTCTGCGCTCTGCTCCACTCGCCTGTCTTCTCGGGTCTGGACGCGTGCCACCCATTGGCTTCCCTTTTAAACCTTCCGACGGGAATTCCCCTATTTCTCAACATTTCGGGGTTCCCCGCCCTCATTTTTCCCGCGGGGGTTCACCATCGTCATTTTTTATACACGCAAGGCGGGCCTCCCCCGCGGGGAACCACCATCTTTCCCGCCGACTAGGCATTGTTGTTGGCTGAACTGCGCCTCATAACGCCACAACCTTACAAAATCCCCCTTTTTATCACAATATATATATATATATATATAGTAACCTACCAGTTAGTTTTACAACTGACCTACATGCCTTTTATACAATTATTTCGATTCATTGTGTTCGTTATTTGTTAGTGGAAGGAAACTGTTTCACATTGAATACAGTGTGCATTTGTATTGAAAGAAGACAGGAAATGCCATTGTGTCCTGTTTCTTGTTGCAAAAATTGTAACAAAACACTAAAAGAACCGCCATCAAGTATTTTTACTTTCCGGAAGATACTAATTTATATGAAACATGGATCAATGCTTGCCGTAGAAAAGATTAATGTAAAGAACATTAACTACAAATTATAATCATGTATAAATATACATGTATACTTATTGATAAGTATATTAATAATTTGCTGTTTTCTGTCCGCGTGTGTTCTGTGTACTTTTCTGAGTATAGTTTCGAAATACCATTGCGTCAAAAGCTACTAATTGCAGGATGAAATCAAAACATCGAAAAAAAAATAGAAATTTCAAATTATGTCAATTATTTATGACCAAATGCTACAGCTAATTACTCACTCTGGAATGCAACCAAAAGAATGAGTAGACCACAACCGTGAATTTCGCCTATTAGAAAAAATTATCTCACTTGGGCACGAAGCGCTAAAGAAAATATAGAATGACTTGCAAAGTTCTTTTCCATAAAATTCAAACCAATAGAAGAACGAAGTATTTTAGAAAATGAAATACTAAAAGATTTACAAACTTCACCCCATCAATCTAAACCTATAAGAACGTTCAACATAAGAGAAATTGAAAAAATCATTGTAATGCGTATAAAACTTACTAAAATCCCAGGGTATGATCTCATAACCGTAAAATACTACAGTATGGGGGTCTACCATATTCTACACCCCCTCTGCACGTGCTGTTAGTACACTAACTGGAACACAAGGATCGGGATTTTGTGTTTGATCCGCACCTGAGGGCATAATACCCTTTAATACGGTCGTTCACGGAGATAGATTGTGAGAGAGACAGAATGAAGAGCGTAGGGCTGAGGGAAAAAAGTGCCGATAATTTGACCAGAAGGGTCGCCTTACCGGGAAAAAAACCTCAGCGATAGTAAGAAGGGTTGAAGGGCACAAGAAGCTAGTATACTGCTCCTGTGCGACAGCAACATGCGTTTGGTAATTTTTGGTAGGATATTGTTAGTAGTTGGGCTTGGGTATCATGCGCGTCGATCCACATCTTCTCCTTCTCGTCTGGATCGCCGAGCATGTCCTGTAACAGTCCGTTAGAAAGCGTGGTCAGTAAATAATGTAAAAACAATCATTAAGAGTTGGGTTGGAGGAGGAGGTGCTTGGGGCGTCTGTGTTTGGTGTCGCGGGTGTGATCATAGTTACCCAGACGCTTTATGATAGTGTTGTGTGAGAATTGTGTCTTGCTGTACAAGCGTACAGCATGTTCTCTGATGACGTCCATTAGTGGCAGAATATTCAATTCCCGATGGACGTCTTTAGTATTAAGGACACTATCAAGTTATTGGAAAAACAGTTTTCCCCAGAAATTACAGCACTCTTCGAACATGTGCTGACCACGACCTACTTTAAATTTCAAGGTGAATTCTACGAACAAATAGAAGGAGTCGCTATGGGATCACCCTTGTCCCCAGCGGTTGCCAACTTCTACATGGAGGACTTCGAGGACAGAGCACTGAGTACGTCATTATTAAAACCTAAGTGTTTCTATCGATACGTCGATGACACGTTTATAATATGGCCACATGGATACGAAACACTTAACGAATTTCTCATGCATATCAATTCGATCAACGAGAACATAGAATTCACCATGGAAGTTGAAAAAGATGGGTCTCTTCCCTTTCTGGATCTTCTAATTTACAGGAAGCCTGATGGAAAACTGGGACATGCGGTTTATAGAAAACCGACCCATACGGATGTCTACCTCAACGCCGATAGCTTCCATCACCCGGCGCAAAAACATGCCGTACTTGCCACACTGGTACACAGGGCTCGGGCTATTTCCGACACGGAAAATCTGCCAAAAGAGATTACTCACCTGAGGGAAACATTTAAAAACAATGGATATACGAAACGGAAAATCCAACAGGCTTTCAAGTGGAAACCAAAGAAGGAAGAGGCAACTTACGCGTCCGTCGCATTCCTTCCTTATGCAGGGAACACGACACTTAAAATCGGCAGACTACTACACAAACACATGATCAAGGCTGTTTTTAGACCACAGGCTAAACTACGTGGCCTATTGAAATCTGTTAAAGACAAAGTCGGCCTAAAAACAAGTGGGGTCTACGAAATTCCGTGCAACTGTGGACTAAAATACATAGGCGAAACAATCCGCACAGTCGAGATGAGAGATGTATCCGTTTAAAGCAGCACACCAAATCTGCCGTGGCGGAACACGCTCTCATGACCGGGCACAAAATTGATTTCGCCAATACAAGGATTTTGGACCACACCAGAGGTTGGTGGAACAGTATTATCACCGAAGCTGTAAGAATTAGAACCTCTAGTAATTTAATGAACCGAGACAGCGGGTTCCAGCTCAGCAAGGCCTGGGACCCTATCCTTGCTTCAATGAGGCACAAAACAACGCAAAAACCAATCGAGAGAGGAGCGACCAATCAGGACCCTGCACTTCGACCACGAAGTCTTGTGGAGGGGAGCGAGGACACGGATATAAGCGGCACAAACACGGTCTCGGCATCAGTTACCTGAAGACGATGGCGGAGATAGCCTTCGAAACGTCGTATCCAATGATTGACATAATTACCTAACGGAGCGTTAACATACACAACAAATATATTCAACGCCGTAATACGAGAGAGCCACTACCCAATACAATAGAAGCATTTACAAGTTATAGCATTCCAAATCTGGAAAACCGATTTTGGAAGTTGCATCGTACAGACCAATAAGTCTATTACCTATACTATCTAAGGTCTTTGGAAACTATTATTACAACAACTCAAACCAATAATAAATTATATAATTCCACAGTACCAATATGGTTTTCGAGATGATCATTCAACGATAGATCAGACCCGTAGAATAGTAAACATACTATCCCAAAGCCTTGAAGAAAAAGAAATACTGCTCTGCCGCCTTCTTGGACATCCAGCAAGCATTTGATTGGGTCTGGCACGAAGGTTTATTATAAAAAATTAAGCAATTATTTCCACATTTCCAATCATACCTATGGAATACCTGTTTCCAAATCAAGCACCAAGACGCTCTTTCTGAATTCAGACCAATTCAGGGAGTATACTTGGACCACTACTGTATGTATTATATAGTTCCGACTTACCAACAACGGAACACGCCATGATTGCCACATTTGCCGACGACACGGCTATTGTAGCTGCCGACGAAAACTCTACTCAAGCCCCACAATACTTGCAAGAACGTCTATACAAGATAGAAGACTGGAAGAAACAATGGAGAGTGACTATAAACACGGCCATTACTTTTTCACTTCAAAAAGAAATATGCTCAAAAGCGAAAATAAATTCAGCAGATCTCCCAGAAACAACTGTTGTATTATATCTTGACCTACATTTAGACAACCATATAACCTGGAAAACCCATATGGAAATAAAGCGGAAAGAAAAAAATCCAATTAGTCAAATTATTTTGGCTACTCAATAATATTTATAAAATGGACATACAGCATCGAACTATGGAGCACACCTAGCAAATCCAACCTCGAGATCCTGAGAAGATTTGAATAAAAAGCACTACGAAATCTATGAAACGCGCAGTGGTTCGTAACAAATTAAAATCTATATAAAGATCTATAAATCTACAGTATGACAAAAATTATCACGGAACCCAGCAAGAGGCATCAAACAAGATTTAGCGATCATCCAAATCCACAATCTGTGAATATGTTGGACAATAGTGAACATATGTAGAGACTAAAGCGCAGTCATATTTTATATTTACCATATAGATTCTCTTAATTGTAAATTATATCTTGTAAATCATTTACTTATTGTTCCAAGTAAATAGAATGTAAATTAGCAGTGTGGTGTACGTCTCACATCAACAACTATTACGAATCGGGAATTGTTAAATAAAAAGAATCTAGTTAATTAATTTAATTATGATGATTCAAATTGAATATGATAATAAAATGTTAAAATAAAAATATTTAAAAGAAAATCAAATTAATTGTTTTAAACATAAATAAATTAACGGAAATAAATTATCAATTTGGCCTCGCTCGGTAAAGCAGAAGTAATCTTTTTGCCGCTTCCAAAATGGCTGCTCTCGGGAACGCGGGCGGGCATAGAAGTTAATCATGTGGAAATTAAGGAAAGTAAAATAATTGCGCTTCAAAATGACAATGGTTTTATAAAATCTATGCCGGATAAAATGTCTTTACCAGGTGTTAACGCCTGAGTTGATATGGTGGCGTCATTCTTTTTTGAAAATCGGACGACGGCTGGTTTTCTGCTGTAGCACGTCTTCTTTTATCGAAATAATGGGACAAACTCTTCTTCCTACCAACCACAATTTTTGTGTGGTTGACCACAAACGTTGATATTTACGCAATATATACAAGTTGCCAAAATCTTCTATCACCAAAGCGCAACGTTTGAAAATGTTAGTAAATTTAATGTATGTGCTGCCAACACTTGTCTCTGGCCCATCATCTGCCTGAACACAGGCCAAAATTAAACGTCAAGACCATCCTCGTTTTCGCTCTCCGCGACTCGGTAGAATATGAAACTAAATTATTTTTTCTTTACCGATTTAAATTAAATGTGGGGGGCATGAGTCACCACATCAGTATGGTAAGTAAAAAACAAAAAAAAACTATGGACATCATGCGACGGTGAACTTTCGTCTCGTTTGCTTATGTCGACCCTCGACGACTGTCTGAAGCTACCAGAAAACTCCTTGGATGAGTCGCAAATAAACTTATTCCTTATACATTTTCACTTGCACAATTTTCTATAAATGTCGCATCTTAAGTAATCACGTTGGTAGAAATTAACAAGTGCAAAAGGAAGAGATCCCATGGGAGGTTCTTTCGAAGGTATTTCTCCCTGGATTGGCTGCCGGACTCCCCTTTGGGAATGCCTCTTACTCTCTCTGGTTTTTTCAAGGTTATCACATGCCAAAGCACCTTCATCTCTTATGTTTTTTTTGTTTTTTTTGCGAGGGCAAGTGAAAATCTTTTAAAGACACTATCTCTCGGTCCGCACTAAAACACCTCCCTTTCCAACGATGACTGTTTGTATCTTCCTGTGGGACCGTCGTTAGACATTACTTCACAGGAAGCAGTCGTAGTGTCAAGCTCTCTGTCTCCTTTAAACATTATTATTTCTCTCTTTTTCATAATTTCTTAATCTCTTATGGTAGGTATATGTATTGGGGTCGAAGACCTTGAGCATACAGTAAGAGTTGTCCGTTAATCCTATTGAATCAGTCGGTCAGCTGCCATCTAAAACTAATAGAGACATAAAGGGGAATGCTGCGACGCCACAGACAACATATCCCTTCATTCGGAAGGGCGTTGGAGTAGTACGCAATAACCAGACCTACCTGATTCGGGTTTTATAGGCTTTTCCTTGCATTTCTTTAAGGTGTAACACCGGGTAGGATCCTTGATACATAGCCCGGGGACCTTAGCGAACACTTGGTTACCTTGCTCTACCTCCCACATCCCTCATTTTCAACTCCCTTCCTATACCATTAAAAGGTTTCAGAATCACCCTCATGTAGCCTGTTAACCATAAAAACAAGTGGAGTTAATATTGTGTGCTCATTTTCTTGAGTTACGAGGAATCAATTGTATGGTACAATTTAAAACAAAATTGTTTTCAATTACAATTCATTGAAGCACGTTTTGAATGATGACACACAATCTGGTAATTATATATAAAAATTTATGGTTAATGGCGCATTGATTTATACAAACTCCATTTGAATGTATTATGAAACTAGTTTTCAGCATGAGATGAGAATTAATCATAATATGGGCAAGGTGTAGAATCTCTAAACAAAAGGAAGACAGTAAAATTCTCATTTTAGACAAAGTTTCATGTAACAGAAATGTGCAGAACCTTCTATAAAGATTGTTATAAATAAGATGCAGTAATTACAACCTCTATATGAACAAGGAAGGGAGATGGTGAAACAACTTTCATCCCTTGGTTTCCACTCATCCTGAAGGATCTCCCTTTTAACTTTAAGAGATTGAATTTTTTTTAATGAAGCTTGCGATATATGTCCCCACTAGCAAGTTATACGGGCAAACCATTCTATACTTTGGAGTTCAAATTTAATATGCAACTAAAATTGGAACTATTTCAATAAACTATATATTCTAGTGAAATCCATAGAATTATTTTTAATTCTTTTGTTTTGTTCCAAACCGCTCAATGTTTAAACGGTAAGCGGTGTATATGTATTCTACGGAAAAATAAAGGAGACTATGTATATAGAATTAATTTATTTTCATATCCTATATAGGGTGAATATATAGCCAGCGAAGGAGGGAAGTTACAATATTTAAAACTCATAGTAAATAGGTATGCAAAAAAATTATATGATATCTAAAAGTTGTTTGAAAACAGGAAGACTTACAGTATCATTACAGGTAGTTAAATATTTTTTCTTTACTAACTATTTTATTGTATTTGATATTCCGCTAATATTTCAGTGTATCGTAAGATCAGTGTGATTTAATCTTCTTTGAGTCTAAGCCCTGTATTGTAGCACTGTGCTTCAACGTTATTAATGCACGAGTGAGGCGTGAACTGGAATTGTGCATGTTGCGTGTGCCAGAAGCTACTTGCGTATACGCAATAAGGGACTGCATTCCCTGATTAGGCACTAGCTAGTTACCTGCTCTATCCTATCGCTGTTAATACTACGGTCTAATTGTCGGAAACTGGTGTGGATTAACAGAAATTCGTAAGATGAAACGCTTCCCAATTAATAATGAACCAATTGTATGAACTAAATCGTAATTGCAAATATTGTTTCCATGCTGAGCACAAGTATTCGAAACAAATAAATTAACCTATTAATATGTGTAAAAAAAGTCGACCAGTGAATGCATTAATGTTGTATTAATTTGAAAGCCAGAGACAAACATTGCCCAATCCGAACCGATAAATAATGGAAAGATAACATTAATAATGTTGTATGGTCTTTGTTAGTCTCCTGTTAAAACAAACAGATTGAAGCGGTATTTGAAGAGAGATTCAAAACTTCAAGGCACCGATAAAATCTAACTTCATCACTCACTTTTACTTCTTCCGGACTATTCGGCTTTCCGGCCGTGTTTCTTCCATCTCGTCGTTCAGTTCCTTACATGTAGAAACCGGGCAACTCGACTGCTTTAATATTGAATTATAGCTTTCCGATTTACTCTAAAGGTCCTTTATATTACCAGTGACGTAGCGTAGCTTATAGACTCCAGGGGCTTAGGCTAAATTCGCCGCCCCCTTATTTATGCGTTTAAATCGAAAAGGCTCCAACATTTACAGAAATATATATATATATATATATATATATTGAACAGCGATAAAATTTTTATTTAATATTAGAAGTTATTATTATTATTTATTGTGTAATTTTGCCGTCCCCCAAGAAGTGCAGCCTAGAGCTGGACGCCTCCACCCCAATTCTTTATACCTTTTGTGCATCTGTCGGTGCATTGATTCCATTTTTGTATTTAATTTTATTTAGTCACATCAACTGCCGGGTCTTTAGCGTTTCGTTCAATTGTTACAAATTGGTACAAATTAGATTTGCATGAATAACAAATTTAGCCATATTTTTTTATTAAATACGGAATGATTCAAGAGCTTCCTTTGAGTGTATATATATATATATATATCCTGGTTTACTATTTATCATCTTCTTTGTTCGCATTAACTATTCCTGTTAAATCCTTCTCTACAGTTTTATCCTCGACTGTGAAAAAAATAAAAAAATAGTTATCCAATGTAGGATATAAATAAAATATAGGTTTATAAATATTATGACAAGATATAGTTTCTTTGGACGCATTTACCCTAATTGTTTGCTTTGCGTATGAGTTTTTTCCTAAGAGATCTGGTTCGTGATTGGTGGCTCTCCACATGACAGGTTTCGCGTACAAGAATGCTCCGCGCTATTTTTTGCCCCACTTTTCTGTGTTGTTGCTCATTGTTAAGTTGTAAAATTGTCACCTACAATACATGTTAGTGGTACAAGCAGAATTTAATAAATAGATGTACCCATTCCAAGGCGGTGACCACATAACGTCGCTCGGAAGGATGTGGGACTTGTTCCAAGTAGACCGATCTAACTGGTGATGGGTTCTGTAAAACATAGCACGGGAACCAAGTTAACCCTTGGCTTCCTTCCTGTCCCTTCCAATTCCCATCTTGCGTTATTAAAGGAAATTTGCTACTCCGTGAATACCCTCATGCAGCCTGTAACCCTATAAACGATTCATTCTAGTACTACAATATGCCACTTGAATATAAAAATATACAACATACAATGCATTGCGTCCTTTTACCGTTTAAATGTTGATGTAATGGGTAATAAAAACTCATTTACGGTAACTGTTTTGCAAGTTATTATATTTTAAAAGAGGTAGCTTTCGGCAGTTAGAGTGCCATATTCATCCTAATAATATACAAATCAATCAATATATTCTTTACAATTCAATTATTAAAAAGCTTTATACAATATCAGATCTAAAAACTCTTAAAAAGGATACAAACATTTTTACATACCTTATACACTATTTTATAATATCCTTATTATCCATACAAAGTATGTTGTTAAAATGTATAATATTTATATATATATATATATATATATATATATATATATATATATTGTACAATCATAAACAAACATTGAAAGTCAAATCAAAAAATAGTACAGCATTATCATGCCACGTAAAAACTAATAATCATGATTTCGCATTCGACAAAAGACGTATTATATACATGAACTATTTTAAAATAAAACTCTGATTCGCGGAATCAATTTTTATTAATATTCTTCGAGATCAAATAATTAATTTCAGAAATGAAGGAAGTAAAATAGGAAGCTATTACGTTGAGACCATCAATAAATTATAATAATACTCAATAATATACTTTAATTAAATATATACAATTCATTATGCTACTACCCATGTATATATATATAACCTCAGTATAAGCGAGGTTATGTCATGCACTAATGATCGGTTCATCGATAGTGTATGATTAACATAGATTATATATATATATATATATATGGTTACATGCAAAAATAAATAATCGATCGACAGTGCACGACGTATAACCTCGCTTATAATGATGTTTTCCGCCAGTTCGTTACGGACGACGTGTAAAAAAACACAAATATTTTATAAATTAACAACGTACTTTGTACGGAAAATAAGGCTATTATAATACAATAGTACAACGTATGTAAAAATGTTTATATCCTTTTTAAGAGTTTTTAGATCTGATATTGTTTAAAATTTTTAATAATTAAATTATAAACAATATTTTGATTGATTTGTATATTATTGGGATGAATATGGCAGTATAACTACCGAAAGCTACCTCTTTTAAAATATAGCAACTTGCAAAACAGAGACCGCAAAGGAGCTTTTTCTACCCATTACAACAACAAACAATTATAACTTGAATTGTAAGTCCTTAGGGAGCCGTAAACAAGAAAAGTATGGATCCTTTGCAGCTTCTCGAAGTTTTAGAATCTGGCCTTGACTCTTCAATCCATGCAGGTTCGGAACTTAGAAAAGAAATGTATTGTAAGGATTATCTCGAAGTGTTGTAGAGATGTAAGACAAGTCAGGATAGTTTTGGTATTGCGGGTAGGTACGCCTGAGTCTGATCAGGTAAGAACTGGAAGTTGGGGTTTTTCCCAGTTAAAACACAGATATGTGTGTAATTGTAGTCGATATTATACAGTGTAAGAAGTGGGAAAGGAATAGAAGGCTGTTAGGATAGAATATAGCACGGAAGCCAACGATAGTCTGCTGCCAAGCTGTAAGTCCTCGAATTAGCTTGAACTCGTGGAATGAGAGGTTCTTAAAGATACGTGGTGGATGTCATTGCTCTAATATGTAGGACCACTGATATGTCAGTATTGGTCAGCATTTCTGCGCTATTGCCGAGTTTTTACTTAAGGAATGCGAGAATCCACCAAGGAAAATGCCCTATGTTGTAGCGATCGATGAAACGAGAATTAATTATAGTATAAAGTAATTCAAGCGTCAATGTCAACTGTAACAGCATGATATATACATTTTTTTTAAAAAGTACTGCATACATAAATTGGTATACAGATATGGCGAAATATAAATTTCATACACAAGTTTATCGGAGTTGCACTACTTAGGTTATGCAAATATATTTACTTTACAACTTATTGATAACGAAAATTGAAAGCACTGCTATAGTGTAATCTCAAGATTATTTATGTTTTACTTGAACTCGTCGGATTTCCGTTTATCACTCTCACTAATTTCAAAAAAACCTTATTTTCTCTGTCTTGTGATCATTACCCCTTTACTACCCTTTCATAATATAATGTAATATCCCCGTCCTTCTACTTGGGTATTGCTCTACTAGAATCCCGGGGTTCACTCACTCTACTCCATATCTAAATCATATTCGATATATTTTTGCTCAGTCAATAACCTATGTACTTAAGTTAAACGTCTTGGAATCCATCTAACAAGGGGATATTCCAAAAATGCTCTCAGATATTTACAGACATTCATTAGCTTCCTTTTCTCGACTTCAAAACAGATTACCATCTGCTTATACAAGAGCATGCGAATCTAATTGCGGATTTCAGTTTAATTTCTCTATCTTCTTCCCACTGTTGGCCCAATACTCCGATGACTCGAAATCCTCTAACTCACAGTTAATCCTAGTATATTTTGAAGCCGCGATCTTTGAAGAAAAGTATCTAATAGCAGCTAAAACATGTTTCTTTTGTTCACCTAAGGTAGAGATTGTACCTTTTTATTCGTCTTGCAGCTATTGGATTAGGTTGAGTGGAAAGCTGTTTAAGGGGCGTTCTCTGCTGTGATATAGAAATTTACGACGAGCATAAAGCGACTACGACTGCAGTTAGTGAAGTGTAATTTAATGATAATTGTGCACCCTGCTAAGTATATGGACCGTAAAATCATTTATATCTGAATTAAAGAAGTGAAGGCATTCATTTTTTCTAAATATTCACAGGCAGGTACGGCATATACTACCACAATATTGTATAATGGTAGCCTTTTCTAAATATTTTGAGGTAAATCACATTTCCGTATACAGTATTATGTTATAGATTTGTTGTATTTAATTTCGTCGTAGTTCTGCATATAGGGATCAACGTACGACAAACAGTTTTCGTTGTTACTTACACATATAATAAGTGTTTATCTTCTTCTTCTTTTATGGCATTCTAACCCACAATAAATGTTTATAGCTTTGAATAATATTTCAGATTGCAATGAGTGTAACTGTGTTTTGTGGTTCAAAATATTAACGTTATTTGTTAATGCCTATTACACAACTATATAAAAAAGTGAATATAAACTTCTTGACAGAGAATACTAAATTTTATATTACTACATCACACAATAAAGAGTGAAAAGTAGCTCTAAAATTACCAAGTAATAAAATTGATGGTAAGTGACGGTAATAGACACGGAGGAGCATTTACACCAGTAAATCATTAACTGTTCCAACGGAGGATTCTGACAGTTCATTCTGGCAGCATTAATCTTGGGTAATTATAAGAGCAATTGCCGTGGAACTCGAACGTAAGTCGTAGTAATGTCAGGTAGAGCTGATTTGAACACTCCTGTCCTGTCCTCGAAATGTCAAATATTTAATTTACTTGGCTATGTTTCAAGAGCGTAATTAATAATGGTTTCCATTATTGAACCAATTGAAACTTTTGTTCATCTGTTGAGCATATAATAAATTCATTTTAGAAATTTTGATAGTGAATATGTACGCTCTTCATTTATTTCGCTTAAATACTGAGCTATAACATACATGATAAAAGTAAAACTAAATTAATATTATTCTGTTTTTGGCATAATATTTTGCTTTATGTTACATATCTTTCAGGAAAAATAAATTTTATTCTCACAATTGGAGTAAACAGTATCGTATTGTAAATGAATATATGTATGTTTAGAGAAGTAATAAGAGACCAAAAAATGTATTGAGAAAAACGAGAACATTATTTGTCTTTAAAAGAAGGAATGTATTATATCCCATCAAACACTTGCACCAGTTTGGACAACTCATTTCCTTGGAGGAAGTTATTTTTCCCACCTGCAACTGGATCATAATATTGTTCCCTTGCTTTTTATTAATAAATATTAACCTTGCATTATGTAAGAAAGAAATTTGAAAAAATGAATCAAGGAAGCATAAAAGTCGACCTGGCTGGAAATCGAACCCGGGAATCAAATGCCTAGGAGTGTGAATCAATTTTGAGCTCTTAACTACATTTGTGACACTTTCAGGTTCAATTCACCCTTTTATATTTAAATAGTTACTCTCAACCATTATAAGATCATACTCCGGAATATAGACATCATTTGATAGTGTGAAACTACAGCAAGAAGACAACTGTAAATTATTTAAAAATATTAAGTAGATCTGCATATTTAAGATTGTTTACCAGTACTGATAACGGCGCAAAAGGAACTTTAATCTGAATACGGTAACAAACTGATCAGACGTTAAGTAAATCGAAGAAACGATAGATCTAATTAAAATAAGTAAAGAAATCTAAAGTTTTACTTCCATACATAAAATTTGCAGATTCAGAAGATTCACATAGCCCATAGACATCTTTAGCTCAGTCTCTTCGTAAAAATGTCAATCCTATATTTATTGGACTAGTTATCCTTTCCAACCTAGAAGAACCAAGAAGGTCTACGTCTGCATGACAACACGGAGAATCTAAGATTTCTGAATGTTTCAAACCACCACTCCAACAATTATAAGGGCTTTAGTAAAGTAATAATCTGATGCAGGCTTTCTATGGTTTTCTTTTAGGAAAATATTATTAACTCTTGGCGACTTTGGCCACTTTTCCACGTCCCTCCTTTCGAATCTCTTCCTATGCTATTGAAGGGGAGTTGCCACCATATCGATACCATCTTGTAGGCTGTCATTTAAAAAATCTCTAATAAACGTACGCAGTTCTCATTTCCTTTCTTTTTTATCACTACGTACATTAACAGTTTTTATGAATTACTAGCTATGCTCCCGACTTCGTTCGCGCGAAACTTGGACAAATAGCTCTTTTATTTTGCCCTAAAAAACGAAACAACATGTACAGGATTTAAAGTTAAATTCATTGAATATATAAAAAAATACGGCATGATTTATGTATCTATTTTATTTTTAGTATCTAAGTTTCAGGGTAAACCTTATAACTCGCAGTTCCTTTTGAACAGGTTTCACACGTTTCGGAACCTATTCGAGACAAACTTCTAGATTATTAATGGGATAGATCATATTTATTTTATTTGCTTTTATAAACGAGAAATTACTCAACATTATAATTTATCTAGCGCGAAAATAAACCAGTTTATAAATTCAACGATCCAAAGAAGTTTATTATTTCTAACGGAGTTATATATCTGCCAACAATAGGTTAATTAAGACGCGAAATGTTTGTAATTTAAAAAATATATAGTATTATAGGTTAAGAGTACAGGAAACCTGCATTCAATTTTGGATATCTCCATTAGCGTATGGACCACGAAACCTATCCCGTAAAAAGTGTTAATTTTTTATATGTTTACATATATATATATATATATATATATATATATAAAGAACTTACTAATGTAGGATTGATGTACTTTGTCAGAGACGTCCTTAGGGTCTCTCGCGACCATCGTAATTTTACCCGAAACTAACGAACCAATAGGCTCCCAGGATCGCCAATTCAAACCTGAAAGGTGCACCTGAAAAGTAAGCAAACAGTCCGAGCAAGATAAAATAAAGGGAATGAAAGGAATTTTTCAGGTGAAAACATACAAATTTTTATAAAATAATAGTAAACTAACATGTGTATTACCATATAATAGTAAATATTTACATTATAATATTTCAAGGTGTCACAAGGCCTAAAATATGTAGAATTTCAGAGCTTGTAAATTATGCACACAAAATACGACGACACAATTATTATGTCTGCATTTAAGATACGAATGAATCACAATATCTTTGGATTTAAATAGAATCGTACGATACACTCGTATAATCTGACGGTCAATGCGATCACAGACACAACTTTATTAAACAGCTGATTCAGTAAATGTGCCGTTTAGCAAGGATCAGCTGTTTATGGTGCAAAGATAATAGAAGCCGTTAAATTAAAATAAATTATGATTAAAAAACGTGAAATTCTTCAGTAAATGGAACAGCTCGTTACAATGTATATATATAATATTAAATTCGAGTCACTAGTAATTTCGTCACAGCAATTCTGAATTTGACCTTCCACTTCTATCAATCATATAATAATAATTTATTAACAACATTCCAATAAAAAAACTAATCCTCTGGATGGTTATTTCTGATCCATATATTTTATGAATTTTGTTTCTATTCTGTATCTTATTTTACGTGGTAATAGTTCATAAACTTTCATAAGCTCATAAGCTCATAAAGAAATGTTAACAGTTCGAGTTTTGGTTACAATAAAATGTGTTGTAGGCGAGTCGGCGAAATACGTTTGCTTCACTATTGCAGAGTATAACCTATTGTCAGCTCGTATTTCTGTTTGCTTTAGCTGTCGAAATATCGACAAAGACAAGCAGCTAATGAAGCGGACAGATGTAACTTAAGGGCGCCTAAATTTTCCGCAGAAAACTGTTGGAGACCTCGAGAGGTCCTCATAATGGCTGCTGCGGCACAAACACAAATTGTGCGGTCGAGTGTGCGCTGTTTAACGACCCCCTTGTTGACGTGTAATGACCACTTTCTGCAATATGCCGCCAACCCACAGCTGCGCCTAATTGGTGGGCGGGGGAACCCGTCAAAGGGTAGTCTCGATCCGCGACAGCGATTGGTCGTCCAGACGGGGGCAATAGTTGCATCGCTTCTTCCCCCGCAAACGGCTCAACGTTCGGACAGATGCGCAATGCCACAATGCAGTGTTACGTCCTGAATAGAGAACATTGAACTCCTTACAACCAGACTTGAAATAAAACGATCGCAGGATTGACATCCACCGCAAACTACCTGTTGCAACTGCAGACGAGTAGTGGTTACGACTCCACGTCCTATTCTCTGTACTGCGGGTATGCCGCGCACTTGCCCCTTCATATCATACGTGAAACCTCTTATCAAACTACTCTTCTATTCCTACAATTCATACAGTAATATTACATTCTATCTGAAAAAATAAACAGTTAAATTTAGTAAGAATAATTAACGTCAGTGAATAATGAAGAATGAACGACCCCTATAACAGACAATTAAACAAAATTCTGAATATTTTTAACAAGAAATAAACGTTTAGATCATCCATTAAGGTCCTTGTCAATAAATGAAACCGACTGAGCACAAAAAAACAAAGATCATAAAATTACATAATAGCCACAAGATAAAATTAACAAAGACAATTTAATAACACATCATATAATTTGTTTAATTTAGAAGTATCGTGTTTTATATGAACAGTTATTTTCAGTTTTTATCATGCAACATTCCAGAAATTAATCGTTTCTTGAAATTCATTTCTCTATCTAAAACAATAGAGTGATTTTTTTATCAATCGGAGAGTGTTTATAATATTAAATTTTAAATTGGCTTTATGAAGCCTGGCCAATGTAGCAAACAAACAGTTATTACATGAAATTTTATAGACAACATTATGACACTCAAAAGTTCTAAATGAATCTTTGCTTTTTAACAAAGGAAGATAAAGAATTGACTGATTTATAGATTACCAAAATATTGTACTTCTTAAAGAACATTTTAAATCTGGTAGATAAATGATCAAAAAAGGGTAAGACAATATAATTATTTGAAATAGACTTTGGAACTCAATTATTAGTATCATTATAAATATAATTAATCCTGAGTTTACTAAATTTTTAAATGAAATCTACAGAATAAGAGTTGGATAAACAGTTAATTTAACCCTAGTGGAATACCAAGAAATTTTTATACATCTATTATCCTGTAGAGGTTAAATTAAGCTTAAGCCACAACGTTTCGATGGCGTACTCTGCCATCTATCTCGAGTGAAAATTAGTACAATAGTTGGGACACAAAAGTTTTATGAATTATAATGAAAATAAGATAAAAGTAAAGCTTTTTCAGCAAAAACCATAACTTTTTTCTAATTTATTGGATGTTTTGATAAAAAATTTACTACTCTGCCAGAATAAGTATATTTATGGTACCAATTGAAACTTAATTTCTAATTAAAACGGACAAATTAAACTTCAATGAAATTACGATTACAATATTTTTCTAATTCAAGCGTAAGTTTGTCAGAATATAAGCATCATAATTATTCAACACATTACATAAATCATATAATTTATCAGAAGGAATTTTACAAAAAGAATATCATTCACTTACCTATAATAAGCCAAAGGTTTGAAGGTAAGTTTTTTAAGACATGAATTTTCTAAACCTCTTATGACAATTTCATTGAAAAAGGGAGATGAAGAACCCGTGGAAAGACCGAAAATTTGGAGATGAATGGTATTATCAAATTTAAGGAAGGTAGAACGATGGATTAAATTCACTCCAATTTCCATCTCAGACAAATGAATAGACGTGAAATTTTAAATAAAAGACCATCGAGACTTTAAACAGGATTAAACGGAATGTTGTAAATAAAGAAACAACATCAAGAAATAATAGAATGTGATCAGGTGAAGTGTGTCAATTGGAGATATCCCGGATGAATTCAAAAGAATTTTTAATAGAAAAGTGAGGTTCATCATTATATAGTATGAGCGAAAAATGCTGAGAATGTTAATAATTAATATTTTCATGATTTATATTTGTCACCCTTGTGAAAATAGATACTTTTATTTTATGTCCTCCACTTATATGCAATCCGCCAATTAATGACCCTAAAGATTCTAACTTGGACTTTTATGCAGTGAATATCTTTCAAATTTTCTTTGCCCAAGATACACAAAGATGGTGTCCCTCTGCGTTTGAATGTAAGTACGATTTGTTCTCCAAGTTCTTGGCCAAGAACCTAGGATCACGTTTTGGGAAATGTGAACATCATATAAGAAATTCCTCGGATTTCGTACAAAAAGTATTGAAGAATTAAAAAGTTGGGTCAGAAGATTTCCTAGTTAGCTTTGATGCTATCTCCTTGTTTACCAAGGTACCGATTGTTGATACACTATGATTACTAAGAAATATATTCCCAGCAGATATCACATTACTATTTGAACATGTGCTTACCACTACTTACTTCCAATATTCAGGACAGTTTTTTGAACGGACCGATGGCGTCGCCATGGGCTATCAACGTTCACCAGTAGTGGCCAATTTTAATATGGAATTTTTCGAGGTGAAAGCCTTAACAACAGCCAAGAAATAGCCCAAATGCTATTTTAGATACTTGGACGATACGTTTGTTATATCGAGCCACGGTATTACTGCGTTATCGGAATTATTACAACATTTAAATAGTGTACACCAAAACATCCAGTTTAACATGGAAATTGAAAAAGGAGGCGCACTTCTGTTTTTAGACATCCTCATTTACAAGAAACCTGGAGGAAAATTAGGACATTCAGTGTACAAGAAACCTACACATACAGATTTATATTTGAATGCGAAGAGTTTTCACCATCCTGTACATAAGAAAGCGGTATTGCAAACATTGATACATAGAGCTCGTACTATTGGAGATGAACAAAATTTTGGGCTTTTTCTTGGCTGTTGTTAAGGCTTTCACCTCGAAAAATTCCATATTAAAATTGGCCACTACTGGTGAACGTTGATAGCCCATGGCGACGCCATCGGTCCGTTCAAAAACCGTCCTGAATATTAAAGGCAAGTAGTGGTAAGAACATGTTCAAACAGTAATGTGATAACTGTTGGGAATATATTTCTTAGTAATGGTAGTTAATCAACAATCGGTACCTTGGTAAACAGACACATAACATCAAAGCTAACTAGGAAATCTTCTGGCCCAACTTATAAATTTTTATCAATAATGTTTACTCGAGAATAGAAATTAACAGGGCTCAGAACAGAAAGAAAAAGAAAAGAAAACATGAATTACCACCAATAGCCCTGGCATTTCTTCCGTACGCAGGAAAAATATCGTCAGAAAACAGTAGAATATTGGCCAAACAACGTGAGGACAGTTTTCGTCCACAAAATAAAATAGAACAGTTTCTGGGCTCCGTTAAAGATGACATTTGGTTTGAAAACTGCTGGAGTGTACTAAGTTCCATGTGACTATATATTGGTGAAACCCTGAGGACGGTAGAGCAACGTTGCAGTGAACAACAAAGGTACGTTCGCTTGAAACAACATGACAAATCTGCTGTTGCTGAGCATGTTTTCACAACGGGACATAAAATACATTTTTCGGTGATAAGTAAATTAAAACACACTCATGAATGGCGTGATAGCGTGATATTGGAAGCCATCGAAATTATTGACACTTAATAATCTGGATGAATAGTTCTCGGGATTCCAGTCGACTGGAATCCCGAGAACTCTTCATCCAGCATCTTCATCGGGAAAAATCTACGTTCTCTATTATATAATAATCTCGCAAACAGATACTCAGGCTACCATATCAGTAATAACTGGGACCCCATAATCACGAAAATACTTGATATACAAGCGCAGTTGACAGACAGACCTTCCACAGGTGACGTACGAGAACCAATCGGATCGCCGCATGGATCAGGTGACTCCGAGGGTATAAATACGGCAAAATGGCAAAAGTTCCGATGTGATGAATGAAGGAATATACAAAAGATGACACTTAGTTACGACAAATTTTTAGTATGTTATAGGTAAATATATACTAGTCATCGCGGAGCAGATTCCACATGGAAGGAACTCCGACCAATAGAAGCGGAGGCTCGACCTCCAGTTAGATGTCACTGCTGCATGACGACATATACCCTGAAGACGGCGGGTAGAAAATGGTCGAAGAAACGTTGTGTTCTTTTAAAAACCTTCCTTTTAACCGTGAAGATTTCATCCGAAAATATTTATAGTTCCATTTTAAACAGCCTGTCGTTACGATTGTATATATTAAAAAACTCATTTTAAACTTGAATAATTGTTGTCTTGAGTTTCATTTGTATATTCATCTTGTAATTATTTACCCCAATTTAAAAGAATTTTCTACTGAGATGACTGGAATCAAAGTTTTACACTTTCCGGAGAATAGTAAAACTAAGGAACGTTCTCCTAAAAAGAAATGTAAAGCGGACACATTCTAAGAACCGTAACTCAGTTCCTCACCTGACACATCACGTCTGCCCTTTAAAACCCACCCCGCCCTACACGTAAACTTCTTGCCACTTTTTATCTCCACTGGCATTCTTGCCTGTTTCCTGACAAGTCCCTCATTAAGTCTAACAGATGTCTTCTTTTAGGGCTGGAGACGAAGAAAATCTTGAATCCTTGAGACAAAGTCTCATGACTGGCTGCTAAGCCATTTTGTATTTTTTTGAAAACACTTTGCTTTCAAAACTTAATGCTTAGGAACTTTCATATATTTATAATTAGAAGTATGATATAATTCAACTCTGTTGTTCTCATTTTAATATTTTATAATGTTTATGGATGCATCCACTCCAATATTTGTAATGCAAAGGAACAAATAACAGTTTATTGTACACTGAATATATAATGTTTCAAGGGTTGATTTTATTTTACTTTAAATTAAAACAGTAAGGAGAATAAATAATAAGAAAGTCAAAATTTTAGTAATATATATATATATATATTGTAACGATACGTTACAATCGTTAGTTTAATAGTATATTTTGTTGTTAGTTTTAGTTCTTGTTACGTAAATTGTATTAATGTTTATTCGTTAATATTCGTGATGCAGCTTGTTATATCTATAGCCATTGGTCACGCAGGCCATAAGTAAGATGCAATATTAAACACAAAAAAAGTATTATAAAATGGTTTATTTAAGCTTCTGATATGTACGCTGTTTATCTAGCCGTTGCTATAACAATACTAGCTGTATCGTTCGTCTCTACGCGTTATAATCTCTGTGGCTTTTTTTTGGTTAACAGGCTACGTGGGGGTGATCCTGAAACAGGCAACTCCCCTTTAACACCATAGGAAGGGAAATGAAAAGGGGGAATGCGGAAAGTAGAGACTATGGCTACCAGGCTGTGGTTTAAGGATCTTACCCGGTATTTCACCTAAAGAGATGCAGAGAGAACCCTAGAAAACTTGTATTGGGTACTATTGGGTACTATTCTCACACCATTTCGAATGACAAGAGACGAGTTTGCTGTGGGTTCTTCTCCATGTCTCCACCAGTTACAGGAGGCAGTTGGCCGACTCATCCAATGGGATCAGATGACAACTTTGCCATATGCCCAAGGTCTTCGACCCCAGTACATATACCTCCTAAAATGTGAGAACTTTGATAAAAAATAAACCAGAGAGAGTGCGAGGAATTTCCGACTTTATCAGGTGGGCCCCGCAGTCACTCTGGAGTGAAGCCCCTGCGAGAAAACTTCCACAGCGCTTGTTCGGTCCACCAGTTTTTTTTATTTGGGGGGGGGGGTTACAGCCTACATGAGGGTGATCCTGAAACAGACAACTCCCCTTTAATAGAATAGGAAGGGAATTGAAAAGGGGGGATGCGGAAGGTAGAGCAAGGTAGCCAAGGGTTAACTAGGTGTTTCACCTAAAGAGATGCAGGGAAAACCCTAGAAAATCTGCATCAGGTAGGTCGGGCAATGGGTACTATTCTCACGCCCTTCCGAATGACGGGAGACGATAGCGGGCGGACGTGTCTGTTTTAGCCATCCATACATTAAGTAGGAGAAGTCGAGTATCTAGCTCGAGGAAATATTGCGGACACGTCTTGTTTGAACTTAAGCAAATACAGGTTGCCGCCGACCGCGGGAGTCGCTGTAGGGCGTGAACGCCGATCCTTACTGAATGCCATAACGCACAGTTGGAGGATAGGAACTTTTGGTGC
This sequence comes from Eucriotettix oculatus, assembly GCA_034510155.1. NCBI lineage: Eukaryota > Metazoa > Arthropoda > Insecta > Orthoptera > Tetrigidae > Eucriotettix > Eucriotettix oculatus. The sequence continues at coordinate 87,752,876 of CM067377.1, forward strand.
CTAGTTGCTGCTGCTGCCCCGCTTCAACAAGACGAGGCTGCCTGCCACTTCCCGAGTTGGGAGCTCTGTCCTGCGATCGCAGAATGAACGTTACAAAACCCTATGTTTCTACAAACGATTATGTTGTTGCTGAATAAATTCAATTTTTTGCTATGTCTGGATGTTGTGATATATAGACCGACACTCCTCGGGTCCTAAACGAATGAAGTACCTTCGATCTAGCGAAGAAGTAGAGGGGAACTTACTATATATATATATATATATATATATATATATATATATATATATATATTAACAAAAACACAAATAAAAACTTATCTTCCTCCTCTTTAAAAAATGCATTTTAGAAAATGAATTTACAATTAAAATTCAAGAATGATCAATACAAACTGATTCCTTTTCTCAGTGGATGGTGGACCCGTGGTCTTTATACACTAATTGATGGTGGAAATGGGTACTGAGGCATTTTGTTGATGTATTGAAGGGATTCATGGTTTCATTTAGAAATGTGTCATGCAAGATGACATTTCGCAGTCGACTCGGTATGCCCAAGCCTTCAGTGGGCTGTAGAGCCATGGAGGAAGAAAGGTTTCATTTAGTACTTTATCAACGACGGCACCGAAACTCGTAGGTAGATCTGACCTGAACCTTTGAAGTAACTGAAGTGGCGACCTCGAGGGCTGCCTTTGAAGTCTCTGCTACCATCAGGTGTTTCACGTCCTCTCAGCAATTTAATTGACTGTCTTAAATCTTATTAACGACTGGCCTGTCTGAATTCTTCCTCCCAACAAACAAATGCTATCTTTGAAATTGCATTAATTTCTCACTTAAAATCGTAACAATACTTCGACAGCTGCTCTTTAATAATTTCTCCTCTTAACTTCTCACAAAACTAACATTATGAAAATCCTTTAGCCACCGCTCACTGAATTCTTCACCCCGTTCAACCACTTCTTAACGACCACTCAACAACCACCATTCTCGACAACTTGTCAACCAACCTTATCGACAAATACTCAACCACGTAACAATCACCCTCCACACCTTCCCATCACCACATCTCCCGAACAACTTCTCTTCAATCCCCTTCCACAAACCTCGAAACTTTAGATCTTTCCCACTCCCGGCGAAATAGCCATTACTTAAGCCAATAGTAATTCATTTTACATTTTCGAGTTCCCAATACGGGGTTCACATGTCTTATTTCAAAGCCGTGATACATCACACACCAGAGGTTATAGAACTTTCTGTGGGATAGTTTCAGAGTGTCAAAACGTTAGACCGAAGCTTATTCCCTAACATATTGATGACACTGGTTGGGTCCGACGAGGCTTCATAATTCCTCAAACAACCACTTAATACATGTTGTGAATTTCAACGACCCCAAAACTTTGAAGCTCCAAAAACTTAGTTTAACAAAATTATTTAACTGAAAATAATATAAAATAACTCTCCCCCCAATAATTTAGTCAACATGTGTATACTATAAATATAGTTCCTGACGTTATATTATAACTGCATTTGAAGGAATTTATGTAGCAATTGATCAGTTTACTTTAAATTCCATAAAACAAAATAATTATCTCTCCAAGAACAAAAATATGAGTTTGGAAGCAATTCTCATATTTACGACCATCAATTTTTTTTAAAGATCCTGCAACTGGCAACTCTCCTACTATAGGTAGGTAATATGATGCGGAAGGGAGAGGAAGGCATCCCAGATCTGAGTAGAGGCCCCGGGTTATAGTGTAAATATCCTACACGGTATTGGGCTGAAAACCTGCTTGAGGTATCAAAGGAATTACAATAATGAACTAAAATTTTTAAATGTTTATATTTTGAGAAAACAATTGATGACATTTGAAATGTAATTTGACTGAGCCATTAACGGAATGTAGAAATATTTTAAGAGAATCGCGCCTGGAGATTTTGCTGAGATATAATGATTAAAATTCTATACAATTTAGTCGGACAGTTTTACTAAGCAAATAGAGAGTGTAGTCGATGATTTAAAGAATATAAAGTTATGAACTTTTCTGTATTCAGTCCTAAGACTGGTTTGATGCAACACTCTATGTCAACCTATTCAACTCAAGCCTTTTCATTTCTACACAAGCACCACACCAACATCCTCCCTAATCGTCTTACCGTATTCCATATTTTCTTTCCCTGTTCTGCCCTTATTCCACACATTTCCCTCTAATTATAATTTTACAAGAATATCATATCTCAAAACGTGATCGTTCTTTTGTCTTATTCTGCTTACAACTTACTCGTTAGTTACTCTATCCACCTATCTGATTTTCAGCATTCAATGAACATCATACAACATAATGAAACAAATAGAGTTATTCTTGTAGACTTTGGCTAATAATAACGACTGAATCCAACCCGAATAATGTAAATGATGGGGGAATATTAATTAATGAATTTAATAATTGAGTGTAAATATATACATTTATTAGTTGTAAACAATTTTTAATATGGGTAGTGCGTGTATATATTATGTACAAAAATAATTAATTAAAAATGGGATTGTATTAAATATCTCAGGGTATTAATGGTTTGGGTGACCACGTGTAGCAGATCTACTGTTCGTTGACGAACCTGAGTTGTTTTCATAGGCGTCTCCCTGTAATTTCCGTGTTGTGGAACTTGAAGCGGCCGGTCGAAAATAGCACGAAGTCGTGCTACCAAATTGAGGAAACTCCTCTTTTTCCTCTTTTTTCCCTTGTTGTTAAGACCTTTCTTCCCTGCTTCCTGGACTCATCAAAGCATGGTCCACTTCTCCGCTGTCACCTAACCAATCTGCTCTCCCACCACTCTCCTTCAATATCCTCTCGCCACCACCTTGTATCACCAGAATTCCTCCAAAATTGTCTCCGGCAGCCTCTTTAAAACCTTGTCCCCACTTATACGACACCTATTACTACGGTGGCAGGGATGGATATTCTCCAATCATATCCCTTGTTTCATTTGGGGAACACACGCCACCCGGTCACCAAATTCCCAGACAGATACTACGGTGGCAGGGATGGCTATTCTCCAATCATATCCCTTGTTTCATTTGGGGAACACACGCCACCCGGTCACCAAATTCCCAGGCAGATTAGGACATTCCGAAACCGGTGTCCGAGCTTTAAGGTCCAGGTGTCAGCCGCAGTCCTCCCTTTGTTATTATTCCGAGCCGCCAAGACGGCGCGCGGAAAAACCCCTTCTTCCTGGCAAGCGACTTGCTCATGCCGGAATATTTGTTATTTAAGTTTCCGTAAATAATAATAAAAAATTGGACGCGGGTTCTACTGCGTTACAATAACGTTCCACAGATGGATTTTAGTATTTATAGAATTGTTATATATTTCGTAAAAGAAATTAAAAAGAAGAAAAAGAGCTCAAAATAAGTATTAAATAGAATGGGAAAACATTTTGGAGTTTGTAAAACTAAAGGACGTAGATACACACTTAAAATAATTAATATTTTACACTTATTCGTTTCATATTATTACCCTAATTCATAAATAATACCTTAAATGTACAACAGGAATTATCTGTACCGGTACCCACATGTTTTATGCACCCAATTATTTCATGAAACTGGACTTCTCCTAGTATGCAATTCCTCCTTTTAAGTAATGATTAGCATGGGATGATACTTGCTACAGCACGCAGTCAAATGTCTGTCGTTTGTCCCGTTGATGTGCTTGCAGCCCTTTCCATAGTTTACTGTTCTACGTCCCTCTTTCCATGAATTCCTAGACTGTTTAAGGGCAGTTGCACACGACCGTAATATAGCCTATTCAAAATAATGTTTCCTGGATCATTAAATAATTTGTAATCTATTTACCTAACATAATAAGTATTGATTTTAGAATACATTCTGGAATAAGTAACTGAAAAAAATTATTTTTTATAATAATTAAAACGATGTATAGCAGTATGTGAGCGCATTATCCATAGCAGCTTTTATTTCTCTATGTGGATATCTGCACCAGGTTCTAGCTTCAAATTTTGTGTCTAGATGTCGTATTTATAATATGCTCACATTTTATACCTAAAACGGTAAAACATTGATCTTCGGATCTCGTGGGAGTGTAAATCCTATATTTACGCACTATATTCATGTGGATGCTATTAATCCGTCTCTTAAAGTCCACTGACACAAAGGGATGTATATGACTCCATGACTCCCTCAACCGAGGAAGACCATGAATTGCTCAATTTTTATACCTAATGAAGTCTCAAAACAGACGAAACGTCGTATTAATTTGTTTCTTTGAAATAAAATCACTGACAACGAAGGCTGTAATTAGCTAATTGCCTGACAAAACACTAACAAAGAGATGCACTATCGACGCCTCCGAACTGATAGAAATTTCTCTTTAATGAGTTTGTGAAACGGATGCCTTATTCCCAACTTTTATTAGCACTCGTAATTAAAATAGTTCTTAGAGTTTCCAATAACGCAGGAGAGTATTTGAGAATGTTTTGTATGACTAGAGAGTTATAAGGGCAAACATGAAAAAAATTTAAGTTCATAATCGTCTTAAAGAATGGTTCATATATAATAAATAAAAAGACGGCCAATAAGTCAGCATAGTCTTTTATTTATTGAAACTTTTAGTCAGAAAATTATGTTTAATGGTTCATATACTTATCTTGTCATTCACTCAGAAAAAATTACTGAGAAATTATTCAGTAAACAAAATACATGACGTTTTTGAAATTTTCGAAAACGTTAACACGGAGCAAGGCAGAATCTCAGTTAAACCAGACGTTTCTCTTCCGACTAAGACATCCGGAGAAATAAAAGGTGCCCATTAACTTGAATGAGACTTATCGGTTCCCAGATTGTGCGCTGCTGTTCTAGCGCTCCTCTGCTTTAGATTCCATCCCCGTTTATTTCCACCTTAGTTTAGTGCGTACTTGTTAAGAGGTCGTTCAGATGAAGTGTTGATTACCTGCTACGTTTGAGATCCTTATTCCTGATCGAACATATATTTTACACTGGAAATTACAGTGAGTGTATTACTTTCAGCATAATTTTCGATACAATGTTTTCTTTTAAGTAAGGAAACTATATTATCTGCTCATATTTGTATAATTAGCGGGACAATGTTTTCATTTAGTTTCTTTAGTCTTTCGGAATATTTGTGATCATCTACTTCCCGGCATTAAAACAGTTGTTTTCTAACATTGAGTTCAAATTAAAATTGTAGATTTTTCTTAGTATGAGGAATATTCTATAATTAAATGGAAAAATTGGTGTACTTTGATGATATTATGTTGGCCCCACTGGGATAATCTGGAGACACGACAGATCATAGGGTAGATATTTATAATTATGAAAGAACATTATTAGAACACTAATTTTTTAGTATAGGATGTAAAAATGTTTATCAATTTTATATATAAGGTACAAATTGTATGTCTTCTGTATAGAAATTAAGAAAATCTTATTATAAGTTAAAAATTAATGAATAGTTACAGTATATTTTAATATTAATAAAGCAACCTATGTAAAATCTCTGACTCGTTCCACATCCTTGAAGCTTGTGCTTCTCTATAGGATTTATGGAATATGATTTTATACTTATACTACATGTTATTTTTGTTCATAACCTCAAAAATGTATTTAACGATGGCGTGTTAGCCTACTCATAAGTTGAACAAGGTTCAGTAATGTAGGGTTTTCTTCCTGAAGGTGAAAATCAGATTTCCACGAATGATTTTTCAGTATGGTAAAAGTTATATGAATGACGGAAAAATTTATAACTGGCTAGAACATTTCAAGAACGGTTGAATCTCAGAGCCTGGTGTGCAACGTCCTGGGCAACCGGTTGAAATGTCAACTGCCTTGCTTCAAATTCGCGTTGAAGACATTATTCTTGAAGACAGACGTATTATTGTTGAAGACATATCAATTAAAACTTGTAAAAAGTGTTGGCACATTTTTATGGCGTTATCAGTAACGAGATCAAGTACAGCAAAGCAAGCTGGGTCTCGGAAGAGTTATCGCAACAATACAAGAAAACATGACTTTAAGTGTCTACATACTGAAAGAAATGCGGAAAAGGGAAGGTGATCATTTTATAAACATGATTTTAATAATCTTAAAAGGCAAAGCATGGAATGGAAGCAAACTGTCCGAAATTATTTGTGTTATCAGCGTACAAGAAACAGTTCCTTTTCTGACGATCAAAGTAAAGCCAGTAATGAGAGAAAAACGTCGTGGATCTCAAAGAAAAGACATGATATTGTTCCATGTCAGTGTTTCCTAAGCCGACCCAAGAAACCATTAAATTATGTTGGGAAATACGTCCTCATCATCCCTATAGTCCTGATTTATCTCCCTCCGATTTTTATTTCTTTGGTCCATTCAAGGAAACATTACGTGGAAATTAGTTCAGCAGCAACGAGGAGGTCAAAAACACTGTGGGAAACTGGCTCAAATGACAAGACAAAGACTTCTTTGCATCATATTTGCGGCAAGTGAGTATTATGTTCAGGAGTTGTAAAAGTCTCATTTTATAAAAATAATGTTTCTTTTATAGATCAATGTTTCTTTAATTATCAAATTTCTCTCGTATTTAGTTCCTATTTCCTGAAAAACAGTCAAATTTCGCCCCTTTTTTCAAATTCTATGCTCAAAAATCGGACCAGATTAGTTTTTTTCAATAAGCACGTATTTTTTATTTTTATACTTGTTAGTAAGCGTCTCACTCTGATCAAAGTACAAGTTGAGATTTGGATAGCATGCATATATTTATGGGTAACACTAGACATAGTAAACGTTCAAAATTAAAATTCTTTCTTAAATAGCACGGTGAACAACTTAATTCCTGCTTATTTAAAAAATGAACGTAAAAAAATAATATTTTTATTGTAAATCATTTAAATCTGATATTATACAAACATAATTTTCGCTAAAAAACGAAGTATATTGAAATTACCAAGTTTTTGAAATCATGCAGCAACTCTCTTCATCATTGATATTATGGATGTCGTCTATAAATTAAATATCTGTTTGTGGCTTTTTCTTTCAGCCGTATTTGAGTTTATCTTGTTCAAACAGACCCGAAAAAACACACGTTGGCATTTTTTTTAAGTTCTCATTTGCCGAGACACCTTCATCTATTTTAGGAGGTATATGTACTGGGGTCAAAGACCTTGGGCATATGGCAAGAGTTGTCCGCTGATCCCATTAGATCAGTCGGCCAATTGCCTCCTGAAATTGGTGGAGACACGGAGAAGGGAATGCTGCATCCCCACAGCAAACTCGTCTCCCGTCATTCGGAAGGGCGTGAGAATAGTACCCAATGCCCGACCTACCTGATGCAGGTTTTCTAGGGCTTTCCCTGCATCTCTTTAGGTGAAACACCGGGTAGGATCCTTAAACCATAGCCCGGGGGCCCTAGTTAACCCTTGGCTACCTTGCTCTACCTTCCGCATCCCCCCCTTTTCAATTCCCTTCCTATGCTATTAAAGGGGAGTTGCCTGTTTCAGGATCACCCTCATGTAGCCTGTTACCCAAAAAAACACACGTTGGCTTTTTAAGTACAAAGACGCATAAATTTTTATTGTAGTTCAAAGTTATCTTGCTTCCACCTTTGGGCTATTGGATAGTATCAATTGTATCTTTGATATTTTTTCACGTTTGTTACCATTTAATAATTGATTCTGTACCGAATTTCCAGCCTTATCAACAGCTAAACTAAACTAAGTTCTCAAAAATTAAAATTTTGATTAACAACGGGAAGATGCAGAAAAATAAGCCTGAGGTTCCTTTAAATTCCTTGTAACCAAATTTTTGATTAATGAGAGGGGTCAGAAATGCATACAAATCGTTGAGATGTAAGCTGTTCCATTAGCTTGAATTTTCATTTCCTAAATTTGGGTGATTTTAGCGAAGAGATGTGCAAGAATATTCATCAGGACATCAAAATTGGACGGATGTGTCATGAAAAATGCAGTAATACGATATAGGCTTACTACTGTTCAATGGAATATCGAGATGAAGGCCATAAATAACCGTCTTAAAACTATGGAGGTATGGTCAACCTGAATGCATAAAAATACAGTATATTTTATTTCAGATATCCACTCTGTCTAACGAGATAATGTTTTAATCAGCCTAAAATTGTGGGAATTGTCATTATAAATGAAGGAGTCAATGTTACCCCTGCCCTCCCCTTCAGACACCACAACTGTTTAGGTATAAGAATGCATAGGATAAAGAAAAATGTAACAAATTATAAGGAAAAAACTCTTTTAAGTTTATTTAGAAGCCACATATTTCCGCAATGTTTCTATGCTTACAAATTTTTGAGGATGAAACACTCCTAAATTTCTGACGCGATGGAAGAAATTAAGGTCATTTTTGAATTTAGAAATAATTAACAAAAGAATTAATTAGCCAAATTTAATAAGCACAAGCTTATGTAATCTGTTGACGTGGTGATTTTTGATTGGTTCTTGCTCGGCTAGGAAAGTTGCTAGTTGTAGCATTGTAGTTGAACATCCAGTGAGTCAGGCTGGCTATTTTTCTCGTCCGTTGGTCACAGAAGCATTTTGGAAAATTGTCTTAATACTATGAAGCTATAGCGAACCTAACTCAGCCTGAGTGCATAAAAAGCAGTATATATTTTTTTCAGACATCCACACTACTGCCTTGTAACGAACAATTACATCTGCTCTGGTCTTGTCTGCGGAACCAAAACGAAGGAGACAGCGGTTGACACTTGGGCTATAAAGCTCAGACATCTCGTCGCCGGTTTCGGAATTTCCCAATCTGTGTGAGAATCGGCACCGGGTGGCATGTTTTCCCCAAGTGTAACCAGGGATATTATTGGAGGAGATCCATCCCTGCCACCTTGGCGATACGTGTCACAGAAGTGGGGACGAGGTTTTAAAGAGGCAGACGGAGACTTTTTGGCAGGAGATTGAGGGAGAGACAGATTGGTAGAGAGTGAATTAGAAAGATTGGTGGTAGAGAATGGAATGAACAGATTGTTGGAGAGATGTTGAGATTGATGTGTTTGATTGGTGATCAGATTGGTGGTAGAGAGAGAATTTGAGAGATGTTGAGATTGATCAGATTGGTGGAGAGACAGTTTGGTAGAAAGTGAATTAGAGAGATTGGTGGTCGAGAGCGGTGAGAAGGAATTTTTAAACAGATTTTGGAGGAGATTATTGAAGAACGGTGACGATCTAGAGAAATGACGAGGAAGGCGCTGGAACCTGCACTAAGACGATTAGGTAAACTACTGCATCTGTAACTCTTTGTAATTTTCTGTTTGCTGCACAGATCCGAGTGGTTTAGTGTAATAAAATATCTGTTCTATGAGAAGGCCCATAAAGTGCGACCCTGAGATGAGTCTTAAAATGGTTAGTGTTTAAATAATTAATATAAATCATTTTGTAAATATATGTGTAGTTATTGTTGAAAATACGTTCTGGCGCTAATATTGAAGCATTAAGAAATTGTAATCACTATTGTAAATATTTCTGTTTTGTTGAAGTAAATTTTTTATTGATTATAATCATAATTTTTTAATTATCAAAATTAGTATATCACCCCTATATTCATTATAGCCTAACCAAGCACGATTTCAATCTTTGTCTGTAATCCCATTCCTGTGCTCCAACGCCAATCTGTATCGGGTTGCATTAATTTCACCGCCATTCAGGTAGCCTTTAAATGGGCTCCTTAGTGACACATTAAACTAAGAAAGACTGTTGCTACGATATTACAGTAGTAGCAATAATGAGAGCCATGTTGGTGAATGATTCTACCCTTACAAATTTTGAAGTATGCGACATTCCTAAATTTCTGACAAGATGGAAGAAATGAAAGTTATTTTCAAATTTATAAATAATTTACATAAGAATCAACTAGCGAAATTAAAAAAACACAAGCTAATGTAATCAGTTGACGTGGTTAGTTCTTGCTCGGCTAGGAAAGTGGCTGGTTGTAGCATTGTAGTCAGGTTGGCTATTTTGCTCGACCGTTGGTCACAGAAGCATTTTGTAAAATTGTATTATTACTATGAAGGTATAGCCAACCAAACTCTGCCTGAGTGCATAAAAAACAGTATATCTTTTTTTTTCAGATATCCACACTGCCTAACCAAGTACAAGAACTGCTGTGTCGGTCATCCAATTCCAGTGCTCCAACGCCAATCTGTATCGGGTTGTATTTACATTTCACCGCCATTCAGGCAGCCTTTAGATGGTCTCCTTAGTGACACATTAAACCAAGAAAGACTTGCTAGGATATTACATAATATCCACCTGAGCAGAACTTGTGCCATGACTCCAAGGTGCTAGGTGCGAGGGAATGTCGCCCCGTGTCTCACCTGGCGAGACGAGACAGGGCAGGGTGGCGTGTGACCAGCGGGGCACATCTGATTCACTGTGTTTGCGCCGCTGTAACACTGGTTTACACACGTAACAGTTGGCGCGTGATTCTGGACACAGGGACTGCATGTAGCCGATAGTAAACACAGCTTCCCCGCAATGTAAATGAGAGCAACAGTTCTCCGCGAGAAATAAGCGTTCCACTTGCAGCACTGCTTTGTTCTGGTTTGCGCTTGTTTAACTGAAATAGAAAGAAGCATTTCAAGTTTGGTAGTCTACATGCTGGTTGGATCTGAGCCAGTAAACTACATAAATAAGGAGCGAATAAATGGAATCCAGTGATAAAATCATGCAACCTCTTAACAATCCTTGTCCTTTTGTCACTTGATTAAAAATTACAAGAACAACACACCGAACAGATGAAGAATTCGTGGGCAAAGCTAGAACGAACTCAAACGGGAAGGTAGTATTGACGCAAATAAATTAGTCACACAAAAATGGTTCAAAGACATTATTTAATTTCATAGCAACAGTTTTGTACGTTAATTACAGTGATTATACAAACACAAGGCCTCACATTCGCACCTGCAGCAAGCACTGCGTAGAATGCAAAAAAATTGATCTGATTCTAATTACTATTACACTGGGAAAACAAGGAGGCTAATAAATAGCCGTATAAAAGTTCCCATTTATAAAATAAACTGTAGTCTCCAAACCTATAATCGATTTAAAACATTAATTTGATTGGAAATTTCCAAGATTACTTTATTGACACAAGGTAACATTTTCAGAATTATATCGGAAATCAAATAAATCAATAACCTTATGATCATAAATTTACAAACTATATTTATATTTCGTCCTGATTTATGATCATCGTCTGGTAAATAATATAATTTCTAACAAAACTTAACTACAGACAAAAATTGAAAACAATTATAAATTTCAAATTATAAAATAATTTAATTAAAATCTGTAAATTATATATATAATGAAATATTTTCATTCGAATTTAAAAGTCATATTTAAATTTTTGTCTGTAGTTCACTTCTGTTAATTATTTACAAAGAAGTCCAAAAATCTAGTCCAAACATCGTAGTTGCCTTTAATAAATATGATGAAAAAGTTTACATTTTGGTTGATTTGTTTATTTTAAATATATATATCCGGCGTTCCTCTGTATTCGAGGATTTAAATGCTTTTTGGGCGCCAGGTATTTTTTAATAAAAATACCAAAAAAGTGGATTTTAATAGCTTTAATCCATTTCAGAACATGAGAAAAATTATCACTACAGGGCGTGGTCTTTCTCCGTCCGCAACTGCTGACATATCCTTCTCCTTTCACTACCCCATGACGACTGCTCAAGTCTCGCCAGACTCCATTGTTGGCCCGAGTTGCGACAATTACAACTCGCAAGCTGGTCTGCATTGTTGCGTGTAACTTTTCATGTTACAATATATATATTGTGATAAAAAGGGGGATTTTGTAAGGTTGTGGCGTTATGAGGCGCAGTTCGGCCAACAACAATGGCTAGTCGGCCGAAAGATGGTGTTTCCCCGCGGGGGAGGCCCGCCTTGCCTGTATAAAAAATGACGATGGTGAAACCCCGCGGGAAAAATGAGGGCGGGGAACCCCGAAATGTTGAGAAATAGGGGAATTCCCGTCGGAAGGTTTAAAAGGGAAGCCGATGGGTGGCTCGTGATCAGACCCGAGAAGACAGGCGAGTGGAGCAGAGCGCAGAAGGCAGGCGAGTGATCAGACCCCAGAAGGGAGGCGAGTGGAGCAGAGCGCAGAAGGCAGGCGATTGAACCAGAGAGCAGATATCCAGAGAGCAGATATCCAGAGGGCAGAAGGCGGGCAAGTGAAACAAGGAGAGGAGAGGACGTGGCTCGACCCCAGAAGGCAGACGAGTGGACGGACGTGAGCAGACGTGATCAAATCCTGCAAGACGCCAGAGACGCACAAACATTCGAGAGGTGGATGTTTGTTGGGCCAGTAATTGTGGGTAAGCGATATAAAAATTGTGAAACTTGCTCATTGCTCTGGATAAATAACATTCAATGATTTTTCTTTCTATTTTCAGCTAATGCATACTCCATCTCTTGAGAGACCCAAAATCCCCCGAGATTAAGCCCGTGTCTTCACTTAAATTAATAAACAAAAATATTAAAATTGATCATATTTGTACTTTAAATTAATAAATGTTTTATACACAAAAAAGTTTATTACAATATATATATATATATATATATATATATATATATATATATCAAAAATATTCCCATTTACAGAAACATCAATGCAATTAAGGTGAAAAATGATACCATCAAACTCAAAAGTGGCTATTGTCACTAATAGTTTAGCTATTTTCTTTGCTTTTGTGTTCGTATGAGGTGCCTGAGAGAGTTTTCTCTCACAGGTTTTTCTCCCCGGTTTCACTGCGGGGTCCATATGACTATGTTGGCATGCCGAGGCACCTTCACTTATTTTATGAGATCTATATACTGGATAAGACAGTTAAAACGGAATATTGAAAAGGAATCATACTGGAATGAGAAGAAATGAAAACCATACGGTTATAGACGATATTGTTGTATTAAGGGAGCCATAAGAAAACTTGAAACCATAATAAATGGCATGATCGTGGTCTTAGAATAAGAGTCTAATATGAGGATTAATACAGGTAAAACAAAGGTAATGGAGTGTAGTATGGGAAACAATGGAATAACAAAGAGTGTTAGATTGGGAAGGATGTTAAGGAATCAACTACTTGGGAAGCGTAATAACTAGGGCTGGTAGAAGTTAGTAGTAATAAAGAGTAGTTTAGCACACAGGTAAGGAAGGCTTTCGGGAAAAGAAGAATTTATTTACGGGTATTGTGTGTGAATATTAGGAAATCGTTACAAAAAAGGTTCGTATGGAGCGTGGCTTTATATGGGCGAGAAACGTGGACGATAGGAAAGGAAAAGAATAGAAGTCGATGAAATGTGGTGCTATAGGCAAATGCTGAAAACCAGATGGGTGCCAGAATCAATATCGCCGAAGTTCTAAACAGAATAGGGGAAGAGCGAACAATATGGAGGACGTTGACTAAGAGAAGGGATAGATTAATAGGCCACGTTTTAAGACACGAGGGTCTTGTAAAATTAACATTAGAGGGAAGTGTGTGGGGTAAGATCAGAAGAGGGAGGCTAAGGGTGGTACACGCTAAGCACATTAGGGTGGATATGGTATGTGGTAGTTATGTGGTATTGAAACGGCTTGAGGAATATAGATTAGCATTGAGGGTTTCATTGGACCAGTCTTAGGACTGAATAACACAACAATAACATCACATTTACTGGATTTAACACCTTGGGTATACGGATAGAGTTGTCATCTGCTCCCATTGGATCAGTCGGCCGACTGCCTCTTAAAAGTGCTGAATACACGGAATGCTGCGACCCCACACCAAACTAGTCTCCCGTCAGTCGGAAGGGCGTGAGAATAGTACACAATGCATATTTACTAGGGTTTTCTCTCCATTTATTTAGGTGAAACACCGGGTAAGATCCTTAAACCGGGGACCCTACTGGACCCTTGGCTCTACCTTCCACATCTCCCTTTTTTCTACTCCCTTCTTACGCAATTGAAGGGGAGTTGCCAGATTCAGGATCACCCTCACGTAGCCTGTTAACAAAAAAATGTGTGTTTTAATGTAAAATCCGTAGTTGACCAATTTTATAGGCACAGAGGAAGATAAACTGAATTTACGACGTTTCTCCCACCAATCGGTGAACATTCTCAAGTTCACTATAAACTGAATCTGGTTGAGCAATAATATATATATATATATATATATATATATATATATATATATATATATATTGTGATAAAAAGGCGGATTTTGTAAGGTTGTTGCGTTATGAGGCGCAATTCGGCCAACAACAATGGCTAGTCGGCCGAAAGATGGTGGTTCCCCGCGGGGGAGGCTCGCCGAGCGTGTATAAAAAATGACGATGGTGAACCCCCGCAGGAAAACCCCGCCGAACGAGTTTAAAAAATGAGGGCGGGGAACCCCGAAATGTAGAGAAATAGGGGAATTCCCGTCGGAAGGTTTAAAAGGGAAGCCGATGGGTGGCTCGCGACCAGAGGGCAGAAGGCAGGCGAGTGGACCAGAGGGCAGAAGGCGGGCGAGTGGAGCAGAGAACGGACGTGGACCGAGCAGAAGTGAAACAAGGAGAGGAGAGGACGTGGCTCGACCCCAGAAGGCAGGCGAGTGGAGCAGAGGACGGAGGTGGTCCGACCCCGCAGAAGGCAGACGAGTGGACGGACGTGAGCAGACGTGATCAAATCCTGCAAGACGCCAAAGAGACGCACAAACATTTGAGAGGTGTATGTTTGTTGGCCCAGTAATTGTGGGTAAGCGATAACAAAAATTGTGAAACTTGCTCATTGCTCTGGATCAATAATATCTAATGATTTTTCTTTCTATTTTCAGCTACTGCATACTCCATCTCTTGAGAGACCCAAAATCCCCTGAGATTAAGCCCGTGTCTTCACTTTAAATTAATAAATGGAAAATATTAAAATTGATCATATTTGTACTTTAAATTAATAAATGTTTTATACACAAAAAGGTATATTACAATATATGAGTCTGGAAATGACAGTCTTGTTAATTAAAACAATTAGTGGGGAAAGGACAGAGAGATAGAAAGGCGACTTACCTGAGGTTCATAGATGGTAGACACCTTGTGAGGTTTAGAGTACTTGAATTTTCGGAGGCACCGCCCCCTTCATCAGAAAGTTAGGAAGACATTTCCAGTGATCGGATATATATATATATATATATATATATATATATATAAAGTATGACAATTTTGATTTTGGGGAAGTGGAGATCAAAAAGAAGAAAATGGTTTCCTGTACCAATTATGCATCAATCTAAAACTTAATATTGTTATGGTAGCTTCTAAAACATTAAGAGAGTTGTTGACTTTTATTTCTTCATTAAATTGTAGCCTGGATTTGGTATTTTCTGTATTATTCGAGTAACAGAAATATTAAATATTGTCCTCATTTTTAACAGTTATAAATCAAAATATCAGTCTTCACTTTGACTCGATATCATGCTACTTATTTCTAGAAGTACTTAACGTATGAGTAAGGGTATTTAATTAGTCGTTGAACTTACAAAGACGGCTTAGAATGGTTAATGTGTGAAAATTTCCAATCCTGCAATATAAAATGTAAAGTAATCTGGAAAAGAGTGCTTCATTTATAGTTCCCCGCCACCTGCTTGGAATTTGCCCTCCGAAGTGGTCAACGGTGAACGTATAGGAGGGTCCTTTGTCTCGCATGTCAGTGGCACTGAAGAACCCTATGCGTACATCACTTTCCTCTCCAGCGGTCCGCAGGAAGCGTGTGGCTGGATTCCAGGTCAGCCGCATCCGATAAATTCCACGAATGACATCGTTTCAAATCCCCGCTTATCTGTCACCAGCTCCTCTCTACTCTCTACTTCAGAGCTTAGGGAACCTTCCAAGTAACGAGTACCTATTATTTGCAGCATTAGGGAATAAGTCAAACTTAAAGAGTATAACAGTATACTGCAGAATAATACGCTTCTTGAGGATTTTTTAAATAGTTGTGTTTGGTACGCTTAAAATAACACAAACGTAATTGGATACTGATTAAAGAATAGAATACCGAAAAAAGTAACCAATGATATGCATTATCTCCAAAATTTTGTAATTGACGTCACAAAATTTAATTAAATTACAGTTTCAAACATTAACAGAGGAGATTAGAAGACAATAACTGAATTTTATAATATTGGATATTAAAAAACAATTATAACGAAAGTAATGATAATTTATACAATGGATAAACTCAAGTTTGAACTCTTTCACTTCAGGATAAGGTAGTCTCAATTATTTAAACTTGGAAAAGAAGATTCTGTTATTAATTATTCCGAACCTTTCTCTTGACCTAAGAATAGAAATTTCTTCTCTAACAACTGAATTTCTATCTCCAATTCTAAGTATTTACTCTCTATTTTCAATTTTTATTTCCATATTCTTTTCTAAAAAGATAGAAAAATTCCCTTAATTTTTTTTTCATTTCTTTCATTTGCATCGCATTTTTTATCTTGAAAATTACTCCTGCTTCCCGCTGAAGTTATTCTTTTCAGTACATCTAATTGTCGCGATAAACAGATGGTCAGAGTTATAGATAACTTGATCAATAGCAGTATTATATTTTTCACATTGTTGATTTTTCTATCTCAATAACGAATTCCGATAAGTTTTCTACGTAGCTGTGCTTTAATTACTGGGATCTCCGCAGAGTCTTCATCACAGGCTCCACCCATTTTCGACTGCAAAGCATTATTTTAATTATATAACGACTTCTTTTATACAAATCGGTGTAGGAAACTATTATATAATTTACTGTCTAAATCATTTTCAATAATTCTTTCTATTTTCTTTTGATCTCCCACCCCTTTTTATCCAGGGAGTTCATTCCTCCGATCGAAAAATAACACTTCACCTCGAAACGCCAAACGGACGACACGTACTTTCTCCAGGAATCTGCTCCGAGTCTAAGTTTCAGACATTTTTCGAAAAGTCTGCAATATCGTGCGATGAAGACTAAGACATCGTCCCAGCTAAACGAGTGGGAAGTTTAGCATGCGCCACCTATCCACGGGCTATTCGTAATTTGGGACTTGATAACGTCGTCGCCTATCAACCAGGGTTCACGTGTATTCTACGCCCGCCTACGTCGAAAACGTCAAGGTTTGGTTGCCTTTCGACGCATCGCCACCCTGTCTGGAATTCCAGTCATTTTTTGGGGGCCCGTCTTCTCCGTCCAAGCTTGAGACGACTCGCGAGATTTCTTGGAGGCTGCATTCATATCCAGGTGAAATCATTCCTGACTATTTACTTGACTTAAAATTTTATTATCACTGATACATTTTTCTGTTGACGTTGTCAGTGATCCTCACGTATTCAAAGCCATCAGCCGCATTAGGCTATTAGCAGCTACCAGATGTTGTGTATTGGTTTGTGCACATATTATCTTTAATTATTGCTTTATTATTAATTATTTGTGTACATTGTCGTAGATACGATCGCACGTCGTGATAGGTATTTTCGAGTGCAAGAGAAGTGACGATTATGGAGTGAAATTATCATATAAAATCATCTCACCCCGCTAGAGACTTTAAATTAATGTATATCAATTAATTTCAAAACATTTTTACTTATATAAAAGTGTAAATTTAGAATCACAGTGTAATGAATAAAGAAGGGATATTAATATATTAATATTAAGTTTTTGTAATAATATTAAGAAAATTTACTTTAATAAAAACATATATTACATTAATCTATTAATTTATAACTCTACACTCAGGGTCGTATATTATGGGCCTTCTCATAGATCAGAATGTTAAACACAAAATCTAATCGCACCTGGCAGTACAGAAAATCAGCCAAAAGGGTTATAGGAGTAATCTACCGTGTCGACTTATTGCATATTCCAACTCTTTCCTCGAACCAATATCCTCCTCAAATGCTGTCTCCTTTCTTTTGACTCCGCACCGCCAAAAAACCGAGCAGATGTATCTGACCGTTACAACGGTTAAAATGTGTCTCTTTCCTTAATTTTGTGTTGTGTAATATCTTGCAAAAGAACTAAGTCCTACGATTTACCATTTTGTAACTTTTTGTTTCATTTGATTATGTGTCAATAAACTTGTTATTCTTGTTTTCTACATACCACTTTTTCTCACAACTAAACTGTTATTCGTGTACCTGTATATGTTTTCCCGCCGATTTTATTGCGTATGCAGGGAGCCGGAAAATATATTTTTGCATATTTATAAATAAAAATTGTGCGAGTGCCGATTGGAGACTCCATAAAAAACGCTCCCTCGTCCTTGTCCCGGATTGCCGACAATCTATGTCCGACGTGTAATACCGGCGACCCTCAGATCGTTCTTTCCGACGGCAAGCCGAGTGCCTGAAGGTAAGTTAAGAAACCGTTAAAGTGACTTCTCCAACACGGAAGCTCCGCTACTGGTCACGTGAAGCACACCCAAATTGCGATGTGAAATATTCTAATATTATCATCTAAAAAATGTGATGCGTCCTCTCAGGCTGTCTCAAGCTTTCAAGCATTGTTCGGTTCAACTCCTAAAATCATTCTGCTCCCCTTTCTCACATTCTAATTGAATCAATAACCGACGCCCACACACACACACACATATATATATATATATATATATATATTGTAACATGAAAAGTTACATTGAATAATGTAGGCCAGCTTGCAAGTTGCAATTGTTGAGGAACTGACGCAATCCGGGCCAACAATGTGGTCTGGCGAGACGTTGGGTGGTCCGCAAAGGGAGGGGAGAGTCGTCATTGGGTGATGGGAGCAGCAGGTTGTGTCGGCGGGACGACGAGAGAATGACCACGCCCTGCAGATATAATTTTTTTTCATGCTCTGATTGAAATTAAAACTATTAAAATCAATTTTTGGTGTTTTTATGAAAAATACCTGGCGTCCTAAAGGAATTAAGAAATCCTCGAATACGAAGGAGCGACGGATCTGCAACAATATATATATTTGTGTGTGTGTAAGATATATATATATATATATATATATATATATATATATATGGTAGCTCCTAGTACGAACATGAAGAAATTATGGTTATTAAATGCGAATTTGTAAACAGATTAAAGTCTGTGACGTCACCATTCATTGACGCATGCATAATACAAGGAAATTGTTTTTGTTGTATAATTTCAACGCAATTAGGTATGATGGACCTGTAGTGGTGAATATGGAAAGCATTAGATAAAACTATTTCCAAACAACTGAATTTGTCGTGTATTCCGGGTTTGTGTAAATCACTGAATTTAATTCTGACAATCAACATGCAACGTAAGTTGTGTTTCAGTGACATAAAGGAAGTGGGGGAGGGGATTCAAATCATTCAACATGAAATAAAACGATGTTTGTGTCTAATTAGGGACTATGGGAGTGACTGAGTTTAAGTCTGCCACGCAACCTGAAATTTAAGATATAGTTCATTCGTAGAGTGGGGAAGGACGCGGGGTACGTAGTAAATGGTTGAAGGCAACAACACGACAATAAACAAGATTACTGGCTATTCTAAAGGTTAGGAAAATTCCTTGAGAATTCAATATTTTATTGGGCTAATTTAAATAAATACTGGTTAATAATATGATGAAGTTCTCCTTAATCTCGATACATGGTTTTTCTTCCACTGCTAAGAGAAAGAATTAGACAATTGCTCGTTACTTCTTCATTTATTTGGTCATCTTCCTCAAAATGATTAAAATGTTTTTATTCTCCAACATTTTCTCAACACATCACACTGCATCAACAGCTCGTAGTCAGTTTTAGGTTTATTATAATCTTCTCCCTGGTAAAACTCACTCATTCTATTTGCGCACATATCGCGTCCCCGCATTCTTTGCACCAACCACATCATAAGAGGAACTTCGCAATTTATTTTGACGCCTGAGTGTCAGTTGTTTTGAATAAACCCAGACACAATTGCAAAATAGCACAGAAATGTAGTTCCTTTAAACGCTTAATTCATTTGTTGAATTATTTTATTAGTCTATTATTCACATCAGTCATTTTAAATTAACACTCTATTCTTCTTTATTATATCCGATCAGCATATACTCTTCCCAAACAAAATCTTTTACTTTGTACCTATTTTCGATGATATTGCGACGAAGTTTCTAATGTGAATATTTTATAGGAAAAAGTAAAACCAATAGAAGGCAATTTTTTTACACGGAAACCTTGCCTATAGAAGTTGCGTGCCGTCTAGACTTAGCACATCCCCGATTGCTACAAATTCTGGCCTTAGTGACAGCTCGTTTGTTTGCGCCGCAAGTTTAGGGGCCGCTTGTGCTGCTATTTTTAAAGAGTTTATCATCAGATCTGGTGCGTACTAGTACTTTTGTCACTGAAGTCACGCGAACAGAGTGCATGTGTAAGATCACGATAAGTTCGTATTTGCTGATAGCACTCTCAAGTCTGGGGAACCATTCCAACTTACTTACGACTCACAGAAAAAAATTACCAGCTTTTTGTTTTTCATTGTTTCAAACGGTTGCCTGCAGTAAAGTTCCCCATGGGATTTCGTGTACAGTCTGCATCTCTGAAGAAAGGACAATTTTTATACTCAAAAATAAGTAATCATTCGAACGGTATTTTCTAGACTTTCTCTGAATCATTGTTAAAATTTTAAATAATGCCATCAAGGAAGTCAAAAATACGTATTTTATAAATATGTGATTGATGACAACACAAAGGAAACAGAGGTGGTTTGGAAGAGTATTAAAACTGAAAGAAACAAACTCTGAAAAAGTGTCATTGAAAACTTAATTAGTACTTGACGACGGTTCAGGAAGAAATATTCAAGAGAAAGGGTATTTTATATTTTACGTATATGATATTAAAACCTATAAACCCATAGCAGTATCCTTTGGGAATCTTTCCAAAGCCTCTGACTGCGTTGACCAATGTGCTCTTATTGGCAAATTAAAGTATTATTGAAATAAGAAAGACTAACTTAGATTAGTATTATTGAAATATTGAAACCTTCAATATCTGGTTCACTTCATATTTAAGCAACAGTGAACAAAGATTTTCACTAAAGGATGCTTATTATGGTAAAACTTAAGATTATGAGAGGGAGAGAGGGGGGAGTAGAGACAAATAATAACAATAATGGCAGGGTTCCACAAGCCTCTGTCCTGTGCCTATAGAAGACTTACTTGAAACTATGACACATTTTTAAAGTTATTACGTGGGAAGACTACACAAGTACTTTAATTTACAATTGACGTGAGAGACTAGAAAAAGGCAATGATGCATTCAGTCATAAACTGCGCTGTTTTTCAGCTAGTGGGTTAATTATGCAGAAAGAAACACATTTTGTTTGGTTTCAAACATAAAATATAACACTTAATTATATAGAAATAGTATCACAAAAGAATAAAATTTGTGATACTGGCAATTCAAATTTCTTAAGAATTTTTGTTCATATTCGATTAAATTTTTTATGAACTCGCAAGAAAATTAAGTTCAGCCACAAATTCTCATATAACAATGCCTAAATGCAATGATCTGAATATTGTATATCGAATAAATGTTTCGGGTTATTCTCCGAGGAAAGGGAAAATCTTTATTCTTCAGGAACTAATTTATTTAAGAGAAGCGTCTCTTCACGAAATTAGGAGTATATTGTAATATTATTTCCTTTTACGACGTGGTTCACGTTTAAAATATTTAATTGTATCGGCAAAAGTTTGCCAAGTTTTAGATAAAGAGCATGTCAAATGAAAATTGAAAATTTTCAGGTTTCAAATACGATGGGCCCGATGTATGAGATGCTGACAACTATTACAAATTTAGTAATTTTCTATATCAAAACTGGAGAGAAAAAAATAAGACCTTTTGAAATGATTCAGCATCTCTCCTTTCTTATAATCTTGGATCACTTCGGTGAAAAATTGGCTGGATTGTAAATCCAATTTTATTAATTTATTAAATTAAATGTTTTTATTCATGCTTGTATTGAATTTATGGGAAGGAAACGGGATTTCCGACGGGCGCAAACAATATTTAATTTTATTTGCTTTCCTTAATTCCAGGTTCTGTGAAAAACATTCGGCGAGAACAAAGCAATAGAAACCTTCGGAATTTGAGAGCAGCGCTTGGCTAAAAAATGGTCACATGTCTTTGAGTTGGGTAGGGGAAATACCCCGAACACGAATAAACCTTGTGTCGAGATACGAGTAAATGCCTTATATATTTCATTTTCCGTTCACTTCTGTGCTACAATTTCACACAGCTTGCCTGTGTTCCCCGGGAAAGAGAAGTCTCATAATTCCTCTTAAATTTATCTTAGGGCCTGTTCAAATGTATATATTTTAAAAGGTGTGAAAAAACGAAAACCGGAACGATTATTCATTGCATCGTAAATATTTTTTTTTCTTAGATAGCAAAACTATTCTCTTATTCAGTTGTTTAAGTTTTCATTTATATTTCTCGATTAACAATATAAATTACAGTTGAAGGGGTAAAAGTCACAAAATGAAACTTTATAACACGGCAAACTACCAAACTTTTTCAACAATTAAAAGTTTTCAAATTTGAATACTTATATTATCTCGCGAAAATTTCAATACATGAATCGTATTTTTGCTTATATAATTAATAATAAATTTGAAACACAACATTTCAATCCAACTCTTGAGACTCCCTCCCTTTTTTGTCAAAAATCCTTCACGCCTGTACTGATAATAATAAAATATTTTTAACAAAAATGAAATAAAAAAATTACATAACATATAATTGATTTTTTTATAAATATTCAACCCTGATTATATAAGCAATGACTATAGTGCATTTCAGTTTCATTGCAGTACGCTAGTAAGTAAATCCTTCATGCTGTGTGATATAAGTAACAGAAACCTGCAAACAGGAGCGCAATTTCAATACCTGATAGAACAGCTTTTCCAAACACGGCCAATCACTATCAATTACAAAGAAAGGAGTTCATTATAATGATGGTTCATTATTTATTGACCTTGAACACAACATTAAACAGGATAATAAAATCAAATTCAAAGAAGAACTAACCAATATTTTGCTTAGCCACTCATTTTGTTCAAATAATGATCGGGCAAAATAAGATTAATATTAAAATATATCTCATGTAAAATTACTATTTATAATTATAATAATATTTATAAGTAGATATTACTGAAAGTACGTAGCATTATTAAAATCCAATCTCTCTTTAGGATCTTATACTATACTATCCCGTTACGAATCTACTGATCAATCTACTGTTACTTATTATTTCGTTTTGGGTTGAATTACAACCGTTGGATGCCGTAATTTATAATATTAATTACGTGCTTTTAATAGCTTCACAGTTGGGAATGAAAAATTGTAACTGAAGTGGAGTCGGGTAAAAACTTATTAGATAAAAACGCCCTTCAGCAGCGATGACATAATTAGCTAGAACGCAGAATTAATGCGTCATTAAAAATTCTTTAATAATTATTTTAAATAACTAGCTCAGCTTAATTTGAAATTATTATTAGATTAACAGAATAAAATGACATTCATGCCAATACGTTGAACAACACTGATTTACAAATTTCAATTAAGTTAATCAAATACAAATAATCTATTTAATTTAGATTTATTATTTGTTCTACATACCTTCTTTTTTAAATTGTTAATATTAATCAATTAATTAATGTGTTGTTGTGTTAGCATTATCTGCTTAATAGCACGAGGAAAGTTTAAACACTAAAAATTAGATTCTACCGTAAATATTCATGGACCTTTTTCTGGACAGATAAAGAGCAGAAGTTAAACAAAAAGAAATTTTACGCGAAGATGGAAGACTTAATCAGGTACATTAGTCATTATCTGTGCTACATTATTTTGTGCAGTTGTAAACGCGAACTCTTACAACATTCGTTCGTCACTGCAGGACGGCATCCGGTTTTACACTTTCAAGAAATTGCTGCAAATCACTAACTACAATGTAAAATACATAACAATCCTTTGCATCAAGTCCCCCACCGACAGAAATGGTGCAAGTTCTTGCACAAATAGTGACAATTTTTATTTCCCCTAAAAGTTTTAAAAACATCTTCTGAGACCAAGCCGAAAATATTTCAGCGACAAACATATATGATTTAAAAATATTTTACGGACTAAAATTAAAATTTAATTTGGTTCACATTTACATATATTTACTAAATTATTCACCAATCACAACCGTTTACTTTACTTAGACCAATAAAACAATTATATTACTAAGGCCATCAGAAATACATCACAAAATTTGTCTAAAACATTTATAATAACATTTTGTTACCTTTAGATTGTTGCATTTGGCTCACCTAATACATCTGTTTGATAATACATTTACGATTTTTGCAATTTTATAATACGTTTCCTTTTCGTTTCTATACATATATTTATTCATAGTTTGGAGATTTCTCTTATTTGTTCATATTTTTACTTGGTTTCACATATTGGGGGATTGTGGGGGGGGGGGGAAATTATGTGTAGAGGTGTGTCTTATATGGATTCCGGTGATCATTATCTGTTATCGTCTTGTTATTTTAGACAGTTGTCCGTGTATTTCTCTAGTTTTCAATTTTCGTCTGGTATTGTCCCAATTCTGCTTTAATTTTGTGATGAAGCTTGGCCATATGTCTTGAAATGCGTTAGACATGTTATGGAGCTCTGTTGATGGAACGGTTGCCGCCAATTTTGCTCAAGAGTCAACTGCTTCAATGCTTTGATTTTTTGATGTGCCGGCATCGAAGTGAATTTATTTTTTCCCTGTTTTATGGAATTTGTGGTAGGCAATGAACTCCTCTTCAACTGACGAAGATCTCTCCACTGACTACCTTGTTGAGGACCGCAACATCTACTGCTCCTTCAGGTTCCTTCCCGGAACTCCTCCTAATTCATCTCTGCCTTCCAAGATTGGCTTGTTTGAGATCTCGTTTAACTTGATACTCGGAAATCTACTTCATTACCAAATTCTCGAAGTCTCTTAAACATCTCACCCTACAGAACTTCTTGGAGGTCTAAGGAAATATTGGTCTCCTCTCCATGACTTTCTTCTTAAAGATCTATATGTACACTGCCTATAAAGATATTAATTAATTTAGTGGCGTGCTTTATGCTCTACAGTACATATGTTTGCTACATCTGCAGTCATTTTATTTGATAGTTTTTTTTATAAAATTACGCTAAAAATCTTTCTATTACAATTTTATAAAGTAATGAATCACATATTCATTAAAATACAACCTTCAATTATTTTTAAATACGTTTCACTCGTAATTAAATAAGTTACTCCCGTATAGAAATATCAAGCCACGGACAGGTTAAATAAACATATTCAAAGATTTCACAAAACACTACATAGGTTAGTAGTAGTATTTATCTGACTTCTTTGTAATGTAAATAACACTTAGGAAAATTCTAATTTCAAAATACTGCAATTTTTAATTTATTAAAATATATTTGTGATTATAAACTCGTTCAAGAATCATGAAAGAAGACTCGTCACATGGAAGAAGCCGGGGACACGGGGAGGAGCGATTTCGACTACATAATGATGAGATAAAGGAATCAGAAAGGAGAAAGTAACAATATATAAGAGAAATGGGCACTCTTGAAGAAATAAATGACTAGAGCAGCCGACAAAAAAATAGGAAAACATGGATAACACAAGAAATAATAAAAATGATTGATGAAAGGCGTAAATATAAAAACGCGAGAGATGAAAATGGTAAAGAACAATACAGACGCTTGAAAAATGTGGTAGGTAGTGCAAAGCAGCCGCATAGGCTTGGCTCCAAGAGAAATGCAAAGTGGTTGAAGATTTCGCGGTGAAAGGGAAAATAGACGAAGCTTATAGAAAGTCAAAGAAACACTCAGAGAGAGGGAAAATAATAGCAATAACATCAGGAGGGCGGCCAGGAAGGCAATTCTGGATAAAGAAGAAAAGGCAGATGAAAGGAAGATCTAGAAGAGCTGTATCAGGGTGGAAATCTAGATCAGTCAGTAATAGAAGAAGAGGAGGAGGTGGATAAAGAAGACTTGGGGGACAAAATTTGAAGGTCAGAGTTTGATAGGGCGCCGATAGATCTGAGCAATTGTAAAGCGCTAGGAATTGGTAACATTCCAGCGGAGTTGATAAGATCATCGGGCGAAGAAGCAATAACATGGCTTATCAGGATAGTTTGCGAAATCTACAAAAAAGGAAGAATATCTGATGATTTTAGTAAAAACATAAATAAACCCATATTGAAGGAGAGTGGGACTGTAGATGAGAACACTACAGAACAATTAGTTTAGTATCTCATGCATGCAAAATACTAACTAAAATAAAATATATAAATATGGAATCTCAAATAGATAAGTTTGGTTTTAGGAAGAATGTAGGGACAAGAGAAGCAATATTCACTCTGCGTCTAATTATAGAATACAGGACAAGGAAAAACGGGCCTACGTCCACGGCATTGGTAGATTTAGAAAAAGCGTTTGACAATGTGAACTGGAACACACTATTACGATTTCTAAAGAGGACAGGAATAAAATATCCAGAAATAAAGCTTTACCTTAACCTATACAGGAAACAATCAGCAGTAATAAGAACTGAGGTTAGAAAATAAAGCAGTAATCAAGAAAGGCGTAAGACAAGGATGTAGTCTGTAGCCCATACTCTTTAACTTATATATAGAACAGGTGATGAAGAAAGTTAAAACGGAATATGGAAAGGGAATCATACTGCAAGGAGGAGAAATAAAAACCTACGGTTTTCCGATGATATTTTAGTATTAGGGGAGTCAGAAAAGGGCTTTTAAACTATAATAAATTGCATCATTATGGTCCTGGAGAAACTGTAAAATATATAATAGAGAAACCCAAGAGACTGTAGTATGGAAAACAGTGGAATAATAAAGGCTGTTAGATTGGGAAGGGATATTTTGAAAGAAGTTAAGGACTTCTATTTCTAGGGATGATAGAAGTATAGTAGACAAAGAGTAGGATAGCACAGGCAAGGAAGGGTTTAGCAAAATAGAGGGATTTACTTACGGTTAATAAAAGTGCGAATATTAGGACATCATTTCTAAAAATGTTCTAATGAAGTGTGGCGTTATATGGGTGCGAAACCTGGACGATAGGAGCTGGAGAAAGGAAAAGAATAGAATCAGTACGGAGGAAGTTCTAAAGAGAATAGGGGAAGAGCGAACAATATGGAGGACGCTGACCAAGAGAAATGATAGATTAATAGGCCTCGTTTTGAGACATGAGGGCATTGTTAAATTATCATTAGAGGAAAGTGTATGGGGTAACAATAGGATAAAATCGCTAAAGAGATTAAGGAAGATGTGTTATGTAGTAGTTATGTAGATATGTAAGGCTTGCGCAGAATAGTTTAGCATTTAGGGTTGCATCAGTCTAGACTAATTATTACATCAACTAACAATCTGTTATTTAAAAGTATGTAATAAATTTTTGCACTTAACGCCGTCTAGGTGGTGATAGAATCTTCAAATTTAGTCTGAATTCGGGCGTTTATCTAAACCCTGGAATTGAGATATATTTTTTTCCCCATCCCATCTTCAGCGCCAACATCGACATCTATAATATTCTCATCTTCGGTTTATTTGCTGACTTGGGCGGAACCTCTTAGCTTGTGATTATATTTTTTTTTTGCAAAATGTTTTGCTCCTCTTACTCGGACCGTGATCACTTGTCTTGTGTCCTAAGACTGGTCTAATGCATTCCTCCATACTAACCTATCGTGCACAAGCATTTTCATTTCCTGGCCGTGTATACAAGTGAAATCCATCATCTATTAAAGTAGTATTATATCCACAGTAAGATTTCTCCGTCACGACGTTACTGAAACTCTAATTTACTGCTTTTTAAGGCAAGTCCGTTGGACGAATATAGTTTGACGACGGACGTGTGCGTCCGTATTTATAATTATACTATGTGAAGATGGCCATTTGGGTCGAAAGCTCATGTTTTATGTATAATATGACGTTGTAATTACTAAAATATTGAAAAATTACTGAGGACATTTTATCGACCTGTCAAACATCAGAACGATTTAAATAAACCGTGTAATACCAAGTTATTGCGTTCCCTCCTAATATATGGCAGGATTACTGTTGTTTTCCCCAGTATTCATTAAGACTGCGTGCAGAGGCGTGTCGTGGTATGCGACTTCAAGGCACTGGAAAGAAGTAGCATTACCTTTGTTCGGGAGATTTCACAGGAAATTTCTTCAAACATAATTGAAATTGTTTTTCAGGCATTTCATTTGTACTTATATTTTAAAATATTGCTGACAATTGTTAACAAGTAAGACAAAACAATATCTTCAAATTAGGTTGTACTGCTTTCGTCTGCACTGTTATTAGAGTATAATACCTAATTTAACAGGTATTTCATTGAAATCTTTTAATATATAAAATGGATTCTCAGCTGCAAGTTGTAGCAGACGTGAAATTGCTTTTTATTATTGTTGTTGTTGTGATATTTAGTCCTTAAGACTGGCCTGATGCAATCCTCCATGCTAACCTATCTTGCGCACGCCTTTTCATTTCATTATAACTATCACAACCCACTTCCTCCCTAATCTTTTTAGCGATTCCATCCTTGGCCTCCCTCTTCTGTTCTTACTCCACACACTTCCCTCTAAAGCTAATTTTACAAAACTGTCGTGTCTTAAAAAGTGGCCTATTAATCTATCCCTTCCTCCATATTGTTCGCTTTTCCCCTATTCTGTTTAGAAGTTCCTCGTTTGTGATTCTATCCACCTATCTGATTTTCAGCATTCGCCTGTAGCACCACATTTCAAAGGCTTCTATTATTTTCCTTTCCCCAACTCCTATCGTCCACGTTTCACACCCACATAACGCCACGCTCCATACGAACATTTTTAGCAACGATTTACTAATATTCACACTTATATTACCCGTAAGTAAATTCCTCCTTTCCGCGAAAGCCTTCCTTGCCTGTGCTATCCTACTCTTTATGTCTCCTATACTTCTACCATCCCTAGTTATTACTCTTCCCAAGTGGCAGAATTCCTTGACGTCCATAAAAATATTCCTTCCCCATGTAACACCCTTTGTTATTCCACTGTTTCCCAAACTACACTCCATTACCTTGGTTTTCCCTCTATTAATCCTCATATTGAACTCTTTCTCCAGGACTACGTTTATGCCATTTATTATGTTTTCCAAGTCTTCTTCTGACTCTCCAAATCCTACAATATCGTCGGAAAAGCGTGAGGTTTTTTATTTCGTCTCCTTGCAGTATGATTCCTTTCCCATATTGCGTGTTAACTTTCTTCATCGCCTGTTCTATATATAAGTTAAACAGTCTACTATTAAAAATTTATTAAATAGCCAAATCAATAAAAATGATAATTTTGCCAGTGCTACTAAATGAAATGCTTATTCGTCAAATTAAAATTTATAAACATAATTGATAGCACGGTAATCTGTTATTTTGTCAATTTAATTTTTACAAATGCATGTCATTCAGCAATGTTCACGTGAAGTCGAGGGTAAGCGGTGCAGCCCATTTAAATAGATTATCACGGGTTTCCTTAGGAGGGGAATTAATTTCCGCGTACCCGGCCGTTCCTGCCGGCGGTCCTTAATCGTTAATTTGCCGAACTGCCATTCATGCTCGCACGCCACACCTCGCTCCACCACAAAGAGCCCAGGCAGGCTTCGGGTCGGCGCTTTGTCCGTCCAACTTGCACTTTTCCGCCGTGCCTCCGACCTGACACGTATCACTGTTTCTTATTCCGCTTTTTCCCGGATTCTTGCTCCTCCCAATTTCCGGGACTGTTTCCTCTCCCACTCGTTCACTACGGCATTATTTACGGGCTGGAACAATCGAACTCTAGACACTAGCTTTCCGGCGGCGGAGAATTCGAGCAACTTACAAATTACAAGATCCAACTAAGGACCGGAGGGGGATTTACAAGTAACGAATGGCGCTCATAGAAGGAGGGATCTGATCTCTGCTTCCTGCTTTTTTTCCTTCTCCTCCCGCTTTCCGAAGTGGAGACTTACATGTCTACAGACACCATTTGTCGTACCCCTAAAAAGAAGAAAGGGGAAGTAAAATGCTCTGTTTCAATTCATGCCGTAAAATTTAATGAAAGGGACGTGGTGTATTATATATCTGCTCTAAACATACATTTTACTAATTGATACAGTATATCTACTTCAAAGTTGGCAAGTACTATAAAATAAGCAGAATTTTTTAAATTGTGTTTATTTAAAGACGCATCGAGAGTAACTGTTTATTAGCGACTATACATTAAAAACTGTTTTACATCAAATTACATTATATAAATTTATCATAAGCAGATATGTTCTTATACTTACATATATTCCAATGTAACTAAAATTATATGTCCTGATGTTAAAAGGTATTTCAAGATCTGGCGTTTGTTCTGGATAGATGTCTTCATAACAGGGACGCATTTTGAACTAAATTCGTAGTACATGCATAGACACATAGGAGGGAAATTCAATAATTACAGAGACAAATTCAGCAAGAAAAGAGGAACTACTTATTTTTTTTAAATTAGATTTTTGCTGCATTTCAACATATTTGCACAAATATTAATACACTTGTGTCAAATATGAACTAGTTTCTTATACTTGACCCAAATAAGTGTTTGTCTTATTGCTGAGTCAACTCTTTTCCACGTAATACCTACTTGAGTGAACCAAAAATTGAAAATCGGAGGAAGCCAAATTTGGACTGTAGGCAGTATCTCCAAACCATTTTTTTACTGTTTCTTGTGAGGCCGAAAATTGTCGTGGTGCAATATCTCTCCTTTCCTTTGAGATCCGCGACGTTTTTCTCTTCTTACTTGATTTTCTGCTATTATATCTTCAAAATTGATACGGCGGTACTCACATATTATGTCATTAATTCGAGCTTCAAGTGGAGTTGACACTTCAACTGGCCGGCCAGGATGTTGCGAGTCAGTCACTGAGGTTTGACTGTTTTTGAACTGTTCTGCCTAGTTATTAAAATATTCCGAGTTTCTTACAATTCTCATCATACTATAAAATCATTCTAGAAAATATTTTAGCCGCTTCTTTACCTTCAGAAAGAAAAGCCGGGTCACCGAACGTTGTTCAACTAAAATGCAAACTTCAAGCGGGCACGCCATCGTTAAATCAAAATTTGAGGTTATTAAATAATTAATTATTATATTTAAAATGTTTACAGATCATCCCAATGATGACAACCTAAAGTCATGTTAGTACCAAATACCTCCAACGAAACGGGGGTTTTTCGCATCAATTTGTTTATTTAATTATTGAATTTCCCTCGTGCACACATTGTGTAAATTATAGTTAATTTCATATGGACAATAGAATGGATAATACATAAATAAAATACGTTATGGACTAAGATGATACCGTTACGTGGAAAATAATCTATTTAAGATTAGTTAAAACTATCATGTAATTAAATAGTTATAAAAAACTTTTTTATATAAATTCCTTTTTTCATATTTACTTGTCAAGTACGTTTTTGTCCTGATTCAGTAGATTGAGGTATTTTAGAAGCCATTATGTTTTAAGCCAATTTTATCCAATCCTTTCGTGTCAGATTTCTTGTTTGTGAGACTATCATCGATTATTCGAAGCAATAGTTGGGTTCGTATCAAATGGTGAATGACTGATACGGTTATCCATATTGAGGATGTCAATAATTTTCAAAAACTTATTCTGTGTTTTCAATAAAGCATAAGCGTTGAAAGATTCAAATGCTATATTGTACAGTTTTCATTAGAAGTTTCAGGTAGCATTTTGGTTTGAATGAATTATCTTAACCGCATGAGATGTGGTTTACTTTCCAAACTCAGATTCTGGACACACTTGTGTCCTGGCATATGGAGGAACGTAATCAATTGGTTAAAGTCACTTGTATGTATGTAGCATTGTCAACGGAGTTGAGTATGTTATTACCACGCTGTGCACGGTGCTAATTGGTAATTTCCAATTCAACGAGGGTCCTTGGTTCGAGATAGAGCGTCATCTGCGAGTCTCGAAACGTGCAATGTATTCATTAATATTGTATATTTTCTGCTCTATCCAAACGTGATAAATTTTAATTAAACAATCGTGTAGTCGTATGTACTTCTCGAGCCGGATAATTCTTTCTACGTTACGTTCCTCCACAATGCATTATTACAACAGAAGCGATTCATCAACTTCGTTTAGTTAAATCGTACCAATGGTATGAAAAAGTAGGATGTCGTTCTAGCATTAAATATAATTAAAGCTCAAAACTAAAATATGTAAAATCCTTTTAACAAGAAGTGAGCGACCATTTTATACACAGACATCATTCGACTGGTACTGGGTTCGATTCCTGTTCCGGTTGATATTTTTCCATTCTTGTCTTTCTTCTCAACTGGTACTTTTATAATAAAAATCATGTGCTATTGCATTGTGTGTGTCGAGTAATTCGAGTGTTTGCTCGGTTTTTCATTTTGAATATTTACTTGCCACTTTTCTCTTATTTTAAACTAAGTACCCGGCGTGTCCTGGGAATTTAATGATATACGGAAATAATATAATTAATTCGTACCTTAACTATTTTAAACTGTCGTTAATCTCAACGGCGCCGGAAACGATTATTCTTAACTAATATGTGCCGGATTCTTTTTAACTTTATTTGCTTTCCTCTTCCCGAAGAACGGTGACCCCAGCTGAACACAGCGAACACAAAAAATATTAATTCATCAGCAATGTTCGTCAGCTTGGACATTTTAAATTAGCCTCTTTTCACTCCCACCATCAGTTTTAATTCACTGTACTGGAAAGAAGCAGTGCGCTCACAATATAACAAAGACAGGAAAACGTATGCTGGGTGCATTAAAAGAGTCAACAATATTTCCCTATAATGTCTTCTCAAATGTCCAAAAGACTGGAATGTTAAGGGAGTTAAATTCACTTGGTGCTTTAAGAGGTTTCTAAAACTTAATGTCCGTAAACAGAGTAATAAAACCACCTGGTATCTTAAGAAAGTCTGAAAAAATCAGTAATATTATAGTCAAATTACATTCTGTCCCTAAATACCTAGCCCTCTACCTTACTAAGAATCAAAATTAACTAAAAAAAATTGGTCAATTATACTTTATAATTAACTGGCCGCATACTGATAAGGGATCAACACTGGTTTCAAAAGAGTCACTGTTTAACGAAGCTGTATCAAAAGTAATTTAATAGACACTAATTTGATTCTAATATTGGTTGCTTAAGCATTAATTTTAATTGTTATCCCTTTCCATCTAGAATATCCAATGTTTTACAAGATTCAGGAATGACATTTCTCGTCTCAGAGTTTTGACTGTAATTGGCCCATTTTAAAGAATTATTCCCTCCTCATTCCCACCCCCAACACCAGGATTATGCCGATACGGTAGAACGTCAACTTAACGGGAAACGTGAATCCTATATTCGATTAAGCGACCCCAAAACAGTGAAGTCAAACCCAATCGAAGTTGGTTTCACATTACTCGAGTCTTCAACCGTTCCCTATCCTAATGCAATGTTGCTCCCTTGACGTTATAGGTTTAACAATTAGCACTAAGCCTGCGCCACACTTAAGCGGGACGGGACGCGGCGGAGGATAATTGATGTCACACTTTAGCGGGTGTGGGACTGATAAATTTGGATGATCCTCAAAATTAAAGGAACTAGATCATTTAATTGTTTTATCTGGAAATCAGAAACTGTTTTAAAATGTCAGAATACACCATCGTCATCACCAGGTTGCAAGAGTTGTATGTTTGACGTTTCAAAATAAAGACACAGTTACATGCATTTATGACGGTCAGTAATGAATTGCGTAAATGGACAACTTAGATGAACAATACAAAGAAGTACATATTATATATTTTGACAACCCCCCACGACCGAGTAGTTCATTCCAAAATAACGTCAATAAAAATATATTGAAGAAACATACTCGCTTGGAATTCCCCACGGTGACACAATTATATATCATTACTGTTAAATGAATATAAAAAACTAATTATTTATTTTACGGTTAACATTAATTGTTAACGTAATGTTAATTTAGTTCATGAAAATAGTGTCAGACTATATTTATTATTTCTGTATTTCATTACGCTTTACATAATATAAGAATATATATCACAAATAGTTATATAATATGTTATGCTACTCTCAAAATAGATTTATTAGTATGGCGTGTCTAAATAAAATAAAATAATTGAAGTATTATATTGATTCTAGAGAATAAGCAACCCGCATTACGTTGGAAACTTTAATGCACGTATACGAAGAAATATTTATATATATATATATATTATCATATGAATATCTTCTGCCACATAGTATATATATTATCATATGAATATCTTCTGCCACATAGTGAAATGAACTATGCACTAATATTTCATTTAAATATCCTGTTTTTAAACTCTCAAATTTTCATTGAAATCCGTTGAGTCATTTTGGAGCCTACTCGAAACAAACATACAGACAGACACTTCAATTTTACTTAGTGTATAGATAAAGAGGCAATTATAAAATTATATTCTAGGCACTTTAATTTTGTATTGAATATACTGTAATGGATTTGGATTTTTATTAAAAAGGAAGAAAATTTCTGGATATATTCATACATATATTATAATCTCTCCCGCATCCGCCATCCCTTCCAATTTTATTAAAGGGAACTTTATTTTCTTTCAATAATGTTTTGTACCGATCTTGTACATACGTCCTTTGTACTAATATTAAGATTAATTCTCGTATTTAAGGACATGATATAAATTCTTCTTCTTTCTTGGCTCAGCAGCCCATTCAGGGCCTTCGCCTACCATCTTACATGACACATTCCAAATTTGGAGTAATATGTGATCAGCGTATCGATTCTCCAGCAGTCTTAATCCCAGTCTCCATGACTATGCTTGGATTCGAACCCGGAACCTCTGTACTGTGAGGCAGTGACGTCAGACCACATGGCTTCATCGATACAAATTCCACTCCGTTATAATGAAATAAAGTGAATTAGTAATGTTAATAAGAGCTTAGGGTAAAGTGAAGCTATTATGAGAGGTTAAAGTGAAAATTATAGGATAACTTTAAGAGAAAATGCGTGGAAAATAGATCACAGAAGGGATTTATACGATTATATTCAGGACAGACAGACAAGAAAATATCGTATTAACGTTCGGTTACAATATTTTGTGCATATACCACTGGATTTAACTTTGACTAAACAATAGCTCCACGATTACTTGTTCAGAAAAAAGAGATTCTAATTCATGAGTGAGTGATTCAAAGAACAGGTAACTCTGGGATCTCGGTCCACGCTATCTGATTCATGAGCCAGTGATTCGGAGACGGTAGCTCTGAGATCTCGGCCCGCGGGATCTAGTTCATGAGTCAGTGATTCAAATAGGAGGTAGCTGTCGGATCTCAGGAGAGAGGAGAATCAACTATTTGGATCAGACCTCGGTCAGATCGCCCATTTCTACTTCCTGGCTCTTGATCTAGCTTCGAATCTTCCTCCATTACGAGTATTCAAGCATGATTATTCTGAATAGTAGTTTTCAAAATGTTATACATTCTTTTTCTGGATCCATTAATCCTGTGGGATTCTTATGTCAAACCAAGTGTAACTATATAGGATGGAGACCTAAGGAAGGTACGATTATAACTTAAATATTGTTACTTTTTAAATTAAATAAATACAGTATCTGTAAAGATTTGAAATTTATTTATTGCATATACCTTTTAAGCAAAATATTTAAAAGTTTACACAATATGTTTCAAATAACTTAGTTTTCTTAATTATAATGTGATTTTTTATTCAAAATTTATATTATGACATATTCAAGCTACCAGAAAAAGTGATTTGCAGTATGGTTATTGTCATTTGGTTAATTTTTTTTCGAAAAATTCAACTATTTTGTTACGTAAAATACCTTAATCATTTTGTATTTTGTACTAAACCATTCAATTGTAGCTACACCATTACTTCATAAGAAATCCACAATAATATCACAAATTAATGCTTAACTAAGACCGCAGGTTTTCTCGGTGCACAGTGAACGTCATCGAAATGTGGCCAATGCCTGCTCTAACCCGGTCGGAAGCCTAACAGCTCCTATTGCAGATTAACTCTTGTCCAAACTCATACAATTACTATTCATTTTATGGCTTTATATCACAACCTCTTATAAAATACGTCACAAAACAAAAAATAATAAAATATTGTCGTTATATGAGACGTTTACTTTAATCAATAATTAGATATCCCGTGATTTCAACTAAATTTTTCAAGACATTTTTATTATACGATCTTCATAACTTCATTGTGAACAACCTTTATCTATTACAATTAATTTGCATATATTATAGAGAATAAATGCATTGCGTTCTTTTACCGTTTAAAATTGATGTAATGGGTAATAAAACTCTTTTTCTGTCACTGTTTTGAGAGTTATTTTATTTTAAAAAATGGTAGCTTTCAGCAGTTATACTGCCATATTAATCAAAATGGTATAACAAATCAATCAATATATTGGTTACAATTCAGTTCTTAAAAGGCTGTATAGAAATATCAGATCTAAGCTCTTGAAAAGGGATATAAAAACTTTTACATACCTTGTACTTACAAACTATTTTATGTTATCCCTATTTTCCGTACAAAGTGCAGGGTAATATTTAAAATGTTTGTGTTGTTTTACACGTCGTCCGTTACAAACTGGCGGAAAAACTCGGTATATTTATTCTGCGAATCTGAGTTTGCTTTTAAAATTGCTCCTGTCTAAAATACGTATTTTATCGATTTGGCTTTCAATGTTTGTTTACGATTTTACATTCTGGTTTTATTAGTCGTTGTGGTATAGCCAAAATAGTGACCGAGAAAGAGTTTTATCACCAATTACATAGGGAATAAAATAATATGAAATAAGTAGTTGACCTCATTCAAGTTATATAGTCACTGATTTTTTTAAGTAGGCCCAGAATGGAAATACTTTTCTATAATTTCAAGCACTCAGTAACCATAATCATTGAAACTAATTCCCTACTTTAAGAGGTTGAACTCCGACAAGTTTCACTTCCAAAGTTAAATCATTCAGGTGGCTCCATTTCTTTCTCTCTTATTTTTTTCTTTCGGGGAAAGAGTCAGAGGATTTACGTGTGATAAAGGCAGGCCGTGCTTGAGGCCCTTCGTAATTGCTCTTCCGGGTCGTTAACTTGAAATTTCACAGGAATAACCGCAAGGAATGTCAAATTATACGCTCCTATAATTGCAACATCGGAAGTATAAAACTCTCTCGCCTCCCAACTCGTCTCTGAACATGGAGCCATTTTGGATTATACATGTAATTCTCCGATCCCCTCCAGCAGTACTGGCCAAATGTTATTTGCATTTTAATTCACATCGACTCAAGAGATAGGAGGGAAAAAAAGCGAGGAAGAATCTTGTCGTCGGGCAAGCTATGAGGATTTGTGCTAGCTAACAACACGGCCGAGAGGCGACACATAAAAGGGGAGAAAGAGCGATGTTCGGACGCAGCTCTCAGTTACACTATTAAAATGGGAACTCATTATCATAAATACTTTGAGTCGGCACTCGTTAGAATCTTCATGGATCTGCGAGATGAGGACACTATTACGTTTTAATAGCCCAGAGCGGTGTCGAGAGCGGCAAGATAAAATTATACTCGCCATGTAAGTACGCAAAGTGGCCATGAGTGAGTGAGTATCTCTTTCATGTAACACGTATACGAAATATCTGGCTACGGCTATCTTTGTGAAATCACAGGATTGGATTACTGAGACATTCGTGCGTTACGCCAAGTTTTAACTGACACTTGGCTTTATGTTGACAACCATAATCAGAGAAAAATTGCACATTAATTATTATGTAAATATATATTGTTGACTACATTTGGCATTCATTTATGTAGCAAACAAACTAATAAATATAATTCATTAATAACTAAATAAAAAATAGAATAATATTAAATTCTCTTCTTAATAATATTAACAAAATTAATTACAATGTTAAATTTTCGTGTTAATTAAATTATATGCGTGTGGACAAAAAGCGGCATACATTCTGAATGGTTGATAAGTGTGTGTTGTGGTATTCAGTCATAAGACTGGACTCATGCAACCTCCTACGCAAAACTTTTAATTTCTATATAACCTCCACATCCCACATTTTCCTTAATCTACTTATTGTATACCATCCATCCCTGTCCTCCGTCTTCTGATCCTACCCCTCATTCTTCCCTCTAATGCTAATTTTACAAGATGTCTCAAAACGTGGCCTGTTAATCTAACCCTTCTCTTGGTCAAAGTTCTCCAATTTGTTTTTTCTTCCGCTAGTCTGCTTATAACTTCCTGGTTACTCACTGTATCAACAGTCGCATGAGCACCTATGGTGAGGAGCCCCTCGGGGCTCTGTACACCACTTTAAGCGCATGCCACCTTGGCATACAAGGGGTCGGGTGATGGCCCTTTCCCAGTTCCGTGTGAATCATAACTATCAACCTGTATTCACCCAACTGATTTTCAGCATTCTCCTATAGCACCACATTTCTAAAGAATCTATTCTTTTCTTACCTGCAACTACTATCGTTCACGTTTCGCACCCTTAACGACTCATTCCATAGAAACATTTTTAGTAATAATTTCTAAATATTCATACCTATATTAGCCGTAAGTAACTTCTTTGTTTTTGCGAAAGCCTTTCTGTGTAATAAGTGGGATGAATGATATAGGAACGCGTCATATAACGTCATAGAACGCAGTTGGTTTACACGGCAGCTTTCGCGCGGTAATTCCGTAGAATTGATATTTTTATTTATTTTCATATTATACTAATATCTTCTGCAACAAATATAAATTAAATCTGCACGAATATTTAAATTAAATCTACTTTTTTTAAACCCTTAAATTTTCATTGAAATCTTTTGAGCCGTTTTTGAGCCTATCTGAGACAAACATACGGACTGAGAGGCAGAGTCACTTCAATTTTATTTATTGGTATAAATTATTGTTTGAAGCTGACGCTCTGCCTGACCTATATAGTAATCTGTGCAGTCTCAGCACTGAATTTTATACACAACACATTGTTTAACAAAATTATTTATAAAGTCTTTACAATAATTCACAAAGTCTAAATTATTAAAAGCTCTATATATAAACTAACACCGTAATTGTCAAAAAATCAATGAATGTTTCATTAAATATTTATTAACTAATTTTGTGTAAAATGGACTGTTTCAATTTAAATAACTTATTCCATTTCTGCCTCTGGCAATTCTTTATGTCTTATGGAAAACCGATAATGACTAAAGTAGGCACAATTTTTTATTTCCTAATATAATAGGAAAGCTATATATATATATATATATATATATATAAGTAAATTATCCCAGAAAAACATTTAATTAATATTGGAAATCCATAAATAAGGATATCTAGTATTTGCATAAACTATCAATAAAAACAATTTACTTAACTACATTACGAAAGTGATGCCAAGAACATTCTTAATACAGGTGTATCACCTTTGATTGTTTCTAAAGTACATATTCTAATGAAGCGATGCCGTACTCATATATTTCTATTTTCAAGCATTTACAAATCATCTACAGTATTTGATTTTTTGAACCCTTATTGAAATTTAATTAACTTTTTGACGAACGACGTCAGTGTATGTCATCTACTTTGCATCTCCGGAGAGAAGTTTGCCCTAGACCTTTAGACCCTCCGAGGAGGTCGTAGTCCCTTATAGCGACCGTGAAGAGGTCTCCAGTGTCATATAGCCATTTTACTTAACCCCTTACTCCAAGAGATCGATAAGAATTTCCCAACGGCTTAACATTTGTCAAGTCACGCACGAAAATGGAATTATGTTAACCACCTCGAGGAACGTAAAGTAATGGTAATTAGAGCAACTGTATTACCACCAAAAATGTTTAGATTGATTGTAAATGCAAAACTGCGCTTCATTTTTACTTTACTGTACTTTTATTTTCCTTAATTACTTATAAAAAAATATATATCAACTGCTAGTGTGAAATCATATAGTCACAGATGAATAGCATAAAATGAATCTTGTTTCTTGACCATTACAATGTAACTAAAGAACCGCGTTTCATTTTTACTTATGTATGATGAATTGTCGAATGAAAAAAAATGCATTCGGGGTTTCTAATTTGTTTTTATAGAATTATTTGCTGAGTCCCCAATACCAGTTTTGTCGCAGTTATTTGTATCGGTTATTTTCTTGATCACAATTTTTTTGCATCATTTGGAAGATTTGGAGCAAGTAAAATTATTAAAAAAGCATTTAGTTTCAAGTGAATGAACAAAAGATATATGGATAGTAGACGTTGAGTAATAAAACACTTTACAACACAAAAATAAATGAAACTAATTTTAATAAAATTCTCAAAAATTATTATTATTATTATAGATGCAATGCATTTGAAGAGGTATTATTGAACTATTTAGCTGTCAAGGAATATCAAAATTTTCATTGTTTTTAATATTCCAACAATTTTAATGATAAAAGTTCATTAACTATTCGGCGTGTGGACGGGGTTCATTTATTGGACAGTTTACCGTACGTTTACACTTATATAATAGTCTGCTCAAAGTCAATTTTACAACAATAAAATGATAAAAAATTATTAACTGATATAAACATGTCAATAAATTGTGAATATAATCGACTATCAACAAAAATAATAAGTAAAATTAGTACTATTACAATATTTTTTCGTGGCATGGAGAACTTTGAGCTGTGGCCGGCTTCTTTTATTTCTTATTACATTTGCATAATAATTGTAATTCTTCTTCATACTAAATACCTCTTAATTGTTTAACTTTAAATTATAATAAAACCAAATGATCCTTTGAGAAGTTACGAAAAATCAAAGTTAGTAAGTTCTAATTAATTTCTTTTATCAATTTCAGCTGATGATGTATTTATGTTGCACTTGCTGCTTGTGAAGTATTTTCAAGAAGATTTGATCGACCCTATTTAAATTCTTGATTGCCGTAGAGTCGAGAGGTTACTAATTGTGTAGACGAAATTAAACTATAAATCGGAAAATCTATTAGGATGTTACGAAAGTCAGTGTTCGAAGCTCGAAGTAGTTTATTGTTTGCAGGAAATATGACCAAAAATTAGTAATGTAGTCTGATAATTTCTTCTTACTAATCCAAGTTTATTATTTCTAGGTAAAGGTATAGAGGAACATAATATCCAAGAAAACAACACTATTTTTTTATAGAATGACATACGTAGGGCTTAATTCTGATGCGAGCTTGAAATTATAATGAAACTTAGTTTCGCTTTAAGAGGAATAATATTTTTTAATTTCATTAGTTTTCACGCAAATAGTATTTTTAAATACGTTCTCAAACCTATCAAAGTATAACTATACATACAAAATGCATCCCCGAAACTAATATATTGGATTACAGCTTCTCTGTATTACATCACTCGAATAAAATAAACCCAGAGCATTGCCAATAGCGGAAACATTTAGATAAAATGTGGGTTGCCTCGACGGAAGGAAACACAAATTCTAGAAAAATAACATCGAAAGAATCAGATACCATTCCTTTTAAAATATGAAGAAGAAGATAAAAATTTCATGAGGTCTCCTTCAGGAGACGTTTCTAGAAGTTCCAATAAAAATACGAAAATATCTATGATGTAATATCGATAACAGTAAGGAAATAAACGTGATAGAAGTTCCATTCACATCAAAAGCTGAACAGTAAATACATAAAGTTAGGAGATGGTAGGAACTAGACAGATATAATCAGTACTTATTAACGAATCGGGTTGCTAAAAAAACTCTCTAAAAAAGCAGAGAGAATTTATTTTTCCTTGGTAGTCGTTTACATGCTGATATATATATATATATGTATATATATTGTGATAAAAAGGCGGATTTTGTAAGATTGTGGCGTTATGAGGCGCAGTTCGGCCAACAACAATGGCTAGTCGGCCGAAAGATGGTGGTTCCCCGCGGGGGAGGCCCGCCGAGCGTGTATAAAAAATGACGATGGTGAACCCCCGCGGGAAAACCCCGCCGAACGAGTTTAAAAAATGAGGGCGGGGAACCCCGAAATGTTGTGAAATAGGGGAATTCCCGTCGGAAGGTTTAAAAGGGAAGCCGATGGGTGGCTCGCGACGAGAGCGCAGAAGGCAGGCGAGTGGACGAGAGCGCAGAAGGCAGGCGAGTGGACCAGAGGGCAGAAGGCAGGCGAGTGGACCAGAGGGCAGAAGGCAGGCGAGTGGACCAGAGCCCAGAAGGCAGGCGAGTGGACCAGAGGGCAGAAGGCAGGCGAGTGGACCAGAGGGCAGAAGGCAGGCGAGTGGACCAGAGGGCAGAAGGCAGGCGAGTGAACCAGAGAGCAGATAACCAGAGAGCAGATATCCAGAGAGCAGATATCCAGAGGGCAGAAGGCAGGCGAGTGGACCAGAGGGCAGAAGGCAGGCGAGTGGACCAGAGGCCAGAAGGCGGGCGAGTGGAGCAGAGAACGGACGTGGACCGAGCAGATATCCCAGAAGGCAGGCGAGTGGAGCAGACGTGATCAAATCCTGCAAGACGCCAGAGAGACGCACAAACATTCGAGAGGTGGATGTTTGTTGGCCCAGTAATTGTGGGTAAGCTATATAAAAATTGTGAAACTTGCTCATTGCTCTGGATAAATATTTAATGATTTTTCTTTCTATTTTCAGCTACTGCATACTTCATCTCTTGAGAGACCCAAAATCCCCTGAGATTAAGCCCGTGTATTCACTTAAATTAATAAACAAAAATTTTAAAATTGAACATATTTGTTCTGTTAATCAATAAATGTTTTATACACAAAAAAATATTACAGTTTGGAAAATTTTAAAATTGAACATATTTGTTCTGTCAATTAATAAATGTTTTATACACAAAAAATATTACAATATATATATATATATATATATAGCCATCTTCTTCATGTCGACATATATCTATAGTATGCTAATGAGACAAAACATTATGATCACTGCCCAATGCGGGATTGAATCCCGTCTTGTGACTTTGAAGACATGTGAAACGGTAAGGAAAATAAGTAAAAGCGAATGCGGTATCATTCAGCGTCGATAAGTGCCGATACTGAGATAGTACGTTGATGCAATGGACTTAGTCAAAAAGCAAAGTATTATACCCCGCCCTTGGAACTAAAATCTCTGATGTTGGAAAGATGGTCGGCTTTTAGCGTTCTATTGTCGGGAGCATCTACGAACAGAGGCTGAATTGCGATGAAATCACGAGTGGGCAAGGTGTTAGA
This sequence comes from Eucriotettix oculatus, assembly GCA_034510155.1. Taxonomy (NCBI): domain Eukaryota; kingdom Metazoa; phylum Arthropoda; class Insecta; order Orthoptera; family Tetrigidae; genus Eucriotettix; species Eucriotettix oculatus. The sequence continues at coordinate 87,796,241 of CM067377.1, forward strand.
AGTCTACGCTTCATCAAAGAACGTGGGAGTTGTTGGTTTTTCCCGCTCTGTAAAACGGGGTAAGCTGTGATATGTAGTAAATATGACGTTAAAGTACAATTATAGATCAGGCACAAGCGTTTCGGAGCGCTCCGTTCAATACAAATTGTTGAACAACCGTTTATACTTGATAGCTTACCCGAAGACGATGACATCTATCAGTAGGAAAATTGTGTGCATCACAAGTCCAGTATGGCGCTACAGTCGTTTTGTGACTTAGTTTGTTTTTAACCTAATGAAATACGACTGAGACAAATTTTTAAATTAACTATATAGACCCATTCCCTAGATCAGTTTAAAGGAACGCTTATACGCTCGTTGTTGAAGTCTTTACCAAGTTTTCTTGTATTCAGGCGACTTTTCTAACTGTTATTCGCGTATTAAATGACAATACATTTTTTGTCTTCGTTTTCCACAGTTCTGATTTCGGACAAAGGCAAGAAATTTGCATTATATCAATTTTCTAAATTTTGTTTCTCGTGGGGCATTAAGCATGTTACCATTACTCCCTACACGCAAAGGGCTAACCTGGCGGATAGGCTTAACCGTAACCTCAGAGCTGCTTTGGTCTGCTACCATCATCCCTTCAAGTGTCGCTGGGATACGATGTTTGTGGGGGGGGGGTACATTTTTTTGGGTTAACAGGCTACATGAGGGTGATCCTGAAACAGGCAACTCCCCTTTAATAGCATAGGAAGGGAATTGAAAAGGGGGATGCGGAAGGTAGAGCAAGGTAGCCAAGGGTTAACTAGGGCCCCCGGGCTATGGTTTAAGGATCCTACCCGGTGTTTCACCTAAAGAGATGCAGGGAAAGCCCTAGAAAACCTGCATCAGGTAGGTCGGGCATTGGGTACTATACAGGCTGCTCTGTCTTTATTTCAACACCGCTAAACATGTGACTACGGGTAACACCTTTTAATCTTGTTTTGATACTCTTCTAATAACTGTGCAAATAAACTAAAGGAGCTGACACAATGAAGCACGCGCAACTTGCCCTTGATTGATTGGCATATCTAGTCAAGAAAAACCAATCTTAAATAGTTAGAGAAGCAATAGCAGCGCTGGGAGCCTGACAGTCTTCCCCACTCCTGTAGGTGTAACTCGCCCGTAGACCCATAAGAGCCCATGTAAAAACAGCGCTTTATGAGTCTGCTAAAATCCCTCTGTGTAAAGTGGATTATTTATTTACACCAAATATTATTATTTTCAAATATATAAGGTACAAATATCAATTCAAATGGGAATATTCAAAAAAGTGAACATGTTTCCAAATTAATATTTCGAGTTGGATGAGAAGTTATATCAGCATATTTATCAATTCAATATTCAAAAACAAAGCAGTAGTAATTAGAATAGAAGATCAAGAAAGGAGTAAGACAAGGATGAAGTCTGTTGCTCATGCAGTTTAACTTGTATATAGAACAGACGATGAAGAACGTTAAAACGGAATATGGAAAAGGCTTCATACTGCGAGGAGAAGAAATAAAAACCTTACGCTTTGCCGACGATATTATAGTATTAGGGAAATCAGAAAAAGACTTGGGCACCGTACTAAAAGACATGAACGGAGTCCTAGCGAAAGAGTTCAATATGAGGATTAATAGAGGGAAAACCAAAGTAATGGAGTGTAGTTTGGAATAACAAAGGGTGTCAGACTGGGAAGGGATATTTTTACGGAAGTTTAGGAATTCTGTTACTTGGAAAGCGTAATAACTAGGGATGGTAGAAGTATAGTAGACATAAAGAGTAGGATAGCACAGGCAAGGAAGACTTTCGCGAAATATATAAGTGTGAATATTAGGAAATCTTTGCTAAAAATTTCGTATGTATCGTGGCGTTATATGGGAAAAAACTTCCGGTTAAATTGAGTAAGATTTGGTCGTTGTCTGGTTTATGTCTTCGATTATTTCTTTTTTAAATTCATATTGTTTCAAGGAAAAGATAAATGATTTATAAATATCCTCACGTCCTAAAATTTTTGAAGCATCCAGTTTTATGAAGTCCTGAAAGGTGTGATGCCAAAAATCACATTCCCTTACAATTTGATAAGGTGTTTCATCTTCCTGTTTGCATAAAGAACATGTAGAAGATTCTATTAACTTTAATGTTTTAATTTAGAGTTCTTCTTTGGTTGGAGTTATGAAGTTGCGTTGTAATCGTGAATCAACCGTGGGTATTAATTTCTTTGACCAAAGGCACTTTTCATTTTTTTCCCCCCATCTAGTTTGCCATTCTTTCAACAGCCAATCTCTGAAAGCATCTTTGGGTTCTACAGGTTTGTTGTTAATTAGGTAGACTATTAGAGAATGTAGGCTTTCCCAGTGGATAGACTGAATAAGAAGTTCTCGAGATTTCATAAGATACGACGTTTCGAAGGCTATCTCCCGAGAATTTCTTATTTAGGTAGACTATGTTTGGATTATTAAGCTTTAAGTGGTACAGTGCTGCCTCATACGGACAGTCAAGTCAATTTGTGGTCACTGAAGTGTGTGATAAACACCTCTATGATAGGAGCAGTGATGGCTATTGCAATCAGAGATAAGCGATCCGATCGAGATCTGATTCTGCTAAGTGCGTGATCATTGAATCATAAAAAAAGAGCGGTAGCTCTTTTGATTCACTCCGCTCCTGCGGTCCGAGAGCAACCAGCTGATTAAATCACTCAAGAATCAGATCACCGGGCCAGCGATCCCAGTGTTTGAATCACTCACTCACGAATCAGATCACCGGGCCAGCGATCCCATTGTTTGAATCACTCAATCACAAATCAGATCGTGGAAATCAGACTTTTTTTCTTTCTGGATACGTTATCGTGGGTTAAAATTTAATTAAGTGGCATATGCACAAACCTTTGTAACCGAACGTTAATATTAAATTCTCTTATCTGATTGTGCAAACATAATACCTATGCTAGCTAAATATTATCCTACACTTTTCACTTTAGCCTCTCAAGATCGCTTCACACTAAATTATGCTTTTACTAACATTATTATTAATTAACTTCATTTTTTATAATAGTGAGGTAGAATTTGGATCAAGTCCTTAAGTAGGTTAAATTAATTTTAATATTAATACATAGGACGTGTGTAAAAGATTAGTATAAAAAAAATTAAATTCAACTTTTTTAAGCGAAAAAACACTTTTGTTTTATTTGCCTGGCTGCTGTAGAGTTGCCTAATATTTTTTATTCAGTGACAACAATATAAGATTATGCCAGTTATTTTGTTCCCCTATAAAAGATAAATCCTAATCTATTAGTGACCATCCATTATTAATAATTAACTTCATTTTTTATAATAGTGAGGTAGAATTTGGATCAAGTCCTTAAGTAGGTTAAATTAACTTTAATATTAATACATAGGACGTGTGTAAAAGATTAGTATAAAAGAATTTAAAATTAAACTTTTTGAGCGGAAAACACTTTTGTTTTATTTGCCTGGCTGCTGTAGAGTTGCCTAATATTTTTTATTCAGTGACAACAATATAAGATTATGCCAGTTATTTTGTTCCCCTATAAAAGATAAATCCTAATCTATTAGTGACCATCCAAATACCTCAATTATTAAAATAAATTTCCTAGAGACCCTTATTTAATTTTACAACAATTTATTTCTGTATTAATAAATAACGTTAAATGTATACAATTTTTGTCAAAAAATTATATACTCATATATTCACTAGAAAATCATGTGCACATTCATGGATAAAAGGGAAGAGTCATATTGGTAAATTGGGTGCGGCGAATAATCCTAATATATAATGAGCGGTGAATCATCAAAAAGAACTAGCTCTTTGTACTGAGCGAATGGTACCGATCCGATCACTGAAAAGAACGGTTTTGTCCACCTCTAATTGCAATATACCCTTAGTACCGCTCGTGTCTGCAACAGAATATTGAGGTTTCAGTGGGTTTACCTTAATCATAATGCAGTGTTGCATTTGCGTTAGTCCACGTTGATGGGGAGGGATAGTCGTATTTTCCCTTCTGAAAGCCCCGCACGTTTGAAGTCCATTTCGGCGGAAGCAGAAAGAAGCGTGTGTCGATGAACGCCATGGCGGACGGCGAGTGATGTTCAATCAAGACTCGCACGATTACGCGAGATTGGTCGCCGAGATTGCGTTAGAGCCGATGTGCCGTGCAGTGCCAAGCAGTGCCGTGCGACAAAGGCTCCTCTTACGATATTACTCTGCCCACCGACAGCTGCCGTCGCTCTTTTATGGCTGCTTTTCATCGCCATGGGCGAGAAGCACTTGACAGAGACGAAACTGTTGTTTTTCGAATATATAAAGCTCAATGTTTTTAAAAATCGTTGATCTATTCCAAATTTAAATCAAATAAATTAATCTGAAGCTATGTACTTGCCGAATTAACATTATTAATTATCAGCAGTGATGTTTTCTACTTCGTCACTCAGAATATAAAAGATACGCTGTTCTAGAGGGAGAATTTAAAATCCAGACTCTTTTCTTATAATTTTACTCCTCAATTGTATTCAGAAATTAGTCCTCTAAAATGACAGCGGCGGATCAAAGGGGGGAAAGAACAGAGGGGATGCCCCTCAACGCCACCCCCCACTCCGCCCCGTTCCCAACAAAAGGCAATTAATTTTTTTAAAAAACTAACGAACGTTTGTGAGAAAATTGGTATTATTAAAAGAAAAATAACAACTTTCGTGATGAATTTTTTTATTTAATTATCAATTATAATTGAAAATTTATGATTTAAAGTAAGTATTTCTATTAATTTATATAGCGTCTCGTTTCTTCCTTGAAGATACAGAAAACTGATTAAAAGTGTACTGAACAATAACTTAACAGGTCGGTAGTTGTTTCATTAGTATAATTCATATATTATAGCACCTGAACATTTTTTACGTCTTTAAATCTGTAAAATGTATGTGTATGAAATGTCTCATTCTGCCAAATAATTACCCCTAACTGAACAATAGAAATTTGTATTTCCCGCTACAAATTGTTATATTATTTGTAATTCTGTTCATTCTAATTTACGTATACTAATTTTCAGATCCTATGTGAACAACTAGTACTATTGGAAATTGCTTTCTTAACCATAGTTATAAAGACGACCCAGATTTGAATAATTGTGAAAATGCAGTTTTAGTCACCGCATGCACATGAAGAAAAGATCAGATCGTATGGAGGGGGAAGGGGATCTGAAGGGTAACATGTTTAATGAGACGGAATCCAGTAGAAGATTACACCCACGTAGCCCTTAACACGTATTCGATTGATTTCAATGTGACGGTTGCTACAAACAGATACTCAAATAAAGAATAATTCGTTGCTAGTGACGTTCAATGTAAAAGTAATTTTCTGAAGAGCATGGAAATGTGGAGGTTCCGGAATCAACCTGGTTCCGGCTGCTTGGGCTTTCATCCAGTGAAATGGGACGCACGGAGATGCCAAGGTTCAGCAAGACACCATATTTTAAAGCGATGTAACCCCACCTTTCGTAATTTCTTTTTCTTGCAGTTTATTTTGTTAGCACCGTTCGAGTTGCTTAGAGATAAATGATTTAAAAGATTCTGGGACATAAATGGCGAACATTTAAAGCTGGCCATGCAACCAGATAAAAGTGAGATTAATTGTCTGACGTCAATATCAATACATAGTATTTATCACCTTGTTGTAATTTACTTATTACAATACATATCATTTCAACATTAAATCCAATAAAATAAAATAAATAAAGTTATTGTAAAATAATAATAGTTACATGCGTTTAACTGTTAACTTATAAATAAAAATAATTTTAATGAGATAATTTGGTTTTCCTTATGCGCAACACGGTTACAGCTACGGCATTGTCATTCAAGAGGAACTGTATTTTTTCTCGTGTAAATAGACATACATGCCTCGTTAATTTCTCTCTTAACTGTCTCGTTGCCTGCTGATGTTTTCATCGATCCAACTTCATCATTATCTCTGCTCCAGGAATAACCATCGTTTAGCCTACTTAATTTTTAATTTTCAGTCGAAAAAAATGCTTTAATCAATATTACGAATTAACGCAACGTCACCATTTTATCGATACATCACATTTATCTGTTTCTGCTTCTCACAATTTCACTGAAGGTCTTCTGTAGTCCTCTAGTATTTTTTAAAAATAATTTGCGGTTCGTATTAATTTGATCACTGCAATTGTATTTTAACCGTCAGAAGCCATGAATAATGGTTTCACCCCGCCCGTGGAGTGATAATTACTGCAACAGTTTCACCAAAATTTGACAGAATGTTAGTGTAGTTTCCTTTTTGTGCAAGCGCACAAAGGAAGTGGAATCGCTATTGCAGCCCTGCCTGCGTTCAGAGGGGGAAAGACCGCTTTGAAATAACTTTTTAACACGTTCTGTGTGTTGCTAGCTGGAGGCACAGTGCCGATCGATGTATCGAAATAATGTGCCCACCGCTCGCCCTTAATTGGCAAAACAGAATTCGGTGAAGCAACCAACTTTCAATGGAAGCTTTATCTTTATCTTGTTCGGGAGATGGGAAGGGACCCGAAAATTGCGAAATCCTTTTAACATTTTAGTACATTCCTGTCGATAAGCGTACAACCGTTATCATCAATAGGATTTAAAACTGTATTTACTGCAATGGCGTTCCTTTCCTGATTGCGAAATATAACATGAAAGGTGCAATTCATTAATATATCAAAATACAATAGAATTGTGTGGAACAAACGTCTGTAGATTAAAGGGAAGTCTGTCACTTTCTGCTACCATTGACTTTTTAAAGATTTATTATTTTATTTCTTTTCACTAATTTCTACCTATTTTATCATTCTACAATAAATTTATTTTAATTTTTCATTGTAACTATCCAAATGTGTATTCTTCTTAATAGCCTGTAATGAAAATGTATCTCTTTAGAAGTTAATTTTCTTAATTAATGCGATTAATCACGTAAAACTTATTATTTTAATTATAATTAATAATTATTCAGAAAATTAGTTCGAGAAGACAGCATTATCGTCTTTGTTGGAGTGGGGTAATAATAGCTTTTGTAGTTGTTGACGTAGGCTGGTGTGTTAGGGTAAAATTCAAAGTTTCAATTAAAACTCAAAAACTTAGGAGTAGTTAATTACTAGTGGTAATAAAATTTAAAGTAATTCTTCTGTGAGTAATATAAAAGCCGAAATTGAAGACCTTTTGTTTGCTTTATAAAGGTTCTAGAGTCAATTTGATTCTATCAATAGACGTATCGCCTGACTTCGGAAAAAGACGACATTCACATGCGTCCGTCCATCCCAACAAGAGTTGGAAAACGAGAGCACAACGCAGTGTCCCAGGATCGTCAAGCATGGCTAAGAGGTGCTGTACTTCAAGATAATGGACCTTGAACTACATAAAAATACTTAACAACCCCCATTTAAAAAATATATATTTCTCAAAAATACGCAGCTATCATATATTATAATTTTGATGTCACTCTGGTTATAAAACAACCCTCCAAACGATTATTACTGTCACATATTTTAACAATTAATTAAAGTTAATTTTAAGGTTTATATGTTTCAATTCTTGCAATTTATTAAAATGGTATAATTTGGTAGGATTACAGGCTAACTTGCCTTAACTGTGGATGCTGCAGAATCTTAGCAGATCGACTGAATTTCCTTTTCTGTGTGTGTAATCCACACATAAATTAACGCCGCGATATACCTCAATCAAATGAGGGTTTTCTTTCATCGTCCATATTTTTACACACGCGGGAGAGTGTATCTATAGTTCATGGGACAACGCAGCCTTCGCTAGTTCAAGTGGACTACGCTTTAGAGATCCCGCCGGGATCGCACAAACCGTTAGACGAAACAATCTTGCTCGTTTTGTAAGTTTATCTAAAAAAGCGCTTCAACTCAAATAACATACGATTAAAACTCAAAATTTTCCCCATTTTAAGTACCCATACGACAATTGTTCGCTTTCTGCAACTTACAGATAAAGAACATTCCAAAAATCTAATATAATATTGAGTTAAACTGAGTAAAAAAATTAGGTTCTGTGTATATAAATTTAGAGTTTTGTTTGAATGTGTGTGTTCAAAGTTAGGCCAATTACTATAAATTATTAATTGAATTCATTATTGATTTTAAATATATAGGTTAATGAGACATAACACATTATTCGTTCAAACCTTTAATAAATTTCTCTAATAAAACGGTTCGCTTTGAGAAATTAAATTTTCAACGATTTACCAATTATATACGGACAAAAAATAAGATTCCAAATATATTACGGTTTTTGGACAAAAAACGTCTAACCAAAACTGTATAATTAGGGAAGGTCATTTTTAAAGCGTTTAGTCTTCCTTTAAGTACATTATGCTAAGTTTCTGAAAATGTCTTGTACGATTTTGTTTTTGCGTTTAATTTATCTTTAACACTACTTAGACCGCTTTCAATTATTTTGAAAAATTTTAATTCTAACTCAGTTAATATTGTAATGAATTGTAATAACCTCATTCATTTTAAAATTAATTTTTTTAATATGATAAGAAAATAGAAATAAACACAAAATTTCGGTGGTACGATTTAAAAAAAACAAAAATTACAAGACGGTAATTATCGGGGTTTTTCAGGGTGGAGAAATACAATGGGAAAAAATTATACTGTGGCTTTATATGAATAAAAAATTTACTAGAGAGTTTATAAAAATAATTTATAATTATTTTTGAAGGTCCATAATGGAATCCTCCTGCGCGCGAACGTATTCGTACACTTCCCTTTCCTGAAACAAATGAAACAGATGTTTCGACTTCACGTTCTTTTATCTCCTCGTCCTTCTCACATCTAATTCCATGGCAACGTGCAGGTCGCTTTTTCTCGGGGTTATTCATTGTGGAGCAATAATAGCTATAACTCATATTTTCTCTCCAAAGAGCTACAATAACAACTTTTGCATTTTATTTTTCTTAACATTTTGTCAGCTCGTGCGCACTGACCAATCTCTCCCTTCTTCTGGACAAAAGCTGTCACTCAATTATATATTGTACTCAAGTTCGTCCCCTTCTTCTGCTGCGACCTTTCTACTCTTCTAGGCGTCTTGGAAATACGCAAACGAAAAGAAAATTCTAACGAAATAATTTTACTCTTTACAATATATATAAATTCTGAATTTAAAAAAACAATTAATCGATTAAATTGATTTTGTTGTGGTATTCAGTCCTAAGACTAGTCTGATGCAACCCTCCATGATAACCCATCTTGCGCAAGCCTTTTCATTTCCGCATAAGTATCATAACCCACATCCTCCGTAATTTGATAATGCATTCCATCCTTTGCCTCCCTCTTCTGTTCTTACCCTACACACTTCCTTCTAATGCTAATTTTACAAGACTCTCATGTCTTAAACGTGGCCTACTAATCTATCCCTTCTCTTGGTCAACGTCCTCCATATTGTTGGCTTTTCCCCTATTCTGTTAATAACTTCCTCGTTTGTGATTATATCCTCCCATCTGATTTTCAGCATTCGCCTATAGCACCACATTTCAAAGGTTTCTATTCACTCGATTAAATTAACAATGCGTAATAAGATACCGTGGTTGTGTATGATTATAATCCGTAATGTAAGAGTGAATTTAATGGGAGAAAACAGTTCACTTTTTTCTGTTAATAATTATTATTTGGGTCGTAGTTTGGAATAGCCAATTGTATAAACGATAACCATATATCCTGGTTCACAATTTTTATGGGGTTCAGATTTTTTCATACAATAGTGAAGTAATTTAAGTCGTTACGCTTGTTACAATGTCTACGTGGTATTAGTTTACATAGTTAGATTTTCACGCGTTATTTTACGCTGTTCATTATTTGATAATGAAATGATAAATTCAATGACATTATAAAAGGTTGTCTATCGTTGATTTAGAATGTTTGAGTGCCAAAGGAAATTTAATTTTCCTTATTTTATCCCCAATTGATCTGCAGTTCCGTCGGTAGAAAATCTAGCGCTGTGTTGTGTGTTATTTACTCTAAGGGTGTAATGTATCGGACCATGGATGGTCGGCAGTAACGACCCGCGGCGTGTCAATACTCCAGTCATTTATGTCTTTATTACGTTGTGGTAATGGAGATGAACGACCTCGGAAGCTGCTCTAACACCGAAGTCGCTGTATCTCATTCGTTACTAGAGGACAGGGTAACGAGCAGGAAGTATTCTGCGAAGAAAATAGGCTGCTCACATTCAACTGCCCATATTATTTTTAATTCAACGAATCTTTAAGAAATTCTTCTGTATTTTGCTGAAAATATATTTATTTAATTTGAGAGATGTGTAACACATACTTAACTTAGTATTACTAAAACTAACATTTACATTTTTTATCGATTATGAAAATTAAATAATCTATATTGAGGTGCAATGATTGTTCCTCTGTACCCATCCTATTCTCCCAAATTTTCTTCTCTGTGTGTATTTGTATGTGATATACCTGAAATGGCTTCGTGAATACGCTCCTAATTTAATTCTTTGATCATACGCAACTTGTTGAGCGTCGATTTCCAACGCATATTTGGTTCTGAACCAAATGATGAAAACTACTTTATGTTCTCCTATGTGAACTAAAATTAGCTTATTATAAGTTTAAATAAAGCCAAAAACAGACAAAAGCTTAGTGAAATATAACGAACTATAATTTAAAAACAACTGCATGTTTCGGTCCTGGCCTGGACTCTCTTCGGGTTGAACTGAATAACATTGTACAAAATTTATTACATTCCAAAGAAATTACACTAGAGCCGAAGAATACAGTAAATAAAGAACCAAAACAAAGATAATGATTATTCATTTGATACATTAATTAAGACATTATATATACTACTGAGCAAATCAGTGACCGTTTTTACATGCAGAGTATTAACGTTTAGTTTAATGTGACGCATTTATGAAACTAATCGGGATTTGTAGCTACTCTCTTTTTAGAAAATTTTCCATTATCCCAGTCAACTGTGTGGTTGCAATCTAAAATATGTTTTGAAATAACGGATAATTGGTCTTGTGAAAGCTTAATATTGGATCTGTGTTCCTTGATTCTGGTGCTGATGGCTGGTTAAGTTTGGCATATGTATACACAAGGGTAGTCATTGCAATTTAATTTATAAGAAACATTGTGAATTTGTTTTTATCAACTGGGTCTTTCAAATGTTTTACAATAGTGGATAGTGAGTGGATTATAAAATATTTTTTTATTTTGCTTCTTTATTTACTGAATTCTTTGGCTCTAGTGTAATATTTTTTGAATGTTATAAATTTTGTATATTTTTTTCAGTTCAACTTGAAGAGGGTCCATATCATGACCGAAACATGTAGTTGTTTTTAAATTATAGTTTGTTATGTTTCATTAATTTTTTTGTCTATTTTTGGCTTTATTTAACTTATATTAAACTTAGTCATTAATTACTATTGTATGTTGTTATGTTTCATTAATTTATTTGTCTGTTTTTGGCTTTATTAAACTTACAGCCATTAATTACTTTTGTAAAGTTGTCTTATATCAATAAATACCAAACAACAGTATGTTTCCCATATCAATTTCTAGTGAATGACGTAGACCACAGGTGAGCTATTGGTTATCTTTCATGTCCTTTTCTTATAACGTATTGCCATAAAGCAAGTTAAACTACCCTGCTTCACTGATAATGAATTGTAACAGAGGTACATTCCTATCCACGCACAAAGAAACAAACATTTATTCTGAGTGCCACCATCCGCAAGAAATCTGAGCTGTCCACGTCGACGAAGTATCTTATTGGCTTCAAATGAGTTCCTTACAACCTGAATTTCAGTCAACGCATTTTTACGCGGAATATTGAACTGACAATAGCTTAGAACAGTATTCTCCAAACTCGCCAAAACTTTTTGGAGGTCCATAATGGTTATTTTATTAAATGCTGTTGCTTAAACGAAATTGAGTTGCTTTCCTTTCAATTAAATTCCATTTTTCCTCCTCAGTCAAATCGTTGACATTTTAGAAGTTTTATTGTACAAGAGCTGTTTTTAAAAGAAGTACCATTTAAATATTTTGTCGCTGCAGTGCTGAAGTTGCGATTTTGAGCATGCGACATCATATCCTCCATTCCTTTAGGAAGCCATGTGCATCTTTGAAGCATCGTAACCTGTAAGAGCGTTTCAAAATGTTTAAAACAATTGAAATACCTGTGGAGGAAAACATTCCCCTGGACAATGGTGTATTGTGAGCCACTGCAAAAGATCAGTCGTGCAATACAGAACTAAACGCTTAGAATGCTATCACCTGAAATCAATTTGATTCATGGCAACGAACGACCACATACGTTGCAGAAAAACTCAAGGTCTGATAGCGTCCTTTTGTTGAGAACAATTGAGGTATCCTGCCTAAAGTCTGAATTCCGCGCCAAACGTCAGGTTACAATTTTTTATAAATATTAGAAAATGTAAGTGTCCAGTTAATGAACCTTGAGGATGCGTGACATTAGAATTACCTAGATCCGGAATTTGTTCTCTTATTTTTCACTTTTGCTTTGAAGAAATTCTGTTTTAAGGATACTGCTGTTTTATATGAATCTCTTGTATTTAAAAAGTATAGTGTGATGCACTCTAGCAAAGAATTTAGCGTAGTCACTGATAATAGGAAATATACCAATATCTACTTAATTCAATAAGGAAAACAGAGTGACTTCGTGATCCCTTAGTCGAGAATAGAACAGGTCACAGATGGGATCGATTTTGGAAGAAGGATTCATTTTCTTGTTTGAAGAAGTGTAAACGGAATACTTAAAACGGTAAGGAGAAACTATTGAAACATACAAAAAAGACGTGGTGTGAAGAAATCCTGTCATTCAGCATTGTACCGAAAATCCATCTTTGGTGAATTCGAGGAGAAGCCAGTAGCAATAATATTTCTAAGGACTCTAAGAAAATAATTGACTCGTTTCATAATTACTGTGTAGATGTTGTTTGTAAATCAATAAATAATTTAAATTTTGTTCAAAATCTTTAAATAAATAAAAATTTTTGGAAATACTATGTTATCTACAAAATTAATTGTTTAGATTGTAATGCATTGTATATCGGACAAGCTAAAAGAGCTTTAAAAACTCACATTAGAGAACATAAAAACAAGATCAAATTAGACATTCAAAAGTACACAGTTGGGTCCAAACACATACATATTAATAATCACAATTTCGATTGGCAAAATGTGGAAATTTTAGAGGAAGAAAATAATTACCTCTCGATAATTATGAGTGAAATGTATTATATCAGGTTCAACACCCATGCAATCAAGGTTAAAAATGACACGAAGAATTTGAACAAAATTTACGATACTTTTTTGTTGTAGTTGTTTAACTAATTAATATTCTTCTCAATTGTTAAAGTTTAACTGCCGAAAGAGCTCATTGTTACTACATCATTTTGGTCGTAACCGTCCCTGGAGATGGTCCATGCGCGTCACTAAATTCTTCACACGTACATTCATTAATCTTTTCAGCTGAGGGGGTCAAGGAGTAAATATGATGAATTGCTAAATTAGTAAGTTTTGAGCCATGCTTTTTATATATCAATTAAAAAATTTTAAGGTAGAACCCATATATATTTTCTTGTAATATTATATTTGTAGTACGCCTGAGGATGTCTCAAAAAGGAGACGAAACTTCACTTTTGACTCAATTGTGATTAAATTTATATGCTGACCTATTGGCCGTCTTTTTATTTATTTCTAAGAATAATTCATCATAAATTCTTAAGTTAATAAAAACCATTTTTTAAATTTTAGTAGTAATCTTTGATAGCAACAAAAACTTTACCTGGAATGAAAATAAAATTCATAACTATCATAAAGTCGTTGTACATTTAAGTATTCAGTAGAATTATTGCTTTTATTGCATTTTTATAAAATATGCATGCTAAACGGAGACGAGAACTTCAATTACAGTATGTTTCTTCAAACGTTATTTACTATGCCACCCATGAAACGGAAAAAGTTCCTAAAATTAAACTATAGCAATTTTGGTTCTGATAATTTGAATCAGGAAAACGGAAGTGCTTTAAACCTTCTAAGGATTAAAGACGAAGAGTAACATTTCATTGATTCACGTTAAAAATGCCGTAGTATAAACCACATGTGTCGCATCTGTCTTTGTAAATTTGTACTTCGCAATCTCAGCCCATTGAGTTAATCTTCTCTGTTTTCCGCTTATTCCTCGTGCTCCTGTTGCTCTACAGCTCCCTGTGGAATCGCGTCGTTGCTGTTGCTGCTTGAACGTTCTGCTACAGTTGATAATTGTATTAACAGAGATTGAATTAACTCGGTAACTAAGCTACTGAATCAGAAAACGGGCTCAATAGCTATTTCCAACACTAAGGAAGTAAAAGATGTATTATGTACACAACGAACTCCCAGAAACGCCTTTGAACTCACATTTCATGTTCACTAATTTCGTTCTTGAAATAAAAATATTATTGAATACTTCTTGAGACTATCAGTTTTTCTTCTCAATAACCGGTAGTTCATTCCAGCTTACCATTTTTCCTTAAAAATGCTTTTTTTTGATTGCCTACAACAGTATATAACGAAAATTGTGATGTTATCATATTATATGGACAATAAGCAGTTTCAGTACGAAAACCTTAGTGAAACGAATCTATATCGTCTTCCAGTAAATGTTGGGAAAACGTATTTTAATCCACTGCAGCAACATCTGTTTGGTTCTCATCTCTGAATTGAGCCCGGATTTGATTTCCGCACAGGCAGATAGAGACAGGAATGTAAGCGCAAACATTTACATATTTCTTGTGGAAAGCTGTAGTCTGTTACTATGCACTTCGGTTTGAATATATTGGCAGCTACAAAACCCAGCATCCATCCGAGGCACCATTCAGCTGCGATTCCTCTTTCCTCTCGCTGCAGATTCGAAACCATCCGACGATGGATAAAGTGTGCGTTTGAAAAACATGTCAATTCGGGCATCTCTAAACTCAATGAGCTAAACAAAGACTTGCTTCAAAATTTTCGCCGTGTTTTTCTTATGTTACAAATAATCCGTTTACTGCATAGCTTTATTTATAAATGTTATTTTGTATCTTTCACGAAAGTTAACGAAGTACAAGAACATGCCATTATTACTGAGGATATAACTTTGAAATAAAATGCAGCACTGTAGAAATGTGATTTTGTAATAACAATAGCATCTAAATTTCTGACAATCTAATTTTTCTTAAATAATTCTCAGACGTTAAATAGAACATTAGAATATACATGAAGTTATAATCCGCCACTTAGAGACTAAATCACAAAATAAAATGGAGACAGTTTGAAATCATCAAACGTTCAGGTTGTAATGTTAATCATTAAAACACAACGAAATACAGAATTTGGAGGTACTAAATCAAAGCCAGGTAGCATGAGATGAGGTGAAGAAGTTGGTGCCACCTGGTGTTTCCCGAACTTATTGAAATTGTCGGATACGTGGAATCGAACGGGACATGGTATTTTCCCAAAAACATCGATGGAGTGGGGTGAACGGCTCCTCCCAAATACAGAAGATATACTTTCGACCGGAGAGGGTCAAGTACCCGCACCAAAGGATATAAAATAATAAAGTAGGGACAAAGTGTTAAAATCCAAATAAATTTTGATTTTAAGACACTAAGGATTTAATAATTGGAGGTTAAACTTAAAACATTGATTATTAAGACAGTAAAATGTTGGAAAGTCAGAAATTGGAAAGTGCTCTGACTATGAACAATTGGATAACGGGCGGAATGTTTGCTCTTATCCTTGGCGGCAAAGAAGAAAACTAGATGAGCAAGGAAGTTCAGTTGGGCCGAGCAGCGTAACCGGTACATCAACTTCGATCCAGCGTCGTTTTCCAGGCTGTGTAAACTTTCACCAATTACACGTAGGGGTTGTTTATGTATTTATGCTTCAATGAGAAGGTTCGCTAGGATACCCGTACAATAGATCTCATGTCTAGTTTATAAGATACTTAATTTTGCAAATAATTGCAAAGTATTTAGTGTTAGTATTTTTTGGAAATTAAAATGGATTTATTTATTATTGTTATGTAACTTAATGAATGTTAAGTAAAATAAATTTTCCACTTTTATACAATAATTTTTTTTAAATATTAAAACCCCTCATATTCATTCAATGTGCATGTAAGAATACATATAATTTTGTTCGGTCGCTATTTGTTCTCATTTTATGGTATTATGCGATCAATGCTGAAAAACACTTGAAGAGAACTGTAACACAAACTAGATGTCTGTCTCACCATAAATTGTGGGCATATAGGTATGTAGAAAACAAAATTGATTTATCATTCATGTAGAAGCAAACCTCAAGTTATTACGTTTTATATTATTACATGTTTAACCAGGTCAACCTATATCACAAAGGAAACATACGATTTGCCGATGATATTATAGTATTAGGTGAGTCATAAGAAGACTAAGATAAGAAACTATAATAAATGGCATGAATGTGGTCCTGGAGATAGAGTTCAATATGAAGATTAATAGAAGAAAACCAAGGTAATTGAGTGTAGTATGAGAAACAGTGAAACAACAAAGTATGTTAGATTGCGAATGAATATTAACGAGGACTGGGAGACATAAAGAGTAGTATAGCACAGGCAAGGAAGCCTTTCAGAAAAAATAAATATCAATTTACTTAAGGATTTTATAAGTATTATTTACAATCACGAGCCAAACTCGTTCTTATTTGTTTGTATGACTTAAGATTTATTTATGTGAATAATTAATATTAGTATGGCGGAACAACATTCAAGCTCGTAAATGTAACCTTTTTTAACTGGGCGAAGAGCATTATTCGCTCTTGCAAACGCTAACTCTCGTAAACTTTAGTCTAATGCTCCAATATTTGTCTAGCTAATATAATTCAGTAATGGACATCGAACTAACTTACTTTCTAACTGATGAAATGCTGACAGTTACTTTGAGTGTAATGGTGCTTAGACAATGTCGGACCAATTTTGTACAGTAAATATTAATAATTTTCATTTTATTCCATATGCTTCGGTGTTATTATGTAAAAATAGTATGCAAAAAGTTTCAGTTTTTTGGACAATATAACTGATTTTCATCTCAAGTTGTTTTACCAAAAACAAACAGCTTTTACTTTGCTATTTTTTGTAGTTTCGATGCTAAAATGTTTCTCTTTTATTGACTAACCTTCTCTGTTATCTAATAAGCATATTTTCATGAATTGATTCATCCCTTTCACTACTTTTCAGCATTTTAGGGAGACCTACCTTTCCGACTTCCGGCCTCGTACGATTCACTTAACAATTCGTAGGAATCATTCTTGATATTCAAAACTTTGCCGGGAGTATTTTTTATGTAACTAATTAGAGCGCGTTTTTAGCTTGTGGACAAACTTACAAAACCAATGCTAGATGTCTTAGATTTTCAGTCTATCACAGTCTCCACGTAGCGCAATGAATTTTAAAGGACCTAAAAATTCAGCAAGAACATTCTAACTGGTGACAAAGAGGTAGAAGTGGAATTTCCCGGCACCAGGCTGCCGGCCGGGAGACATGCCTGTCTGAGGATTTATAATATTAAGCTTGTTTTGCTGAAGGAACATTCACATTTCAAAATTTCCGAAGGACACTTCCATTTGTCATGCAAAATTTCCCGCGCTAGACGAAGGGCTCATTAATACTGGCGGAACAAACATCACGTGGGATAGCGGTTAACCTTGGAGAAACCGAAAAATATTAAGAATAGTTCTAGACGCTGAGAAGGCGAGGAGGCAGAGTAGGAGAGTTGACCAGAACGTGGAAGGGAAGAGAAAGCGCTAGAGTGGAACGGATGTTGAAAGTGAGGATGAAGCTAGCGAGTGCAACAAGAGTTGAGAGTGAGGTGCCAATTGTTGCTCTTTACTGAGAGGGTATTGAGAACAAAGAAGGCCAGAGGGAAGAAGAAGGAAGAACAAAGTTTTCCTCAATCACCGACAGTGCCAAGTTCATCCCACTTTCCGCCGGCATAGAGAAAATTTACAATTCAACCGGAATGAAGAAGGAAGTTCCGGTCACCTAGAATCCTGCATCCAGACATGAATGAAGATAAAAGAGGTTCGTCAAGTGAACGAAACTCTGCTCCATGTGGTTAACCCAATAAGTAATCAACCCTGGTATTTAAAAATCATCTCCTTCAATTAATTTATTTGTTTATAATAGCGCATAGGACTCCTTTAAGTGATTTTTTTATAAATAAAATTACCATATTATATCCTATTAAATTACTTAAATAATACTCCTGTATCTTTTACACCATCCTTAGAAAACCTTTTCCACTAATAGTTAAATTATTTACTTCTTTATGAGAATGAATTGGCACGTAGAACTAAAATGTATTTATTATTGCTTTGATTGAGCTTTGCGAAGCAGTAATATTGCTGGTTACGATTTAATCTAGCGCTTTACTCGTCAGAAAAGAATAAAAATAAGAGGAAGGTAGTGATTCAGCTTTCATGGCTTGTGTATCCGCCGGTAGATTTATCAATTGCATTCCAGAGAAACGACAGATCTCCACAGACTGGCTGCGCTTGTGCTGTATTGTTAGCAAAGCATTGTCTGGTTTGTTGAGATATTGCATTCCGCTGCTTTGAGAGGTTGTGTGCTGGTATTGTTAGGTCCGTATTGTCCGGCAGGTAATGTTTAGGCAGTCAAAGTTGGTAGTATTCACCAGAGCTAAGTTAATGTTTGGAACACCTCTGTTCTCCGTTGTTGAGTACCTCGTTCGCGGTCCTGCAAGTTTTAACATTCATCTAACTACAACTGTGTGAAACTTGGAAAACGAGGAATCCATGGCTACATGTTTTCGTTAATATTCAAGTATTGGATAACCTGACAGTTTGAATAACAACGTGAGGTAATTAACGTTTTCGAATGATAAGTATAGAAAATTGGAAGGCATGTAAATACTTAAGATTTGTTATTCTACTTTAATTTTGAATGAACTAAGAAGCTGCGTTTGAAACGCGATTCTGAATCATATTCGTTAGAATCGTCATTTATGTTTGAATATTAGAACGCGCAAATACGTTGGTGTAATAAATAGCTTTTCTTAAGTTTAATGCCTTAATTAAGTCTGAAGACGCAATAGATTTCGAAGCGGAGAATTTTGTTGCCTACCCTCCGAGCAATGAGCGATTTGGAAATTTACAGTGTCACCTGGATGTAGGATAGTGGTGACTAGTGATAGGGAAATTAGTTCTTTTAAGGAAATAGTTCGGTTGTAGTTCGTTCATTGTACTAAACTAGTTCAACTGAACTGATCAGTTCTTTTGCCCTTTATAAGTATGTCTAAAATTTCGTAGGTTAACACACGCCGACTATATGAGACCAAGTTGCACAGGCACCAAAGAAAAATATTTCCTTTCATATATACATTCTGAAAATATATAATATAACCATGAAAATCATATGGGTGGACAGAGAGTTACTAACAATGATATTCTAAGCAGAAAAGGGGAAGACCGAACAATATGGAAGGCATTGACTAAGAGAAAATTAATAGGCCACTATTTGAGACATGAAGGTCTTGAAAAATTAGCATTAGAGGGAATTGTATGGGGTTAAACAGAAGAGGGAGCCCAAGGATGGAATACGCTAAGCAAATTATGGTGAGTATGGGATGTATGTAAGAAAAAAAGGCTTGCGCATGATTTATTAGCATTGAAGGCTGCATCAGACCAGTCTAAGGACTTAATACCACAACAACTAATTTGGGACCCCGCGTGTTTAAAAAATTACGAATTTTATTTAAAAATCATATAAATTCGTTAAAAAATGAAGTTAATGAAGTTATTTGGATTTTTATTAATTTGTGTTACATTTTCGATCTATTTTTCCAAGCAGTTGTGGTGGGTACTGAAACACTGTGACATTAAGAGAATTATGTATCGATTAATTTCATAATACGTTTGACGACAAACAAATCTCATCAGTCAGAAAGGAAGTTAATTCGAAGTCCGTTAGTGGATTATATTAACTAGACAAATATTGGCGCATTATACGCAAGCTGCAGAGAGTTAGGGTTTGCAAAAGCGAATTATGCTCTTTGCTCATGCAAAATAGTTACATTTACAAGATTAAATGTTGGTGGATCATACTGATTTTAATTAATAACATAAAGAAAACAAAAATAATTAAATCACAGAAATTAATAACGAGATTACCGCGTGATTGCTAATAATACTTATAAAATGGAGGCAGTTATTCAGATATTGTGGTGTCGTTTTATTAGGTCTTAATTAATTCCGGTTATGGGATTTCCACTGACTTACGAGTACGTGAAAAGTTGTGCGCAGTTCGCCGAGATACGTTGAACACAGCAAAACACTTGGATGGAAAGGAACTCATTTTGCTTGAATTTTCTCACCCATAAAATTTTGCCGTTATAACAAAACGCCACACAAGCGCCGTCGGTCATTACGCGATTAACGCCCTCTAAAAAGCTTCCACCCTTCTCAAGACTATACTTGCCAATATTAAGCTCAACTTAACGACAATAATATTGGGTAAAATACGGCGAAAATTGTTTGCTTTGTATCGTCTTTTAATCAACTTAACGATAAAGGGAACAGACGTGAGGCAATCAGCAAGACTAATATAACAAATTTACAACAGCAAGTATCCGGAATAAGGTAAATGTACCAGACAAGGCACACCTGACTATTAACATTTGTTTATTCAGTGTGTGTAAGAGGTACAATTTCTGAAATGGACACATAACATCCTCCAACTGTATGCAGTTCAATAATAAGTGTTAACAGGGAGGTAAATTAATTAATATCATAATGTTAAACTCTGTTTCAGATATGGCCCATAGCCAAGTCCGGTTCATATTTCCTTTATGGAGCATTTTAGTGACAAGAAAATTATATGAACACACTTTTATATGAATAAGTGGAATGAGATAATACTGAGATCTGTATAATTCTATTTCTTATCCAAAAGCTTCTTAATTAATTATTCGCGCAGATTAGTGTCTTATTTTAAATTTTTTAAGATTATTACACAACATTCTAAATTGTTTTGACAACAGTAATTTTCGTTGTCACTGTATTTATAATTTGAAACATTACACTTTCATTAAAAGAAGAATAATGACTCAGGAAGCTAGTTTGTGTCACTCAGTTCATTTCTCACACGACGGACGTTAGAAGTTCGGTACTGGAATTGAGGAAAAATCAGTCAAATTGCTTGTGAAATTGGCACAGTGTCTTATGATGAGATAGAATTTAACCATACCATATTCTTGAAAAATATATTATTTAGGGGTTTAAGAAAGACTTGCGATCTGTTGATCTTACTTTAGACTTCTTAATCCCATTGGAGGTGATATAGGTCAAATTCCAGAGGAATAAAGTTGAAGCGGTATGTCCACGAGATGGACGACTTCGTTTCATGCCCGAACTTGTACAGCGACGGACCATCTGCGTCCCACAGGTCGTAAACAGAGAAAAAAGAAGTTCTCACTTGCACAAAGACAGTGGCGTCATTAATATAAGGGATGCGCTCCACCCTTTTCAAGTTTCCTCACGTCCTATCCAACCCGAACTCACACAACTTCGTTGTTTTCTCTCTTACATTTTCTCCTCAGCATCTACTTTTATTTATGATTACACGCGAGATGAAAAATATCCCTGAGCTCAATTCAAAAGATGTATATATTTAGCTGGAAAATTGCCGCTTTAAATTTTCACTGCGACCTTTCACAGAGAGCGTCGGCGCCTGCTGCTGGTGGCAGATCGCGTACTTCTTTTCATACCTACAAGCTCCTCCGCCCCCTTCCCTTTCCTCGGGGCCGTTTCTTCGTCATAACCACCCCCGCCGTCCCCGCTCTGTGACGTCAGCGAGGGAGTTCGACCGCGTCGATTCAACGAAAACCTGCCAGGTCCGCAGACAGACAATTCAAACACGCCTCAAGGTGTTCCAAATTTGCTAATACGTTCGTTACACACAGCCACAGTACCATAAATACAAACCTTGACATAATTTACTCTCATATTTATACATAAAGAATAGTGTTTACTACCTAATGTGACATATTCAAATCATTAATCTACATAATAAAATACGACTTATAATAAATTAGTCATATCAGCCTTTTTGTCAGTTTTATAAATTTAAATATTAAATGCCACAACGTTTCGTACCTGATTTGAGACTTCTTCAGATAAAAATTTAACTGTACATGGAGTGAGGTATAATTTACAGCTAAATTTTTACCTGAAGAAGTCTCAAATCAGAGACGAAACGTTGTAACATTTACTATTCAATTTTTAAGAAACTGACAAAAAGTCTGATATGACGTATTTATTATATATTTAATTTTCATATAAACTATTGAAATAGGACTTAGGTTTGTTTGTATATTTGACTGTAATTCTTTACACAAATTTTAATAAGTAGGTAGATTGCAAAAAAAAACTTTGTTCACGTGTTCAAGCTGAAACTTCCGGGATGAGAGAAATCTCTAGGATAAACGAAGAAGGAAATATACATATATTTAGATATATTAAATATTATATATATTAAAAACATGTATGTGACGACACGTGAAAGTTTATTTCGTCACCGCCCACAGAAACTTAGGTCAATGGGAAATGTTGTATTCGCTCAATATGGCTACTTTGCTGACTAATTTGACTTTTGTCTAATAAGATAATGCAATTTAAATTTTAAAAAACATCGAAGGGTGATAGACACCAAAGGTAATATTTTAACCCTTATAATATCATAAATTTGTTGTCAATTGCGTGATAATTTTGGATGTGTATATTTAATTTTCTGAGAATAAAAACACTTTTCAGACTTTAACTTTAAAATAAATATATGAAAAGACTCCAATAAGCCAGCAAATAATTTAATTTATACAAATACAACGTTTCGTCCAACTTATTTGACATCTTCAGGTAAATTATTAAATGGTTCAACTATTTATATTAGAGAAATTTGGCCATAACCCGGGCGGGATATTGTCTGAGATGCCAATATTCTCTAAAATAAATACTTATTCCATTTAATAATTTACCTAAAGAAGTCTATTAATATTAATTAAATTGTAATTGAATTTTTTACTGACTTATTAGCCGTCTTTTCTTACTTAAAAACATTATACGTAGTTAATATTTTACTGTAATAAAGAGATTTAGTAACCAGTCAATATTATTGCAAGAAAATTATATTACATCAGACAAAATTGCCAAGTTTTTAAAATAAAACTTTGGACTTAGACGTCATTTCGTAAATACGCAAGTTTTTATCTTCAGTTAATTATATGCTGGTAGTCATTTGATGTATTACAGCGATACTGTCTTGTACGAAAGGACTGACTTATTCAAAACTGGGTGAGCATCACGTAAACGGTAAACATATTGTATGAGGCGATTGTAGCAAACTGATAAGTGATGTCGGAGTGACGTACCATCAAATGTAGATAATCACGGAACTTCGGTCGAAACTAATTTGCAGACATCTCAGTAATTACGAGTAGGAATATTAAAATTCTATTTTTACGCGTCATCATTAGCTTAATTTCGGGTTGACGACGCGACTTGACGTCACACATTTCACAAATTTCAATTCCATATGTCAGCGTTAATAAGAGTAGGCATTAGAAAAAGGCGTCCTCAGAACCATAGGATAGTTAAGCGTGACAACATAAGTGCTCATAAAAAGACGCTCTGTATGTAACACATTAAATTAGATTAGTGCCAAATGAAATACTGCACCCGAACAATGCCGAGCACCCAGCTAATTTTTATATGCAATGTAAGTATAAATATTTATAAGGTAAATATTGGTCCACTTTAGTGTTAAAAGCATTACGAAGATCATTCAATTGTCCTCAGTAAAGCCATTTAATTTAGGCGTAAAAAAATCCGATGCTTCTTCCCTCAAAGCACTTGTTCGAACACTTGTCATAGATAGTACTAAAACGTTTCGAAGTAAATATTCGGCGCACGTACCGTCCTAACTTAGGTAAAAACTAATTGCTCCTGGGATGCTGGAAACCCGCCGTGAGTCTTCAAACCCTACGCGGGGAAAATTGTTTGGCTTACAGAGAGCATATGTATTATACCTTCAACACCAACGTACCACATGTATTCTAGTACATTTTTCTTCAGGAATTATATGAAATTAAACGCAACGGACGATCATTTCCACATATTTTGTGAAGAAACTATTTAACAGTAGGACGAAGAGTTCTCGGGGTTCCAGTCAGGTGGTGATGTTCGTTGTACATGACGTTTCAGCAGCAGCGGTGACATCTAACTGGAGGTCCAGCCTCCTCTTCAAGTGTCGGAGTTCCTTCCTTGTGGAATCTACTCCGCGTTGACGTGGGATTATACCTATGACACACTAAATATAATGTCATTACTAAAATATCACTTTTTGTTTACCCATATGAACATAACATACATACAGTTGCCGTTGCGGCTACTTAACAAAGAAAATAAATAAATAACACACATTCATTCAAACATTCATTCATCATTCAAATACCGATGCTGCTGCTTCCTCTCCTTCCGCTCCTTTATTCGAGCACCTGCAAGGCAATAGGCGAAGGGGTTATAGGGATTCAGGGATTATAGTTAAAATAAATAAGTTGGAAAAAATATAAATTTATAAGTAAATAAATAGTTTTATATATGCATATGTAGATGATAACCTAGTTAAATACAAGCTGTAAACGGCTTGTAGACTTAAATAGAATATAAATTAAATTAACATGGATGGAGTATTTGATACATTACAGGACGGTTCCTGTTTACCTTCTTATCAGGGCGTATCGACCTAGCGATGAAACCAGCACATTGCTAGAATCGTGCGCCCTTCGATAGAACCTCTCCGAGGTTTGCAAGATCCTGTCCCATGACGTTTCAATGACTGAAGTGCACAATCGGGATATCGTGTCCAATCAGAGAAATTCTGTCTTGACGAATCACGAGATTCTTTGTCTGGAACGTAGGTGGTAGTGGTGGGGCGCTCCCCTCCTACTCTCCCTACGTCTCCTCTTCGGATCGGTGCGTTGTCTTTGTGGTGCATCCCACCGAGTCCGGACCAGCCTCGTCTCCAGGGTACAACCTGGCAAGGTCTACGGCAGCCGTTTTCTTTGACGTCGAAAAGGCTTTCGACAAGATATGGCATAACGGTCTGATACGGCGACTTAATGACTGTAGGTTTCCGCTGGGACTAATACGGCTGCTGCACTCATACCTCTCACGCAGGACATTCTTCGTTGATGTCAACACCTCCAAGTCCACTATAAGGGGAATACAAGCAGTAGTGCCTCAAGGAAGTATCATTGGGCCAGTCCTACACAACATTTACATTAACGAATGTCCCCACAACACCAGAAACCCAGGTCGCCATATTCGCAGACGACACCGCCATCTTTGCTCAGTCGAGGCGACCATCGGCACTTAACAATAAATTACAACGCGCACTCAGTACACTCGAACCATGATTAACACGATGGCGAATTAAAGTTAACGTTGGTAAATGCGAGGCACTCCTACTAACACGTAGGGCACGACACGCACGACTACACAAAGACTGTCGTCCACTCACACTCCACAATCGCCCGATTCATTTCCGAGACGCGGTTAAATACCTAGGAGTTTCGCTGGATCCAGCCCTAACATGGAAACTCCATACCACGAACACCATCAGAAAAGCAAACATTAGACTAAAACAGCTATACCTATGCTTAACAGAACAAGCACCATAAACACTTCCACTGCTCGCGCCCTATACTTAACACTCACACGGCCAATTCTGACGTATGCAGGACCAGTCTGGGGCTTTGCAGCCAAAACCCACCTCCGTAACTTCCAGTTTGTACAAATCAAGGGCCTTAAAATCATCGCCAAGGCACCCTGGAGGGCACGCACTAAAGACGTCCATCGGGAATTGAATATCCTGCCACTAATGGACGTCATCCGAGAACATGCTGTACGTCTGTACAGCAAGACACAATTCTCACACAACACAATCATAAAGCGTCTGGGTAACTATGATCACACCCGCGCCCCAAGCACCTCCTCCTCGAACCCTACACATAATGATTGTCTATACGTAATTTACTGACCACGCTTTCTAACGGACTGTTACAGGACATGCTCGGCGATCCGGACGTGACAGAGAAGAAGTGGATCGTCGCGCATGATACCCAAGCCCAACTACTAACAATATCCTAACAAAAATTACCAAACGCATGTTGCTGTCGCACAAGAGCAGTATACTAGCTTCTTGTGCCCTTCAACCCCTCTTACTATCGCTGAGGTTTTTTTCCCGGTAAGGAGACCCTTCTGGTCAAATTATCGGCACTTTTTTCCCTCAGCCCTACGCTCTTCATTCTGTCTCTCTCACAATCTATCTCCGTGAACGACCGTATTAAAGGGTATTATGCCCTCAGGTGCGGATCAAACACAAAATCCCGATGCTTGTGTTCCAGTTAGTGTACTAACAGCACGTGCAGAGGGGGTGTAGAATATGGTAGACCCCCATGCGGGCGGTGCGAGCTTTCAGGGGGCCCCGCACTTGGACCTTTGGCCCATTTTTTTTAAAAAAAGAACTACGATTTGAATAACAGGCGAAAGACAAAATAAAAAGAAAAGAAAACAAACAAACAAAATGCCGCCGTCTAACTCACCCAAATTTTACTCAAGCCCCGCCCTTAACCTACCTTTCAATATAAAAAATCCTCTCCAGCCCAGCAATAGAATTAAAAAATCTCTAAACCTATCTCACCCAAAAAAAGAGAATCCATCACTCCCCCCACAGTAAAAAAAATGTGGACACCCTTCCCCTCTCGTAAGAAAAAAAAAGATTCCTTCACAAAACAAACCACTCCCCCTCGTCAAAAAAAGAGGACTCCAAATCTCCTTCTACCTCAAAATTCGAACCTACAAGACATCCGACGCTAAGCTACAGGCAAATGACCACCTTTTCCACAGCCACGAAGAAGAACAACAAGAAGTAAAGAAAGGAGGAATCAACAAACAACCACAAACAGCAGGCTGTAGAGGCCAACGTGCCTAATCGGCCAGCGTGTGTCAGTTTGGCACACGCAAACTCCAATGAACTTGAACTTGACGACACTTCACCAGAAGAAGATGGCGGTGGCAGCCATTGAAACGTCGTGTACAACGAACTTCACCACCCGACTGGAATCCCGAGAACTCTCCCTCCATCATCTACCTCGGGAAAATCTACGTTCTCTATTATTTAACAGTACCCTGATAAGTTGCTGTGCTAAATTAAATTTAATGCCATTACAAAATAAATAATCCTCGAGCGTGCATTTATACCTGATAATGTACACTTTCAATTTTTTAAATTCATCGATTAATATTTATATTATTTAAAACGCCAAAACTCTGGTTAATGAAGACCTACTTAGTTCAGATTATGTTATACAAATAATATTTCTTCATTCTGCCTATTAGGATTGTATTCTATCGGTTTCTAGAAAGAAGTATGAATCTAATTAAATTTTAATTTCCTTTTTTACCGTTATCAACTCACGCAGAGGTGTATATTGCCACAAATAAGACATTATTCTTTCGGAAACAGGAACAAATAAGTAGCAAATTACATTTATGAATATATTTTGTTATTATAAGTTATTAACTTAAACACAATAAGCGCTATTCACCTGACAATGGCGTCACAGTACGCGATTGAAACATTGCGTAATGATATATATTTAGCCTGGTAAAACCCGGATAATTTGTCATTAATTCATAATGTTCTGGGTGTCTGTCATAGACAGCTCATGCTATAAGAGGCATCGCAATGACCAACAGATTGTATCAATCAGCTGCAGCCTTTCGGTATCGTTGATTTAAAATTTAAAATGCTGTCACATTACTAGTCCTAATTTGCAAAAGCTTAGATTTATTAGGGTACACCACACAGGTGACCAAGATTTTAAGAGTCAATTATATTATTTAGATGTATTGAATCCGCCACCATTTCCATTTAATTAATTTGTTGTTTCATAAATCTCATTATTCACTTGAAGAACAACACAACTAATTAGAAATGTTCAGCTGAAAATTCTCCCAGTGGTTAATTATGAAAAATTCAACCAATGGAAGAAATCTAAAATTGAAGCTTATTGGTTATATAAAAAAGAGGAGGAAAATTCATAGCAACAAGAGGTGAGATGGAAAGAAAGTTAAATGGATAATATATTAAATTGCGGGCCATGAGCGAGAGCTGAGTCGAGCAATTGAGTCTGAATCGCTGATTCTGTGATGAATTCTTGCTGGAGTATATCAACGGGAGCCGAGAGATAGCTTCATGCCACCCGGAGTTCACTTTCTCGTGGGTCATCCAACATCGCCGCTCTGTTGATCTCACCAGCCAAGACACCCAGAGGCATCGCAATCACCAACAGATTGTATCAATCAGCTGCAGCCTTTCGGTATCGTTGATTTAAAATTTAAAATGCTGTCACATTGCTAGTCCTAATTTGCAAAAGCTTAGATTTATTAGGAAACACCACACAGGTGACCAAGATTTTAAGAGTCAATTATATTATTTAGATGTATTGAATCCGCCACCATTTTCATTTAATTAATTTGTTGATTCATAAATCTCATTATTCACTTGCAATTTTTTGAATTAATGTTAAATTTTGTTTTTAAAATCATTTGTGTTATTATTTATTTCCCCTTTAAATATATTTTCCCTCAATAATTAAACGAAGTATAAAAAATTGTCGTCCAACAGTGGGGCATAGTTAATTAAATGTTTTTAAACAATGTGACTTAATTAAAATACAAATAATTTCAATATTATATCGTAATACTCTAACAATTAAACTAATTTATTTTTAGATATGCCCGGTTCGTTACTACTAGTGATAAACATTGATGACGTAATCACTTGCGTAAGTGAACCAGAAGGAAATATCATTTTCTCCGCCTTTGAAATCAAATAAATTAATAAGACTACCAGTGAATAAAGTTTACATAAAATTTATGTAGTATATTAAAATTTCCACAATTGACAAATTTATCAATAAAATAGTCTTAACCAAATAATGAAATGATAATAATTCAGTCTTATTCAACATCATATTATTTTCTTACATATCTTCTGCTGAAATTATTTTTTCCTTTCTTAAATTTTACCTTCAGCCAGTCAAACGAATCACTCCAAACTTTCACTTCGCAGTTTGATCTCCAAAGATGATCAGTCTCCTTCCAACGATAGTACAGATCTTCATTTCATTTGTCATAGCTACTTTTTCATTTGTAGAGTCTGTAAGTACATGTACGGGAAGTGAAAGTCTGAAAGCTTCTACGCATTTGTGTATGTATGGGAGGGGGGATATGGGGACAGCTCTTACAACCTCGTTTCGCAAAATAGTACACAGGACCTTTCACGAAATATAAAAACCATCCGTCCCTAATATGATAAAGGTTTGCGCCCGTCAAGCCGGTAGGAACGCGGAGCTAATTAGAAACAGCAAATGCACGCAAGTAATAAATAACATGTGCGATGACACATATTTCCATTCTACAACTAAAAATATTCGTATTGGCTGAAATTGAGAATGTCAATGAATGCCATTTGACATTGCAGCCTATTTTTCACTGTAAATGAGGAGGAGAATTCTGAAACCTGCCGAGGTTACGTGGAGAGATATTTGGAGGCGGAGTGGACACAATACTGCGAGCTGCTTGCAAGAGATAATTCATAATTGAAAGCCGCTGTTGAGAGTTTGGTGAAGCTCTTGAGACATCAGGAAGAGTGGAAGTCTCACTATTTTGTCCCAAGACGGCATCCATACATCCAGATTATCCTCGAGGCAGCCCACCTGAAGCAGGCCGAAGCAATCGCCGCCCTCCTCGACGGTATAGTTGACTTTGATTTTAAACATTTCGCATTACCAGAACTATTTGCCATAGGAAACGTTGCTTATTTTGGTTCACCTCACAGGTGACCCTGATTTAAATTATGTTCATGTAAATCATAAATTTATTATTTCTCTACCGTTTCATCAGTATATAAATTCATCATTGCACTATCTTCTCATATCAATTCATTTTTATTTCTTTTGGATTTTACGAATTTTTTTATTAATTTTTATTCATTTAAAATTAACGCCTACTTGATTTTAAATTAATTTGTTATTATTATATTTTCCTTCAAATTATAATTTCCCAATATCAAATAATAACTTAAATAATTAATCATAATTATAAATAAAACAAATCCCACTATTTGACATTACAAGTCATACTACAAATTGAGTGTTGAATGTCAGCGAGTTTCATAACTCTCAAATAGACACCAATCTCGTCGATTTCATGGTATTCCGTTTCACCCTTTCCCCTAGGTGGCTGATGTAAAACTTCATTGGAAGTTAAATCTCAGAATTCAACTCGGATACTTGTATAACACCAGAAAAGACAGCAATATTGGTCGTCCTCACGTTAACTTCATGTATACGCCATCCTACCCATTTCAAAAGGCAAAACGGGTTGCAAATATGCACAAAAAACAAAATACATATTATAAAATTATGTGACCAAAAAAATATATTTCAGTAAAATATCGCTGTTCTTGCTTGTCACCAATGGTTGTCGTTTCTTGCTCCAACAGTGTGCGTTTTCGTGTAGCAAGGAATATGGCTACAAGACTTAGTCGAAATTGTTAAGATTGTACGCGGATCTTTGTTGAAATATAACTTATTATGCACGCTTAATGTCAATTGAACTCAGCGCTTCCCATAACACCGATTTTAGCATTAATTTTGATTTCTTTCTTATTATTTTTATGAAAGGCCCAACATCCCCACACCATTGCTGAATGGGGCTAAAAATATGCTGAAAAGACATCACTGACCACAAAAAAATATTTATTCCACGATAATATCTTTTACAATCTTGACTATTATAAAAACTAAACCAGCTGTGACGGGTGTATGTCGTTTCTTACCCTGCCGGTGTTTGATTCCGATAGCAAGGAACACGTGTACAATATTTGGTTGAAATTGTTCTCGCATTTGGATTTGTTTTCAGAAGGTACAAAAATACATATACATACGAAATTTGAGCTTTTTTCCAACAACGTGATTTTTATATTTAAAAGAAGAAGTAGTTGATCCATCTCATGTCTGTTTTCGAAAAATAATTTGAAAACTGGCAGTACTACATTATTAGTTGTTAATAAATACGCCACTGGTTTTTATAACATCCATTGTTGACGCACGAGGTCCTATATAATTAGGAGAACCGAGTTCGCTTATATTTAATTAATATGTTGTAATTAAATCACAATTTTGGGTGCCATGAGAATGCCTTTACAACAAAATATTATACCAAATTTGTTCAGTTTATTTCTTACATTCGTGCACTCGCTACATATATTACTCTCACTATAAGATATTCACGGAATATTTTTATACAAAACCATACATAGCCTATAGTGAACAAAATATATGAAGCGTGCGCACGAATGTAAGCTACGAACAAACTTTTTGAAGTGATTCCGCACACGAAATAGATCAATAAAACTTATTTAAGCAAAGGCTTCCAGTTTTGAGCACAAAACAAAAGCGACGGAAACGCTATATTCGTCACGCCATCAAGTTCCCTCGGAAATTTATTTAAGCATGGGATTACCTTAGTATCAACGTCATTATCAATCTCAAGTTAATGCAAAATGATTACGTTTCTAACTATTCGTTCTTATTTTGTTAAAACATAAATATGTATTCTTAATGCACTTGTAAAAATAAAACGAATTGCTAGTTCAACGATCCCTGTCAACTAGGATTAAGGAAAATAGTTAAAATTATTTTATTTCTTTATTTATTCCATTAGTACTCAAATTTCATTACATAAAAATTACAAAATAATTGATAAATGCGAAAACTGATAACACTTATAAAACTTTGTGTGTTGTGGTATTTCCAGCCTTTTCTGATGCAACCCTCCATGCCACATTTCTAAATAGCTACCACATTCCACATACTCCCTAATCTGCTTAGCGTATTTCATTTCTTGGTTTCCCTCTTCTGTTCTTACCCCACACACTTTACTAATTTTAAAAGACACTCCTCGTGTCTCAAAACGTGGCCTATTAATCTATTCCTTCTTTTGGTCAAAGTCATCCAAATTCAAATTGTTCTCTCTTCCCATATTCTGCTTAGAACTTCTTGGTTAATTACCCTATCCACCCATCTGTTTTTCATAATTCTCCTACAGCACCAAATTTCGAAATTTTCTATTATTTTCCTCTCTACAACTCCTACTGTCCACGTTTGGCACCTATATAACGCCACACTTCATACAAACAGTTTTAGTAATGATTTCCTACTATTCATCTTATTTTTGCCGTATGTAAATTCCTCTTTTGTGCGAAAGCCTTTCTTACCTATGCTATCCTACTCTTTATGTCAATTATACTCCTACCATCCGTAGTTATTATGCTTCCCAAGTTGGAGAATTCCATAACTTCCTTCAAAACATCCCTTCCCAATCTAACACCCTTTGTTATTCCACTATTTCCGATGCTACCCTCCATCACGTTGCTACTCCTTCTATTAATTCTTCCTTCAGGATCACGTTTATGTAATTTATTATGGTTTCCAAGTCTTTTTCTGACTCTCATAATACTAGAATATCGTCGGCAAAGCGTAGGGTTTTTATTTATTCTCCTTGCATTATGATTCATTTTACCCATATTCCGTTTTAACTTCCTTCATTGCCTTTTCTATATATAAGTTAAAAAACATGGGCTACAGACTTCATCCTTGTCTTTTCCTGCTTTCTTTTCTTGCCCTTGCTTAAGTGTACTTAATAAAAAATCGGGACACACAATTTTGCCTTCGTAAAATAGCTACAAGTATAATATAATGATAAAACTTAAACGCATCTAAGGGTGTGGTATAATATTTACAGTACGTATACAAATTAACTCCCACTAGAGAAATGATTTAGACAACTAAATATCGCAAATCACTTAACATGAAATTACAGAACACAAGAGACTAAATCTGAAATACGGACATTAGACAGAAGAACACACAAACGACAGACAAGTAACTTCTTGGAAGTGAATCACCTGGAACCTACTCTTCTGAATAAACTCCAGACAGAACGTGAAACGTACATAAAAAAGGAGAAAAAAGCGAAACAGAAATAAACCCTTTACGAAATATATTATTTGAAGAGCACCAAATATCATCACTTTTTGCAATGCAAACATCAAACTCCTGTACTGAGTAAAACGCCCTTGTATTTGAAATACTCTTACAATGATTCACAAAACTCTTGTAGCCTATTATATAAAATTACCCCTGAATTGTAAATATTTCTTCGGTAGGGAGTAAGGGGATGCTAGTTTGATCTTAGAGTTGGACGATTTCTTGTTTCGCATTCATGAAATTCGGTATTTGTTGGAAACAAATTCATATTTCGTTTCACGAATTTAAACTTTCCGTCTAAGAATTGTTTGTAACGAAGTAAATTATAGAAAAAAGTTGTCGAATAAATTTTATTTAAAGAAGACACTTCAATGCTGGAATCTATGTTTAGTTATTGTTTCTCATATATATATATATATATATATATATATATATATTATTGCATCTTGTTCATAATATTTAGTCTGTCCTGAGTATTGATAAGGATCACAAGTGATGATCGAAACGTTTATTCTCTTATAATTTTTTGTAATATTTTGTTTTACGAATCAGTTAGTAATCGTTTGTATTTAAAATAATGCTGCATCTACATCCCTGAAATATTTGAAATATTTTATCAACGTAGAACAGATAAATATTTTCAATTGTCTTGTAGTGAAATCTAATGAAATATTGATATGTATTATGGTAGCAATATTGATTGTGCTTCTTTAAGCTACGCTACAACTCTTCCTCATATTTTCATTTTGAATGAAAAAGAACTGCATTTTAAATTAGTGTTGCTGTGAGAGAGAAGTTCTAATTAAAGTATTTTATAATAAATGTTTACTTATACATTTGCGGTTGTGGGAACACTTGCATTTTATAAATTACGTAAGAACATCTATTACTGTAATCAATTCGTATGTAAAGTTCGTTTACCCAATTATTTGAATATTTAATTGTATAAGAGCACGTTATTTACTCACGTCAGTACACAAAATTAAGATATTTTACATTATAATAACTGTTTCAATGGGCTCTATCTAAAACACGCGTTTCAAAGTCCCAAACTTGGAATATCTAAATCTCGTAGGACTTGTTTCCTGGGATCAGCGACGCAAATCCCAAGTTTATGCAACAAATCCTATGGATCTTACATAGCATTACGTTTTTCCCTGCTGCGTTTCAGAAGCATGTATTATATAAACGGAATGCTCTACATTTAAACTTGACAAAGACTAAAGTGTGTCTATGAGAATATTTTATGTTAATTGATGCATTTAGGTTAGCGAAAATGTAAATGTCTGTCCAGGAATTAAATTTTAACAAACTACATTCTATTGATGGCCCAGAAAAAAATTTTAAGCTTCTAATTTTTCTTTTATAAATAACTCTCGTGCAAATAACCGATTATTACAGAACAACGTCATCATCGAATGGCAAAGTGACTGGCTATGTTTGTAGGCTCCTATTTATAGGGCCTTCTGTATGAAAGAGAAGACTTAACAACGAAACGTAGCCCACTGGCACAACAGCCATTCCTTTCTACCAGACTGGCAATGGGACATATGAGAAAAATTCTGGCAAAACAAAACATCACAGTCAAAATTAAGCTTTTTAAAACCAAACAGGGATAAGTTTGGCGTTAGAATCGCTGCACAAACTTTTAACGTCCGCAGCAGTGGAGCGGTTTTAATAATCAGCCATATAATAGAATTTAATAAAACAGATTTGAAATCAGTCCCATAAATTTGATTGAAATAAAAACGAACAACAACTTGTTAACAGGGACTTGGACAGGAAAACCCTGCCTTAAAATGTATTACTGCTGAGGAACGTAAACTCCCAGAGGAAAGGAGGTCACACTATGAGTCACGTACACGACTTAAATCACGTCACAGCACTCGATGATGTGTAAACAACAAGGAGGGGGAAGACAATCTAAAACTCATATGAAAAACAGTCTAAAAGCCAGGTCAGTCAATTCCCCAGAAGATGATTGCAGAGCAAGTAATCGAAACGTCGCTCTACTTTAAAGTCACTTATTTAGAAGCCGGGGAATTGTTTATACAGTCTATACGCCTAGAAATACAAAATCTAATTTTTCTTGGGGATGGGCTAAGGATTTTTGGATAGGCAAGGGATAACAGTTATCACTGTAATAATTACGAATGCCCATTGCAATTACAACTTTGAATAGGTGCTACCTCAAATTATGGCATAAAAGTCCGGTAATAAGCTACAAACATAATATTAGAGCTGTTTATTTCAGCTTAAAAATGTTGTTGACAGTGTTTTAAAATTTAAGGATCTAAAACCGATTCTTTCCCTAAAGTTGGTGCATTGTAATGAAAGAGATAGAGGCACTCTATTGTAACGTGGTTTTTAGTTTGAATTCATCCTCCCCAAGTTTTCCTGGTTGACCGGCAATCCTGCAGCTTCCGGGTCGGCCTCTGATGTGGTTCAGGAAACGTGTTTCTACTTTCGTTTGGGTCAACCACCTTGCTGCCAACTGGCTGACCTTGGTTTTTCCCCGATTCCAAAAATCCTTGCAGACAAACTGAGACTGCTCAGGTTTCAAGTTTATAACCGTGTTTGTTTGCCGGCTTTATTTATACCAGAAAGGTGTCTTGCGAACATCTCAGGATCTGCTCACTGTGACACTTCGTACAGAATGTCGAATATTACAAATTAATTTAGATAAATAAAATCAAATATACAACGAAAATTTATACGAGTAACACTATCGTACATAAATACTGTAGAAAAAAGATAGAAATGATATTTGTCTGACTTTTTGAGAAAGAGTGCCAATTTTTTGGGAAAATATGTAACTCAGCAGAGTTTCAGCATTGAACAGGAATTTGAGCGTATTCGAGGTTTTCGAACTAGAGTGTCATAGTTGAAACGACGACTCGGTTTACTTGAAGATCCTGAAAATAAAGGAGGACCTAAAATATTTATTCCATTCAAATGAAAATAGATCGCCTTTGCCCGTAACTGTGGGCTTCAGCACAATGGCAATACGTGTTCTTTAACGAGAACTTAGCAACCCTAGAAGACTGAGTATAAGTTCGTTAGAATTAACAATGAATTGAACTGTAGATTTCAAAATATGCACCCGACACCCGTAACACTCTTACGAAAAAGCTGTATAAATTTCCCTGCGATATATAAAATAGGTTAATAAATGCTTCAAATAATGTGGTTATTGTTTGTAATTACGTGTATTTATTTACCTGCTTAAATTTAATTGTTATAAATTAAATATGTTAAGGAAAAAGATACATTCATTAATAATTTTTTTAAAAACTTAACATTGATATCAAATCAGTTAGAGTGACCACATAATAAGTTATTATTCTCTTGTCCCGGTTCTGTTGGGTCTTTTCTCCTAATCAGTTACTCCAATTTCACAGATTCAGAGCTGGGATTGATTAAAAATATTTATTCTGTTCTAGAGTAAATAAAGACAAATAATTCATTAAGCATTTTCTCATTTATTATTGTCTAACGGTTGCTTGATCTCCATGGTAATCTCGTCCTCGATTTTCTCCTTATATTGGCTTAGTTTATATATTAAAAATAGTTTGTGTTTTTAGTGAAGTATTCGGTCTCCCTATTAATAATTGCTTAGACCTATCAGCATGTTCCTCAGGCATCGGAGCCCACTTGATATTCTAACCTAAATATTTCGTATATTCCTGAAACGGTATTTTTAAAATAATTTTTCCCACGGGTCTTCCCTGTCATTTGTCCTTTTCTGCTAGATTTAGTGTTTTTGCAAACACTTTATATAGTTTACTATTCGTCAGAGATAGTGTTAATGATAAAAATTAAAAACGTGTTACTGGCCAAAATGTGGATAGTCTTCAACCTACTAAAGGCTAAAATACTAGAAAAAGGGTGTCAATTGTTGTAATCTACACACGACATGCACAAAGAAACAGAATCTTTACAATGACGAAACTCCGAAAGCAAGGTTTTGTGCGACTGTAACACAGTGAGACCAAAACAAAAATTGCGGTATTGTAAGAAGTATGCACAAAAAAAATCATTTCACATATAAGTCTTGCAACGAACATCAACATGAAATTCTTTATTACTCATGTAACATTTCGTGTAACGAAATATGCTTACGCACAACATGAAACTGCGCAGCACACAATGGGTTTTGGCGATAATTACCATTCGTGGGGGCAACCTGTTGTGTTAATACAACATTCAATACCTGTTAATCGCACGTGGAATCTAAAGCTCCACAATGAAGATCAGTACTTCTGTCAATTGGATCCAGTCAATTTCATTAGCTTTGTCAAGTTTAAACACCGATTTTTAGAATACCGTTTGACACAAATAGTACTTTGCAACGTTATATATATATATGTATATGTGTGTGTGTGTGTGTGTGTGTGTGAAATATTAAGTTTAATTGTACTCATTTTATGTCCCCATAACGAAACAAATTATCAAGTGAGTGGAAATAATAAAGTCAAAATAAGGCCAAAAAGAGACAAAATAATAGTGAAGCATAGCAAACTATAATATAAAATCAACTACATGATCCGGTCCTGGTCTGTACCAAAACCTTTAAAATTTAATTTAACCATACAGATATCAATAACTATTATGAATGTTATGTTATGTTGAGCTTCTAGTTCGATAAAACTAATTATTTCTATCTACATAATTAAGTAAGAGTTCGCAATGTAATAATGAGTGCTTCTTATTAAATCACAGTGTTCAATACACTTACAGAATACTTATTAATACACAGAGAAGGAAACAAAATTTTCTTAATAATTTGATTCCGTTTGGTTCGTCAACTTATGATTTGGTAAGAATTTTCATATACAGTATTAATAGTTCATAAAAAGGTTTTATTTATGTCGCAATGTTAAGGTTTTAAGCGTATCGATACAAGTGATGAGTTTTAAATGAATCTTCATACCATTAAGTGTTAATCTTTAAATTCTACATTCCCCAATCAGCTGTTTTTTTTTGGATTATAGGCAACATGAGGGTAATACTGAAACAGGCAACTCCCCTTAAATAGCATCGGAAAGGAATTGAAAAGGAAGATGTGGAAGATGGAGCAAGGTAGCTAAGGGTTGACTAAGGCTCCCG
This sequence comes from Eucriotettix oculatus, assembly GCA_034510155.1. Lineage (NCBI taxonomy): Eukaryota > Metazoa > Arthropoda > Insecta > Orthoptera > Tetrigidae > Eucriotettix > Eucriotettix oculatus. The sequence goes on from CM067377.1 coordinate 87,834,598, forward strand.
GGCTAAAGGGATGAAGGGAAAACCCTATAAAATCTGCATCAGGTAGGTCCGTCAATTGGGTACTATTCTGACACCCTTCCGAATAATGGTAGATGATTATGCTGTGGGGACGCAGCATTCCCTTCTGCGTGTGTCCACCAGTTTTTTAGGAGGCAGTTGGCCAACTGATCCAATAGTACTAGCGGACAACCCTTACCGTATGCCCAAGGGCTTCGACACAAATACATACACCTCCTAAAATAGGTAAAGTTTCTTCGGTAACCAACCGACTTCAGCATCAATATTATGAATTATTTGTTACTTGTTTAACTTATATATATAAAAGGCGATAAAGAAAGTTATAACGGAATATGGAAAATGATCAATACTACAAGAAGGAGAAATAAATACCCTACGCTTGATATTGTAGTATTAGGGGAGTCAGAAGAAGACTTGGAAACCATAATAAATTAAATGAACGTAGACCTGGAGACAGGATTCAATATGAGGATTAATAGAGGGAAAACTAAAGTAATGGAGTGTAGTGTGGGAAACAGCGGAATAACAAAGGGTGTTAGATTGGGAAGGAATATTTTGAAGGAAGTTAAGGAATTCTGCTACTTGGGAAGCGTAATAACTAGGAATGATAAAAGTATAGCAGACATAAAGAGAAGGATAGCACAGGAAACAAAGGCTTTCAAGAAAAAGAGTAAATTACTTACGGGTAAAATAAGTGTAAATATCAGGAAATCGTTGCTAAAATATTCGTATGGATTGTGGCATTATATGGGTGCGAAACGATAAGAAAGGAAAAGAATAGAAGCCCATGAAATGTGGTGCTATAGGAGAATGCTGAAAATCAGATGGGTGGATAAAACCACTAACGAGGAAATTCTAAAAAGAATATGGGAAGAGCGAACAATGTGGAGGACGTTGAGCAGGAGAAGGGATAGGTAAATAGACCACGTTTTGAGACATGAGGGTTTTGTAAAATTAGCATTAGAGGGAACTGAGTGTATAAGAACAGAAGACCAAGAATGGAACACTCTAAGCATGGTACGGAGGATGTGCGATGTGCTAGTTATAAGGAAATGAAAAGGCATGCGCAAGATAGGTTATCATGGAGCGTTACATCAGACTAGTATTGGCACCGAATACCACAACAACAATATTCGTTACTTAATTTATGCCCGAGTGTAGGCTATAATAAATAAATTTATACATTATTTAATTAATTAAAATTTATCCTTCGTTCAAACTTTACAAAAAACACTAAATTTCCTCGCAGTAATAGATTTCCAATTGTAACAAAGAGAACATGACTGATTACAATTCTGGGTACGTTTTGAAAATAGCTGCTGTTAAGTCCACTGAGAAGCGCAGGTGATAAAAGAGCCCGACATTGTTTTGTGCGGTTGAGGATCATTCCTTGAGAGGAGCAAGGTTGTTAACGACACTGCCTCGGATTAAACCGAGCGGCCTTCGGGGACAAGGAACGAAAGCTCGGCATCTCAGGAAAACAACGCGTTAAACAGTGGCGAGGATTAAGCGACGCGATCTCGCCACGCCACGGGGCTTAGCAGTAAGAGGATTCGTATGAAACAGCAATTAGCCAAAGCAAGGAACGAACAATATTATTTCACAGCCTGAGCTGCATCGATAATACCACTACGAAACCTCTTCCAAGAAGTATCAGGGATTGCAATATTAATGAAATTTGCTATTAGCAAACATTTTATGAGTCTCTTGCGTTCATTTTTGACGTAGCGCAGCAGAACCACGCTAAATTTAATAACAATTTATGGAATTTCAGATTTAAAAAGTTTCTGCAAAAGCATGTTGCTGGCCAGAAAAAAAGGTGGCTGGATAGATATACCTGACTGCTTCGTTAACGGTATGCTTGTTTATGACTAAAAGAGCGTTTACCTTTCGGGATTTCCTAAGGACACATCTGTGTCATGAAAAAAAAATTTCCCGAGCTTGACGGAGAACTCACGATGATTGACAGACAATCGTCACGTGAGATAGTTTTATCCCTTGGACGGGGAATATGCGGAAGGTGAAGGGCGGAGAAATAGTCAGTATAGTGTAAGGATTAACAGGAAGAGGAGATTATGAAGTGAGGATTCATCATTGGAGGAAGCAGCAACATGGTGTGGGACTTCGAGATAGCAGCAAAGGATTGAAGTGTTATTATCCGAGGAAAACAACAAAGGAAGAATAAGGAAAAGTCTCTAGTTTTCCTCAATTTACCAGCAGCTCCAGGATCATCCAGAACAACGAGAGAATGAAGTCCAGTCGCCCATTAATCGAGTTTATAAGAGTTCATCTTCTGAGATATTAGTGACCAGACATACTAATAAACTTTCAGAAAAATCATATTTTGTATGCAAAGAAGTAGGGTCTAAGAAGATTTATTGACGGCTTTAAGAATAAAGTAGATGTTAACCCATTATAAACGGATATCATGTTTCAGAAATGATGTTAAAATCACTGTGCATAAGTAAGTTAGAGTAATACTTTTTTAATTATTAAACTTTAAAATAATAGACCCGGTGTAAAATAATAAGGAAGTTTAAAATTTTATATTATATATTCAACAAAACAAAAAATAAAAACTTACCTTCCTGATCTTTAAAAATATGCACTTTAGGATACGAATTTACTATTAACATTAAATAATATCACATCAAAATGATTTTTTTTTCAGGGTAGGGTGGCTCAAATGCCTGGTATTTTTTATTTCGAACACTAATTGTTGCTGGCGATCACCACTGTAGTATTTAGTTCACGACTTTAAGGGATTTAAAGTTTCATTCGTAAGTTGCCCACGACACAGGCACTTGTAGGTAGATCGTCATCGGAAACTTTGTAGGCATTGAAGCGGCTAAGCTTCTGGAATTGGATGTACAATACCGTCACCTTAGTAAACTATCTGAACACCTCGTCTCTGTTACCACCAGGTGCTTCACGTCCGTTCAACAAGTTAACTGACTTTCTTAAATTTCTAACTATCTTTAATCTCATCCGTCACTTCCCGTTTCTAGTTCCTTCGACAATTGCCCTGATTGAAATATTATCAACTACTTCAACAACTGTCAAGCCTGTATGAAATTTTATTAGTCACTTCTCAACATAAACTCTCTTTTAAATTCCCTTAACGCTCACTCAAATCTTGACCATAACTTATAAAACTGCTATTTCTGAATTTTTCATCCCAACTTCACAACATAACGACTACTTCAAAACGACTGTTCTTTCTGAATTATCTTCAACAAATACCAACAATAACTTCAACAATTAATTTTCAGTAACTTATCCTCAATTTTTTTTTCCAATCTTGAATCCTTGGATCTCCCATTTAGATGCGAATTAATCACAACTTTAGCCAATAGGAATTCATATTATATTTACGAGTTCCCTGTACGGGGTTCACATTTTTTGCTTCAAAGGCGTGAAACCACTTTCTGTGATAAAGTTTCAAACGTGTCAAAATGTTGAAATCGAAGCTTATCAATTCTTACATATTTACGATCTTGGCTGGGACAGCTGCGGCGTTTCTTAATCCTTCAAAGAACCACTTCAATAGATGTGGTTATGCCAGGCCCCCTGATTTCGGTTCACGAGAACTCATTCAGAGTCCCGTTATTCGTAACCTACGATAGTAAAATTTGTTAGGAATCGATAATTCGTCACCGAATTATTATTAACGCAATGATTTCCTTTAGACTCCAGTACTTTGACATGATTCATATAGTAAAATGATCTGCTTTGAGTCTTGATATTATCTTCATGAGAGGAAGCTCTTCAACGTGCAAAGAAATAGTATTTGCAAATTCTTTGGAAATTAATAAAATCATTATATCATACGCTGATCTTTATATACATTATGGAAGTAGTTAAATCGCAGATGTGATAAAATTGCATGGGAAAAAGTTTTTTAATCATTACTTTTATGTCTGTCGTTCATTACCATTCGTTTTGTCAGGATGCTAACGTAAGAATGTGAAAGTTTTAAATGAAATATTTTATAGATTCGGGAATATTTGACTGTTACAACTGATAAAATGTAATTAACATACAGACTGATGAATATATTAATACTATAAATATTTTCAGGATTTTCTCAGAATTATAACTGATTTATAAAATTATTTAATGGGTTGTTTCTTTTTCAATTTAATAGCTTCCCATGTATTCGTCTACAATTGACGGTGAAATAAATTTTTCTATTTAGTTCAACTAATAAATTTTCGAGAGGCCTATCAGAACATCAATTTCATATTCCTTATTGTACACGCACCAGTAATTTATTTTTTAAATATATCCTTATACTCACAGGGATTTAGATAAAAACTTAATTAATATTATGGCAGTGGCAAAAACTATTCATAGACGGAGTTTTGTCTGTTACTGCCGGGTCGACCATAAGAAACTTAAGGCGTCATTAAAAATATTTATGGTAATTATATTTAACATTTCTATTATTAATTTTTTTATTATGTAAACTGAATCGTGAAGTTGGCATATGGTTAACCCTGGAGTATCTTTGTGCTCATTACATTAGAAACAAGAGTAAAATATGTCAATATATACATGCGTGAGTCAACATCGTATTACCTATGTAATGTATTAATTGATTACCTATATTAAGAAATATTTCACAGCGTTCGATTTTTTGTACTTGAAGGTGTTCCCGAAAGCGAATCGTTTCATAGAAAATAAAAATAGAATAAGAACAGCAATAACTACAAAGTATAGTGATTAAGTGAAAAATGTATTATGGTGCTTTTACTCTGTAGAGGAGTTTCTTGATCGTTCCACTAATACTTGGAATTAATTTTCCTGCAAAAGTGTTGAATGTATTGCATTATAATACTTCTTATTACATAACTTTAAATCTTTCTGTATACTTTTTGCTGCTATTTTGTTTGTTTCATATATTGCCTGGAGCTGCTACGAAAGGTCAGATGCCTCGTCGTGCAGCTCCTCCAAGAAAAGAATTTCTCCATTGATTCTTCGTGTGTTTGTGTTTCTTAGTGTGTTTTTGTGTTCTGCGGTGTGTGTAAAGCGTTTTCAATTATTTTAGACTAAATCCTATTTATTTTAGTTAATTATTTAAAGATTATTTGTAGTTTATTATGTACTTTATTTTCTTCGTATAATTATTTGTAATGTATGACGTATCCTTTTTTTCTAAACCGAGGACTAATGGAAACAAAAAAAATCTAAATATTTTAGATAATAGTTTTTTATTTATAAATTTAAAAATTGTGACATAGATCCCATATATCATTTATTATAATATTATGTTTGTGGAAAGAAGACGAAATGTCGTTTTTGAATAAATTGTGCTAAGTTTATATGCCGATTTATTGGCCGTCCTTTTATTTATTGTAACTTTTAGATAAGAATTTTCATTGCTAAATTACGTCAGCCGTACTGGCTGGACATCGCACCCATAATTCATAAATGCGTTGTGATATTCATAAAGGAAGAAGGTTAACACATCAAATGTTGTTAAGTACTGGAGTAACAGAAAGTTAAAAGGTTTTTAGATGTTAGTATGTCTGACGGTTAAGTGGGTTGAGTTGGAATGAATTATTTGCAATGAAAATTTACAATCATATGATTTTCTGTAACCTGTCACCTGGAATCGAGACTCCATTATAAATTCTTATGCTTTCGAGGGAAGGCAATTGATCTTATTGTCGAGTAAGAGAGGTTGTGATGTTACTAACACATCTACTATTTAGTTGTTTAGCATTTTATTTATTATTACCAGGTGCGGTGGTGTAAGCTAATTTCGTCTTTCATTTAATTTATTTTAGGTCGCGTCAACTTTAAAGCCATTAGCGACCAACATAAATTTTATTAGCATAAATGAAGAGAACATAAAATTGTGAACATAGAATTTCATCTTAGTTTCATCACCGCTAAATAAATTAGCTAAAAACCAAAACATAAAGAATGTCAGTACCCACTTACATAAATGTGCAGCTTCCCACATTTCGTATTGAGAATTTTATGAATTGTACGGTTTAAATCAGAGGACGAGGCTTACATGGGGTTGTTACGGTGAATTAGTAGCATGCCATTCGTTGGGATTGGTACAGGAAAAGCCATATTGATTCCTTGGAAAACGGGGAAGGGAAATTTACGATTTACAGCTTAGAAAATTACAGTCCCTAAAGCTTTGGAATAATTATTGGTTGATATGTAAAGGGAAAACTCATAATTCAGACATTAAGAAACATTAATAACTTGAACCAATTAGTTGATTTTTAATATTTTTGGCCCTTGAAATGGATTCGCTGAACTTTTAATATAATACATGACGAATTTGCTCTGAAACGCTATATATAATATTATACTAGTTTAACCTGTCTACACCCTTGCGTATTTATGTGAAATCTCGACCTGAACTAATTTTCAATCTTGTTTCTGTTTCCATTTAGAAGTAATGGGAGTTGTTTTGTGTTGTGTGCAAAATGGAACGTCTTTCTCGTTGTCGACTCATGGGACGACAGTGCAATGATGAGTAAGACATACAGTTGTAATGGGTGGAGGTTGGACCCTCATCCAATTGGCGACCGTGGACTTTCCTCCTCCCAACCGATCGACGTGTGACTGATTCCCGGGGGAAATCAAAGCAATTGCGGGTATTATGCAGGAACCAGATTGACTATCACCCCGAGGAGAAGCATGTCTTGTCGAAGCCACCGAGCACGTTAGCCCACTTGAAATAGTGTAGCCTATTCGTCGCCGCTAGTCATGCCAAAGAAAGAGGAATGTATCCATAAACGTGTGGCCGGCGCTTCTTATGTGAGGTCAAAGGGAATTGTACGAGCGACACTTTCATGGTGAAAGAGCAACGTCACTCAGACTTTACGAGAATGCCTGTCACAAAATAAAAATCAACCATGTCGGAAAATATCTGATCAGACACTCTCCCTAATTTACGATATCAGATCCATTGTTATCCTAAATACAGCAGATATTATTTTAATTTCATATTACATTTAAACATTAAGTATAATGTCATAGCGTAAGGGTTTATTACATTAGTGCGGAAGAATTTTATGTGATAATGTTTCGTATTAGGTAATCGTGAAATTTAAAGCCTGAATTTTTTCGACGTGAACAATTATCTTCTCATACACAAGCATAGTATTTATTGTTGATAACATACAAACAGGCTTAGTATTATTAGTTTAATACACCTTTATTACTACCCAAAAATAAAATACAGTTACAAATCGTGATCTGCTTCAAATAATTCATACTAAAATCTTTCGCCCTTTTCTGACTTATTCATCTAAATTCTGATACTTTATTTTTCAGACAAAATATGGTAAATGGCAAATACAAAAATTGTTAGTAAATACAGTAAAGACATAAGGAAATCAGTAAATAATTATGGAAATATTTCCAAATATGGAACGGGTGGTTACAATACATATATATAATACATTAATAATTTAATAAAATCATAAGATTTTAGTATGCTTAATGAAAGAAACCTTTAAAATTATTAAATAATTAAGAGGATAACTATAAATTATCACTAATATAGACATAAATCGTGATCTTCAGTATCTCGCAGCATTCTGCCTTTCCACGATGTTGCGTCGGTGTACTACACAAGTGTTTTTTCTCAACCATTTTTTTACTATGCCCCATCTAAGTCTTCTGACGCCCGATATGTAATATATAAATATAATTAAAATTTGAATTATTCCCTTAATGAACTCTATGTGTTCCTTGTTCAGGACAAAAACGAAGATTTTAGGAAGTAATCACTGGACTATTATTAAGACATTAACAGTAAGTTAATTTTCAAAACATAATAGGCAGCAAAATTATGAGTACAATATAAAATATTCTGTAATAATTTTATTATTTTGTAATTAATATTTAATTGTTAAGTTATTATAATGGTCAACGTGAGGTCACTTCTGGATTAATTTACTACAATTACTGTGGGACCCTATGATTGATGAAGGTTATATTAGTTATATTCAGTCTCATGTCACCCCTAATCCTAAAGGTGAATTGGCCATAAGTGGGGCGTACTACATAGATTATACATAAATTAAACAATCATAACATTATTTTTCTATCAAGAGCTAATATTAATATAATAATAAAATTAATATGAGGACATTCTCGTAGATTATATTTATTATCATTTTAAAGAGACAATATATTGACGTAAGTATTAGAACTGGAAAACAAATATACAAAATGGGCACATGGATAATATTAAAAAACAGTTGTATTCCTTTAATATATACACTGTTGGAAATTAAAATTTCTACAGCATGAAGACAGAACGTCAGACACGAATAACATCATGTCTGTAACTTCCTGTTATGTGCACGTTATTATTTTTCAACGCATTTGTAAAAAAAATAGGTAGTGGGAGCGGCACCTGCATTGTGTATAAAATAAGAGATTTTATATCAGGTTCGTCATAGAGAAGTAGAATCTTAGCGTGTTGTAGCTTACCGGGTTTTCAGTTTATAGTACAACAATATTATTGCTCTCGCTGGTCAAGATACCTTGTCTGTCAGTAGAGTATAGAAATGGAACGTTCAGGATAGTCTTGTATGGACGAAGAGGGTCAATGGAAGGAGAAACCACAATTTGAAAGCGATCGCTTCCCCAAGCAATCGATTCCTTGACTACAGTCAAGGATTGGTGCCTTGGTGGATATTTCGAAAAAATGCACAAAGTAAAGAAGACTAGTCTATTGTACGTAAGGCAGTCAACGGAATAGTAAAAAGAATAGAGAGAAAAGGAAGACTAGCAATTAGGCAATTGCTAGGAGCCCTTGACGGAAGGTGTTCGTGTAAACAATGACTGCCCTGGAATAACCGGCGAAACTAGTGGATGGTGACGCTGGACAAAAAGGGAGGATTTCCCCCACCTTCACCAGCTGCTAGCTTGTTACATATGCAAGAGGCAGTCATTCAAAGATGGCTGCCCTTCCCATTAAATTCTCACCACTTGAAGGGTCTGCTGTCCTCTGTTCTTACACTCTGGAGCTAGGAAAATTCCTATACATGCTGAGAAACCAGAAAAGTTTATCAGAGCAAGTCCATAGTCACTGGATGTATAGCGCTAAGACTTACGAAGAAATCCTTATTCGATAATATATTTGACAATAGCCATACAGAAAGCCATTCATCACCAAGGGACCCACATGGTCTTTAGGGATCGTACTTTCAAGTCAAGATCCCTGAGTCAAGAAATGGAGTCGTTAAAATGGCGATAAGTATCTCCATGAACAATTCGTCAATTTTTTAGCAGTATAGACTGTCAACACGGTGACTACCTTTAACTTGCATCACAGAAAGGAGCGTCTCCAATGGTGTGACCAACGACGAATCAAGAATAAGGATTTCTTCGTAAGTCTTAGCGCTATACATCCAGCGACTATGGACTTGCTCTGATAAACTTTTCTGGTTTCTCAGCATGTATAGGAATTTTCCTAGCTCCAGAGTGTAAGAACAGAGGACAGCAGACCCTTCAAGTGGTGAGAATTTAATGGGAAGGGCAGCTACCACTTGCTAGTCAATACTGACGGTGAACAGTGGCATAGTCTTGAAGCGCCGTGGACGGTTGTGCCGCTACTTCTCTGTTCGACTCCGTGCCAAAGCGCAAAAGAGCTGCAGATGTGGATGTTCTGGCTTCTGGGTTTTCTGGATCTCTACCTCATATTTCCCGAACAGTTAATTACGTATCCTTTTCAATATCAGGTATGACTCCTATAAATATAATTCTGTTATTTTCATTCGTTCTTGGTGCAGTAATAGTAATATACAGTTGAATTTATATAATTTATAAATAAAAATATTAAATAAAAAAATGTTCAACACTAACGTTTTGGCGGATGGCAGAATATCATGCTACGACATCGGAAAAGTTGAATTTTGAAAGTAATTGACGCTTAAACCACTTCAAACTTGAAGATGTGCAGACCAGTGATGCCTAATACTTCTTTTACACACTTTCCAAGGAAGCCTCACAAATACTCAAAAAATTTAAAATCTTAACATGAAACGGGGTTTTATCCAATGAAAATTATTGTAACATAAAATTTTTATACTAACAATGAACTGAAAAAGAACGTAATTGTAAAGAAGATTTGACAATAATCTCTTTTTAAAAACATAAGGAAAGTTAGTCTATCCACTATCTTCTTCAATCTAGATAATGTTGATTATGAAATCAATATATGAAGATAAAATAAATGTAATCAGAAGAGCATGAGAAAACACAAAATTTTACCAACTAATTATGGTTATGCGTAATGTCTAGCACACTAAACGAGCTTCGTCCCCCCAAAATCTCTGAGCGTGTAGGATTGTTCACATTAGTGCGACAGCTGACCCTAGATTCATAGGGTGCTTGCTGATAAGCTATTCACTTTGGGCCGTTAGCTATTAACCACGTTAGTAGCAGTTGGTATTGAACACAATAGAAGTTGTTGCGTATAATACTCGGTTCTGGTTTTCTACGAAGAAAAGGTAACCTAGTATACTCGGATTAATCTGTATCAGATAGTGACATTAGTAGCAGATCTAGGGTTCGGTAATTCTATAGAAAAATAATAGCTAAAATTTACCATTCAAAAAATTCATCGATAATTATTAATAAATTGGTGTAAATGATTTAGAGAAATTACGTAAATAAGAAACAAAGATGTTTTATTATTATATAAACTGAACTGTTACATTAAAACTATTTATTTATAGATTTTTATGACAAAATTAATTTTGAAATAAACCGATATTAAAAGGATTAGAATAGAAAATTATTCACTGGACCGGGAATCAAACCAGAAAGTATAAATAATTTAAAATTTTAACATTTAAAACATGTTTTAGTTCAAATTAAAAAATAATCAGTTTATTTTCTTTGTGCCGTTCAATAAAATTATATTGTGGAGAATATTATCTTGTACAATAGGTTTAAACTTTCTACATTTCTTCAACCAGTTAAATTAAAACTGTAATGATTTTGTTGACTTTAATATATTCTTACAGTTAAAACCAAACTTAATAAGGAAGACAAATAAAAGCTTCTCTCACTGGCCTCCGCCTATTTTCTTACGAGGTTCGCAGTGGTCAAGAGGATCAACACAGAAAAAGAAAACTAAGCGAATCCTCCAAGAGAAGTTGAGAGTAATACCAGAGAGGAGGAAAGAGGCTGAAATTTGAAAGTAAATATACCTGATGTCATCCCTAACAAAATTGAGAAGTCATGGGAGAAGTTTGTAAAGCGGTTTGAGACGGGTTAAAATAAATCTGCGGTCTCCAGGATCGTAGAAAGCAATAATTCCAGTTGAATATGAGTTTACGTACTTTCTCCGCTTTCTGCTTAAAAGAAAGGGAAATTTCGGTATAGGAAACCTGTATTTTAACGCATTACTGTGAAATTACAATGTTGCACAACGTGTAATATAGTATTGCGATTCATTAAAACAAACTCGATCAAATTGTTATTGATGTTAGTCTTTGTTACAGACTAATATATTTAGATTTATTATTGTTTCCATTAGCCTTCAGTTGAGAAAATAGGATACATCAACATTACAAATTATAAATAATTACAAGAAAAAAATAAAATACATAATTATTCCATAAAACGCTCTAAGATGTTAAGAGCTCATAATTTGAATACTACTTGAACACATATCTAAAGACGATCATATTCAAAGCCACAAAAAAATCTAAAATGGCCAAAGATCATTGTTTCCCCTATCAGAAAATCGGACCGAAGCTGGGCCAAAAATTAACATAGAAAAGGCGGAAACGTCTCCTGAATACCTTGCCCCTCTTGGAGGCCACAACAACAACAATTGTAAAGATATCGAATATTTTCTAAACGCACCTTGCCAACTATCACTGCCAATTAAAGCTTCCTCACCCCAGGAAATGACTGAAGAAATCAAAAAGATAAATCCATATAAAGCACCAGGACATGATCTAATTACTGGAAAATAATCAAGGAGCTTCCAAGAAAAGCAGTGGTATTAATAACAATCATATATAATAGTGTTTTGAGGTTGTCATACTATCGTACCAGATGGAAATGTGCCAAAATCTTCATTAACCCAAACCAGGAAAACCAGTAAACGAAACAAGCTCATATAGACCAATCAGTCTCCTTCCTATCTTGTCCAAAATCTTCGAAAGACTCCTAATAAAAAGAATCAAAACAGACCGGAAACTATCTTCAATTACACCGGACCACCAATTCGGCTTCCGTGAAAAACATTCGACTATACAGCATGTCATATAGAATCAAGAAAAGCCTTGAAGAAAGGAAATTATGTAACGCTGCCTTCCTAGATGTCGCCCTGGCTTTTGATAAGGTCTGGCACAAAGACTCTTATACAAGATCAAAAAAAACCTTCGCTAATTCATATTACCACCTGCTGAGATCGTTCTTGAGAGAACGATTCTTCCAAATAAAATTCAATGCTAGCTACTCTAATTACCAACTCATCAATCAGGGGTGCCTCAGGGTAGTGCGTTGGGTCCTTTGCTCTACCTGGTCTATACTTCTGATCTACCAACTACGGACAATACTTCTATTGCAACATTTTCGGATGATACAGCTTTATTAACTGCAAATGCTGACACGGTAGTTGCAACACAAAACCTGAAAAACCACCTCGACCTATTACTTAACTGGACCAAGAAGTGGAAAGGCACCACAATACTTATAGTGTGTTCACCGGTCTACTTAAATAGCATTCAAATTCCAATAAAAATGGAATTTCGGTGTACATCTAGACCAAAAGATGACATGGAAAAAGCATGTCCAAAAAAACTACAGCAAATAAATCTAAAATTAAGGGAAATGTCTTGGTTTATGGGAAGAAAATGTAAATTAGCTTCAGACAATAAAAGTTTATTATACAAATGCATCATTAAGTCCATATGGACATACGGCAAAAAATTGTCGGGATACACGAAGCCATCGAACCAAAAAATAATTCAAAGGATTCAGTCAAAAATACGCCGCACAATCATTAACGCGCCATGGCTTGTTTTCAGTTCCACATACACAACGATCACAACATTCCGTTCATCACTGAGGAAATTAGAAGACAAACGTCACACTACTTTGAACGAATGGAAGAACACCAAAATAGACCAATAAACGAAATAATAAACTTTACTGAAACATAGAGAAGACTTATAAGATCGTGGCCTACAGATTTGATTCACGAGAAGCAAGACAGAAACTAGTCAAACAAAATACGCCATTGAACTTATAGGGAATCATCATTGGACGATTACCCTATTCACGTTTTAAGGCATCCTTGTATACAATTTTCTTATTTGCTTATTAATTACTGTGACCATTGCAGATCTAACAATCTAAATAAACAAAAAATAATAATTAACTACAAATAATCTTTAAATAAATAACGAAAATAAACAGGATATAGTATTAACACTAGAGAACACAAACACACACTGAGAAACACAAACTTACGTATAAGCAATGGAGAATTCACTTCTTGGAGCTGCACGACGAGGAATCTGAACAGAAAGAACTATGCAGAAAGTTTTAAAATTATAAAATAGATGATATGACAAACAACATATTCAACATCATTGCAGGAACATTAATTACAACTATTAGTAGAACTCCTGTTTAATAAAATATTTTTACACGGATTCACGAGACTTCTCTTTAGGATGGCTCTAATATAAAATGATTGCGATATGGACACAATAATATTTTGGGGTGATTATGGTAACAATAACATCTACTTCAGATATTCACTAAAAGTTAAGCAAAATAGAGTAAACCATACAAAAGTATGAAACGTCATTTGATAATGTTACCTTTTAAATAAAATATTTTATTTAGAATATATGGACCTCCCGCTCATAGGGAAGGCGTTTCACCATCTGAGCCAATCATCGTCGAATCCCGAGACCTCCATCCTGATCTTTCAAACAGAGTTCCATGGAAGAACTTCAATTGAAAGCAATTCTTCTGTAATTGAATAAAATATTTTATTTTTATATTAATCTTTATCAAAATATTTAACGACCATTGACTGACGCTTTTTTGCTTTCGTTTTCTGAATTTTACCGTACTAATGTTTGCTAACTCTTTTTGATAAATGTTTGTTATTGTATATTTATTTTAATAAATTTAATTATATTCCGTAAGTTTGTATTTTTTTTTGCAGTGCTAAAAATAATTTCATCCTTTAACGATGAGTAAAAGTGATAGGATCGATAAGATTTTTAATGATATGTGCAAATTTTCGTTTGGCAATTATCGATAAAACAAAAGAGTCAACGTGCTGCGGTATAGTGGTCAGCGCCATTGCCTTGCATCACAGAGGTACCGCTGATTGAATCTTGTGTGTCTATTTCACTTTTAGCATTGTCATCAAACTTAATCTAGAGCTTTCATTGCCTACGTTCACACGGTTCATAACCGGCGGAAGGGGACGTAGTACTATTTGCGTCCGTAGCTGAATGATATTCGTGCCCTTTGTCATGGCCAAACAGCAGTAGAGTAAAAATTTAATAGAGCTGCACTGTTCAAATACATCTATTTCATTATAACGTTTTCTAATGTTACTTATACGGTATATATATTGAATTTATATTAAATGGTCGTATTAAATAATTAATAATGACGTAGATGAACTAATCTGTTACAATAAAATATTTTTAATGTTAAATATTGATTATATCTATACCAGTAAATGAAATTTAAGTGTCTGTATGGAAGTTTGCCCGAGTAGGCTCCGAAACGGCTCGGTGGATTTATATAAAATTATTACTGATTAAACAGGAATTTCAGCTTAAATTTTCGGGTTCATGTAAGATAATTGGTAATATAATCTACATATACTGTAAAACTTTCAATACAAATGTTAAATGAATGTACTTATTTTAATTCTGGTGACAAATGTCCAGGCTTCTGATAACTAATAAAGACGAAGTGTTTTAGGCTTTAAAACAGTTAAAAAACTAAATAAGAACTATAATTAGTTTGGTAGATAGGTGAAAATTTTATACTTGGTCTAAGGACAATACCCAAATTAGTTAATAAGAATACGAATTATAATCTAAGTTAGTGGGAATGCTCAATTGAAGCCCAGTAAAGCATATAGTTAATTTTTTAGAAAATACAAATTATTTTATGTCACAGAGTACATTGATTATATGAAGACCCGGGCCGCACACTTAAAATTTATTTTTCGTTTATACCATTACTTCACGATAATCTGACCAAAGAGGTGCTTCAAATATTGTCACCTAATAAATATAATTGGATGTTGTCGTGTAGTTTTTCCAATGGGGTTGGCGTCTCTACCCATCCTCTCCAAAAATTCAGAATTTGGGAGAGGCCATCTTTTGGGTCAACCACCTTGCTGACCTGGAGTTTTCACCGAGCCGCAAAAGTATTTTCAGACAAAGGACTGCGCCTGTTAGGCTTTTGTTTATGACTGTTTGTTTGCCAGGTTTACCGCGGTTGGGTCCCTTGCGAATATCTCAGAATCTGTTCTCTATGGAAACGGAGTGCATAATATTGTAAATTAATTTAGACAAAAATTTATACGCGTCACAATATACAGTCCACGAACAGAACCAAGCGCTAATTTAGAAGCGGATACCTATTATTCAGAACACATTTCGAACGTAATTATCTTCCAAATTCTGCGTAATTGATTGAATGCAGTTTAATAGGGAATATGATTATTTTTAGTAATAGCATGTCTTTTGTAATAACTGTTTGATAAAATCTGTTGTTAATAGCTTCTCATTACTCATCGTCTAATGCATCGTAATACGGAATATTTACGAAATTTTGCGGTTTAGAATTTCAAACTAAATTAATTCTTTCTTAAAATGTTCATGGTCATTTGATAATTTAAAATATAACAAATCTTGTCCTCAATCCTTACTAGGTGAGTTTATAAAAATTAAATACGTATTTTCTGAGTAACGTAAAACTTTGTCGTATCTTATACTTTTACTCCATATTACGCTAAATAATTTAATGGTAAAGTCAAATAAATTAATGTAAATCTCCCTTTAACCTTAAATAATTCCTTATTTTTAAAAACTTCTTCGTTTACCCTAACATTGAAGTAAGCGTCTACGCACTCGAAACCAGAACCGAACTGCTATGGACCAAACCTTTGAACACGCTTGATATAATTTAGTGTTGAACAGGCATAGAGCCAGTAATTTATGGTAAACCTGCGTCTAATACCCGTAACATTATGGGGTCATGAACGACCAGCAGGGTGGTTTGCCACATCGGCGCAGGGTGTGACAAATTTGATGGCTTCTGATCGCGATCAGCCTGTCAACCGAAAGGTAATGAATGTCAGTGCACATGCTAAGTGGCGAAAATGATTCGAACATGACATCAGCAAATGACCAACAAACTCCGCCTGATTTCAGGCCGCTCCGTCTGGGAGGATTATGTGGCGCGTTGCGAGGGAACAGCGATAAAGACAAAAAAGTATTGGTTTAACCCAACACGCCACGCCACAATAGAGAAAAGAATAAAAAAAATTCGAATATGTTTTGTACAGCGCATTCGACATAAACAGTTACTATAAATCATCTTATCACTATTTCAACGCACATTCAGTCAATTATGTTTCATAAGTGATCATACATAACTGTAGTAACAATTTAAAATTTTTGTTATTAATTAGTGTTTTTATATTAAATTATCAAATAGTGTGTCCAATTACTTGATTTAATCGTACCAATTTTTACAACTAAAATAATAGTTACTTAAATATAAATTATGTTTGCAGTTGTTAATGATTAGAATAGTTCATTAATTACGGCTAGGTACAAGGCTAAAGTGATTAAAAATGAAATAGAATAAATTTTTTGAATACTATGTTTAATCTGCAGATTGGAGATAGATGTGTACATTAACACGTAGATAATAAATAGTCATAAAAAATCCCGTATAAGAAACGTTAGTAGATTAATATGTATTTCAATAAACTTAAGATTTATTTATAAAATCTAGTTGAATGTTATATAAAATAATACCACTTTCTGGATAGAAGTGCTTAAAAGTAATTTCACTTGTCTATGGATATCTCGAGTAATGTTTCAAATTGTTGCTTTATTTTTAAATTTGAAAATAATAGAAAGCCTACCAACGGCTTATTTTAAGCCCAATCCTGTGAATCAATAAATAAAAATTTGTTTAAAGAGGTATACGTTTCGTATCGCACACTATGAATTTATATTCGTTCCGAAACTATTCAACTCCAATTTTGAATATTTATTTCAATAGTTTTAATTGATGTCGCCCTTACTTTACGTACGTAGTTAAGTTATCAAGAAAGATAAGATAATTCTTATCTTAAAAATTTATACGTACATCTTATCGATATATTTATTTCCTCATCTTCCTTCACACTTGACAAAGAAACGAGGGTTTTTAATTATAATATGGCCTGGGTTGTAACCCAAGAACTCTTTATTCAACAAATTCACCGTGAAAAGTTACGATCTTCGTTCAAGTTGTCAATATTTTATTAATTTTGATTGTGTGACTATTTATGATTTTTTAGAGTAATAATACCCACAAATTTTTCAACATTATCGTATTTTTTGTCAAGACAATCTCTTTGATGTTCTATTTATTTTCATTCGTGATATTAATATTATATGATGCGAATTATATTTTTCTGAATAATTTTGACAAAGTGAAATGAATATGAGGGCTTAACTATTTTAAAATGATGAATAGTTATAACAAAGTGAATTATATTAATTTTAACATTTATAACTGACAATATACAGTGATTAGATAACTTTTATGTTACAAGCCGGCAATGTCTTTAATGATTAACTATGTATATATTTACAATATTTACGCAAATTATAATTTCTTTCTCACTAGATACATGACTTCTACACTAAGAGTCTTCTAAATGGACCTTCTCATGGAGGAGAACACAAACACAAATCCTACTCGGAATTGGTAGAACGAGGAAATCTGCAAAAGGTGGCAAACAGAGTAGTTACCCTTTATTATCCACTTAGACCTGGAAATAGCCGCTGAAGTAGGTCCTGCTCTGTTCCTGGTTGCCGTCATGAGCTCCTTGGTGCCTCAGACTAAATCATGCCTTCCTCCCGTTGTTCAAATGTCCGTTGCCAAGAAAATATTCAATTGTCCACTTTTAATGTTCAAAAATTAAAGTTCAGTCTTATCTCCACTCTTAAATTCCCAATCATACCATTTTTCTAATCCTGTCTGAATTTTACTGTCCACTCTTCAAGTCCCAATCATAATATTCAGTCGTATCTCCACCCTTAAAGTCCCGGTCATAAACTTTTTTCAGGTCCTGGAATAATCATAATGTCCCAAAGTCAATTTTTCTTCGGTTTATAATGGCTTATCCCCACCTCATTATTTAGTTTCAGTCGGTGGCGGGGTCCAATCCAAATTCAATAAAAACAATTATCTGTCCTCTTTGGGCGGAGTCATTTTCCCCACTCCATCCACATGTTTTGGGGAAAACACCATCTTCGCGCCCACCCGATGCCACCAAATTTCAAAGTCTTGGGAAATGACAAAGTCGCGTCATGTAGTCGGAGTCCTATTACATCTGTTTGTAATCTACAACTTCCCTCACGCCTCTTGCCTTGCATTCTGCACCGCCAAATTCCGCATGTAGTTATGTTTTACCATTAAAAAAGAAAGTCTATTAATCTTCTTTTTGTTAATGCAACGATCCGCTTTCTGATACTAAGTTCCTACGGTTTAAGTTTCTGATGTCACTCAGATTTACATGAAAAATCTATTGGATCAGTTTCGTAACTATCTATCTATACTAGGTAACTGAAACTACCTTCTGTTTATGATAATGTTTGAAAGAGATCATCATATATTTTCAAATAAGTCTTTTTAATGATTTATAATCATTGTTTACTTAAAACTTTGTCGTTTCACAAACGTTAAGTTGGGTAGAGCTGAAATTGCTGCACGTTATCATGGGGTTTCGTGCAACATTTAAAGGGCGTATTCCGGGCAAGCCTACCTTCTGACCCTGTGGGGCAAATCATTTCCCAGGCCTTACCTGTTTCTACTGCTCCACAGAATGTAAATTGATTCCATACATATATTTGAGTCTTATGTTGACCTGGATGGATATCCCTTTCATCCATCACCGTTCCGCGCAATAATTTAATAACAGGGAAACGCCAAATTAGCTTACTGTATGCAATAAAAAATACCTAATTTTAGGAAAGAGCATGGAAATTGATAAAAAAAACAATTAATTTGTCCGATCCATATCACAATTAAGAGTTGAACGACAGGAAGTTAATGTGGACTGCTTAAAGACATTTTGAAACTTGTTAATAAGTTCTGAATAAATTCGTCCGTTTTTTTATAAACGTCTTTCAGTTTCTCTGATAATGAATTCACACTTCGTTCTTGAAGGTTATGAGTCATGTTCGGCACCTTTACTCAGCTTTTAAGTACGTTCCATACATTATCGTTGCACGATTGCAGTATAACAGTTCTCCAAGTTCTCCAGTTCGCCCACAGAGACTGGAGAAAAGTATTTTTCACAACAGGGAGTGTTATTGTAATGTTGACGGCCGAGTCCGTGTAGCAATGTTTGCACGCATGTTGCGATATCAGAGTTGTGCTGCGCCGTGCTGTGCTGTTGTATGCTGACTGAGGTAGATAGAACACGTTTGCTGGACGACCGCAAACAAAACCTTGCAACACACTATTCTTAAATGTAACTTCCGCTTAGTATTATCAAGTTTACAAAGTTTAAACGTATGTAATTAATGGATTTAAAAAACCTTTGAACATGGTTTGCATTTTCTTACTATAATATCTTTAGTATGGTGAGCAGTAGTTATTGTTGAGATAGATTTAGCATTTTCGATTGAAAATAGTGAGGGTAAATATCCTAAAAAAGTAAATTTATATGAAACCAAAGCAGAGTTAAATAGGGAAAATAATATGCAGGAGCATGATAAGACTTCACTTGCTTTACCTACTCCCCAATGACTACTACAGAGTTTGTAAGTATTCACTATCAAACAGTTGCATCTTTAAAGCCTTTACTACATGTAATTTTCAAGCACCAGTTGATGATCAGTGGAGCAGTCGACGTCACAGCCTAGAATCGTCGAGGACTCGGACGTGAATTTTTGTGCTCGTCATGACCAAGTAAACTGGATACAATACTAAAGTATAATGGCGTACTGTATCATTTACGTCATGAAACTTTACCCCCATCCTTGTGATTTCTTTTCTAACTTTAATAAATCAGTAGCCTTACAATTAAGTATAAGTAAATAATAAAATAGGCAATATTTTAGCAGACAAAATTAATATTTATTTAACGAATTTACGTAGTTTCGTTCATATCTTTGAACTTAATCAGTTAAGTTTTAAATGGATGACATACATATTGTAATATACAGATTCTATATGGATAATTTTAATTCCGAATAAGAACTGTGAGAAAGTTTTAGAAGAAGGATATCCACGGTTATGATTTTTGTTTTTGTCATTTCTAAAAATAATAATGTGTAATTTAAGGATTATACTGCGAGGAAATCAATAAGGGAGGTGCATCGCTTTTTTGTTACTATCTATTATTATAGGAAAAGAAATTGTGAACGTTCTCACTCAGAGCTTCTCAAACCCCAACTGGTGACAAAATTTTCGTCATTGACAACTGTCTGCGACGTAATGTATTTTTCCACGCCATAAAAGTGTAAAATTGAGTAAGTAAGTCGTCGGTGAACAGTCGGTGAGGAGTCGAGGAACATTCTGGATGGAAATCAGATCTCGATTAGAAATCTCGGAACAGTTTAAGCAAACAGAATTGAATATTGACAATTGTGTTAATGTTTTTATCTGTGAAGCAATATTGGGATATTCAAGTTAAGTAAAGGGCAGTTGGTAATATTATAACGACTGGTGAAGCTGCATTGGTAGCTGGACCTTTTTCTGGAGGCGTGGAAAGGTGCATGGCGGAGAAACTACATCGGTTCACAGGTGATAAGGGCGACGTATGGTCACCTGCAGCATAGTGCTTCGTTTAAATTTCGTTTTTCTACATGCATGGTTTAGTGAACCTGACTAAGAAATTGAATGTGTTATGAGTTATCGCAAAATCCCATGGCCTACGTTATTAGGTAGTAGTTAAAAGTGAAGGTAAATTGAGTGAGTACAAATTTTATGAGCGCCATTTGGAGTAGTGGAGGAAAAAAAAGGTATGTTGAATAGGATAGATGTAAACTATGCGACATTCTCGTGCCATCAAATTTATAAATTAATAATTTCGATAGAATTAAATCTTTACGTGCTAATAAGTATGTCAGTGCATTCTATGTATGTACGTATGTAGTTCTTAAATTTTACAGGTGCTTAAGATAATTTTGAAACTAAACACTAAGTAATTTATGAAATATACAATAAAAAAGATAAAAGTAGAATTCTCTGTTAAAAAGTTAATTTCACACATTTTATGAGACTCATAAACGACCTGAGAAACAAGTTTCAGTTAGTAAATGTTTAACTTTAACGTCTGTTGTATATAATTAAAATAATTGGCCGGCAATAAAAGGAGTTGAAGTGTTACTTGTTGCCTCGGATCTCTACCATATTGTTGGACTTCTGTAGAATTTATTGTTATTTTCTGACATTGTTGTTGGAGAAAAAATCTTGAAGAAGGCATAAAAACATACCGAATAGTTGTTACAAGTAAATTTATATAATAAAGTCTGTACAAGGTCATCAATTTGTTTAAGTTTCAGTTAATTTGATGTTTGATAAAATTAAAAATTAATTATTTTACTTGAACTTGATGTTATTTCAATAAAACCTTTCAATAGTATAAATTGTTTGTAATCTAAAATATTGAATATTGTTGTTCATTATTGAGCATATTGGTTATAAACGGTTATAAACGGATAATTTTCCTTCGTAGACTGCGTACAGCGACGGTTTGAAGGCAAATTAACTGTATTTTTTATTTCTTCCGCTGACGTATTTCATTTTTATTAATAAGGTACTTATAAATTTTTAATTTATTTACATTGAAATTTATTGAAGATTACAAATCGTGATATTTATAAGACACAAATTTTGATATTTATAAGACATTACGGCTGCAGTTTTAATGAACTGAACTCCAGAAAAGTTATTAGCAATAATTATAAAAGTGGATTTTTTATCCACAAAATTGGGTGTTTTCACCGCATTCACATTTAAACGCGTGCGACTAAATTTTGTGAACATGTTCCACACACTCGGGAAACAAACTCTGTTGGGATAACATAATAATAACAACAATGGGGTGATCGGGGTAAAAATTTTGAAACATTCAAAATGGCCGACATTTTCGTCTACGAAATATTTCTAATAGTAGATTAGATTGATAATATTTGTCATGATATTTTTGTTTGTATTTATAGTCCTTCGTTGGGCTTGATTTGATAGGAATTGCAGAAAAATAACGTGAAAATAATCGTGATAGGTTTCAGATCAGGATTTAGGAAGAAGCTACGTTTATTTCTGACATTTAGCATTCTATTTACCCTAGGAGTGGAAGTTAAAGAGGGGAAGCAAAGTTTCGCGTAAAATCATAAACAAATGGAGTAACTTCTACCAAGCGCAGGATCATATTAATTACGGTCTAGGAACATACATGGTTTAAGTAAGATACACCTGGAACCTATAGAACTGGTGGTGAGAGAGATTGTATTTTCAAAACATAAAAACCCGAAAATTATTAGCTTCGAATAAAAAGTTTACGGGGTCGCTGACTTTTACAGTATTATTCGCGAAGCATTCAATATCTTATATAATTATTACCCTTTAAAAGTAGTTACAGGTGGTGCCGTAAGGTCTTAACATAAAATTAATTCAAAACTACCGTGAACTGTGTATATTCAGGATAATGGAAATCTCTGAGTTTAATTTTGACATTACTAATACGGATAAAGTCGGTCTTCAATAAATGTAGTGGTAGAGGCTGGATGATAGAGGAGAAAAATCATTAAATAATTATAGTACGAGAAAACCGAAATTGGTATGCAATCTAGTGTAATGCAAGTCTTTGTGAATAAATCTGACATTCAACATGCCGCTTAAAATGTAGTTCATCCCCTGTAAGTAAGGTGTAAATAAATGTTCCGTTCGATATTTTACGCGTAGATCGATTTCTTACAATCAAGGAACAAATACTGAATGGGAAAAAAAGTATAGCTTCTGCAAGGGTAAGGTCGCGAATATATTTTACTATTTTAGAATATGTGAAGTTGACTCACTTAAGATATTTTGTCTCTCTTACGGTATCTGAAATATTCTTTGATATTTTAGGTTACCGACATTATTTTAGACTCTTAAGGTATCACAAATAATTTTGACATTTCTAAGGATCCGGGATGGTCTTTGATTCTCTTAGTGCACCAAGAGTATATTCCACTCTCTTAATTGTAAAATTATAGGAGATCGTAAATTTTGATGTTTTAGGTAATTTCAGCTGTAATTTTCAAATGAATTAAATGGCGGAGATTTTCTTGTTAATATTATAAAACTTTGCAATTTAGACGCTGTTAGAGTATTTTTGCTTCTCATGGAATTGGAAATATTTTTGTCTCTCTATTGGGTTCTGGGAGTATTTTTCAGTCTCTTTAAGTACCAAGAGTACTACTCAGGGTTAACACTTAGGGTACTGGGATTATTTTCTACTCTCTTAGGGAACCTGGAATGTCCTTGACTTTCCAAAGGAGCAGGAAAATATTTTATTCTTAGAGTATAGGGAGTTTTACCTCCAATTTAATGTACCGCAATTAAATGTACAATTCGTTCTTAAATTTACTGATCTCAATTATGGAACCAGTTGATTTCTTGACGTTATTAGGATTACATTCCGCCGAAATAAGTAGGGTATTGATGTGAGAAGGTAAGTGTTAAAAAATATGAAGCTGCTGACAAAGACATTAGTTTACAATATAAATAAATACACGAGGAACACCGGGAACCCAACTATTATTAATTTTTTTTAATTTGACGTTCGTTAGTTGTCTGTAGCTTTGCTAAGTAAACAGTTGTCATGTTAAAGGTGTAGATTGTAAATAGGAATTCGGTTATTGTTATGGAGAACATTGGGATGAATAAGGCCTGAAGAAACAGTGAATAAGATTGTGCTGTTCATAAGGAGGAAGGAGGTATTAATGGTATGAAAGATAGGGAAAATTTGACGTTAGAGATCCAATAACTTGTATTAAATGCATCCAATGAAATAGTGAACATTTTTGGTAGGCGATGGATTAGCGATATTATAGCGACCATTTTAACAGATCTCGCACAGAATGGCTACAGAAACAGGTTTATTCCAATGAGTGATAATGGATTATTTTTTAAGTAATTAATGTCCTATAGAACTAAAATCGACTTTATGGTCTTCATTCGATTCAATGTCACTCTTCAACTACCCGGAACACTTCGTACTACATTTGTTTGGATGCACGTGTGTGACACGCTGTGTTCGAGGTTTATTTCGCGGCATCGTTTACGTCAGATACTGGAATTAGAACCGAAAAGGCGAAAACTGACGGGCAGGTTGGACGGTTGACAGCTCGTCGCTTCTGAAATACAAACTATTGACAGCTGCCGACATAAAGGATCGCTGTCCGCACGTGACATTCTCGTCTCGCGTGCTGTGAAATAGGCGCGTTATGTTACGCCTCGCTTCGCTTACAAACCATTTACTCGAACCACTTTACAGAGCTTCCCTTCCATGGATTAACTATTCCAAAAGTTTTGTATTTAAATTTTTGTGAATACGTTTTCTGATTAATTTTCAGAGCTAAACCAATATTACGATATACGTATATTATTTAAATAATGGAATCGTTATTATTTTATTTAATAATAGTGCAGGTACTGACGAGGAACAATCTTATTGCCAGAATTTCATCCAGAGGCTCAAATTGCCCAACATTTTTCAAGAAATCTTGATTGTCCGTTTCCATCGTGCAGATCGTTCATGGCATTCGACATAAAATCATGGGAAATTTTCTTTTTAACCCCTTCCCTGATTCGGACGAGTTATCTCATCCTGAGAAGACGCGCGAAAACCGACGCGGTCGAGTTAATTCGTCCTATGTCAATTTTTGTTCTTCTTCCTTGATCTGGACGAGATATCTCGTCCCCTTCTTAGAGGTTCGCAGTTTTGTCGTGAGAGTGCGTGTCTTATAACGTAAGGTTTACTTTATTTAAACTTAACGTTTTTTTAGATTCCTGAAAGCGCGAAAAAACACCAAATTTTCGTATTTCTTATGCTTCGAAACTTATGCTATTTTCGAGATATTATTTGCAGTGAACAAAGAATATATTTGAAGCATGTTATAAATAACTACGATAACTTTCACACTGTTATCATCACTATTTGGTGCAGCCGAACGGAGCTGGTAGGCGAGTTACGTGCCATCTTGCTATTCTGAGGGTCGCGCGTTCGAATCTTGCTATCGGAAAGGATGTTGTAATGTCTGTAGTCAGTGAAGATATTAACTGAAAATGTTTTATAAATTATACCCAGCAAAATCTTTATTCCTTACTCTTCGGTGTAACTGACCGGACCTTGTAATGGTTCAAAATTCTAACTATATTAAATGGGGGGAAAAGCCTGAATAGTGGGATTTTCCGAGGCTTAACCTTGGAGGGGAAAGTGGACGCCACCAAAGGGACTCTCATGTGCCGAGATGCGGGGGCGGCTAGTGAAAGATAATCTGAGGACAATAGCCAAAAGGAAGCGGCCTCAGCCGAAAAATAATAAATAACTTAAATGAATATTTTGTATTTAATATCTAGCAGTAGATAATTAAAAACGAAATAAAATCATATGACATTGTTTGAAATATTTGTTGAAAAATATTTTTCAGTGAAGGGATTAATTTGAGTGCATCTTTACAATCTACTCTTATATAAAATATACGAGTATTAGAATATTGTGGAATATAGGTATGATGAGAAGGGAAATCCATTCACTGTTATTACTCCCAAGTAAAGGCGTTAATCCTGCTTGGACCGGGGAATGGGATTATTTTGCCATTGTCGATTTAACCTATTTTGTGGTTCTTGTGGAAGCTGACATCGAGACTGTGACCCAAGAGTGTGGTGATAGGCAAATTCTAGTCTTCTAATTTCGTTTGTTTCTTACGGTTTTCGTGGAGGGTTTGATTATTTACGTACCAAGGTGAGTCTATCAACACGCTGCAGTATTTTGGACGGTTTTGCTTAACCCCGTAGTTGAATGCTGAAAGTTCAAATTGTCTTCAAAATAACTTAATGCAGGAGAAGCTTTTGTTCTGTGTATAATTGTAAAGGCTTTCCAATCAGGCAGCTCATTTCTTTGACTTTTTGATACAAATGTTCTCTTTTGGTCTTCATATGAGTCTTCCAAGTGGATCTCTGGTCTGCACATTCCTAAGTATTTGAAATCTGATTTTACTGGTATAACGGTGATATTAATTAAGACTTACTGACACACATTTATGTTATTGTTTAACGTGACTTTGATGGATTTCTCGTTATTTACAGACATTTTCCAGTTCTTGAACCAGCCTTGAAAAGGTCCAAGTGAGTTTTAATATTTTGAGATGCCTCTAGAGATGCATTTATGAAGGATAATAGAGATACATCATCAGCGATGGATGTTAACTCCGTGTTGACTGTGGTTTGAACGTTGGAGGTTAACTTTAAGCTTCTTTGCGGAACTTCAGAAACGATATTATGATAGCTCGAATTATTTATTCCATTTGGAAGTTTCTATCACTCAGGTAGCAGAAGATAAATTTTACTTGAGAAACCAGGCTTGATTTTGAATAGTTAACCTAAATGTCATACTGTATTAAAAACTGACATCTACAAGGAACTGCTCCACTAGACCCCACTTTCACCCCAATATTTCCCGAAATAAATTTTTCATTTCATAAACTTCCCAAAATTCTAATTATTTAAATGATGTGGCAAATGAATGACGAAACTAACAATCATCTAATGGAATGCTCTACAAATTTCATTCGAATTTCTGAAAACATTTCTCACGAATAACTCAGTAGAAATAAGCTTCTAGACAGTAATAGTTTCACTAATATAAATGTTTTGAAGATAAATGAGCTACAGCCAAAAATAAATTTAATAGAAAAAATTAAGTACAAGATAGTAAAACGATATTTCGTTCTTTCAATTGTAAACTCTTCAGATTTATAATAAATATAAATGAAATCAAGTGATAGTTATTTCGACCAAAACGTTTGAGAACACACAATTTTTTACTTAATTTTATCTCTTAAATTCATTTATAATTCAATTTACACCCAAAGAAGTTCTAATTGAAGGAACTAAAAGTGGTTTTATTATTTTTAATAAAAACTAAATATTTCGTATTAAATTTATTTCTGATTAAAAGGCTGTTGCTTATGTATTTGTTATTTTAATTATTGAATCATCATAAACTAACATTAAGTTTAATTTATGTTCCTTCAACAAGTCAAAAGGCATCTTTTCAAGCATCTACTTTTTACTTGCATTTATGTGAGTCGGTTCTTCGTGCGAAGTTACGTAACGATTACAGCTCACGATAAACAACGATCCCGGAATGGATTAATGTATTAAATAAATTATGTTACATTATAACCAAAAATAACAGAGCCAACAACGGCAGAAAATTCCATTAGTCCCACCAATCATACAGTAATTTCAGTTAAAAGCTCCGAAGTGCCATGCACTTAGTACATAAAATAACCCGGTAGCGCTGTGTTCAAAATTTTAGCTTTAATCAGGCGAATAAAAGAGAAAAATCGAATAGACTTGCTTTTAACCCAGTCATTGTGATGACTCTCATTTGCCTTTCAAACTTGATAAATTATACGAAGAACTAAGGCAAAGACTATGTTAGCCTTAAGTCCTTTTTTGAAAAATTATTGATCACAATTATAATTTTGTAATTATGCCTCATTTTAGATTTAAGGGCTGATTAATTCCTCCACGCCTATAATTAGTCCAAAATAGGATATCCTCTAAAAATTCTACACGTATTTACGTTACCTAGAAAGTTTGGGGCGCTAAATTTCAGAATACCATGGTTTACTTCGCGTATTTTCATTCAATTATGAGCTATGGCATCTCTAATTGGGGAAACTGCTCCAGGAGTAATGAAATATTTAAGTTGCAAAAGCGTGCAATTAGAATACTTTCTAGCACGAATTCTAGATCGAGTTGCAAACCTTTCTTCAAAAGCTTGCAAATACTTACTTTACCAAGCGTATATATTTATGAAATATTAAAGTTTGTAAAACGGAACATTAATTTGTTTCAAACAAATGGCGAGTTTCATGAATACGCGACCAAATATCGTTCAGCTCTAATGTCGGACAAGCATCGCCTTGCTCTACACCAGAAAAGTATTCACAATACCGGGATAATTTTATACAACAGCCTTCCGCCAGAGATTAAAAATAGTACCTACAAAAACTTCGTGAAGCACAGTAAAACTATTCTTTTAAATGGCGCGTTTTACTCGGTACAAGATTTTCTTAATCGTCCTTCTAGTATTTAAAATCAAGGTTCCTGCAAAAAGTGTTGAATGAGCTGCCTTGTAAAATAGCACATCACATATCTTTAAAATTTCTATTCAGTTTTTTCTGCTCTTTTGTTTGTTTGTTTC
Source organism: Eucriotettix oculatus (assembly GCA_034510155.1). Classification (NCBI taxonomy): domain Eukaryota; kingdom Metazoa; phylum Arthropoda; class Insecta; order Orthoptera; family Tetrigidae; genus Eucriotettix; species Eucriotettix oculatus. Next base: position 87,863,327 of record CM067377.1, read on the forward strand.
ATGTATTGCCTGTAGCTACGACAGAGGGAAGGACAGTTTCCTGGTCGCAGAGCTCCAAGTAGTTAAAACTCCATTGCGTGTTCCTCAGTGTGTGCTTGTTTGTGTTTACCAGTGTGTGTGTGACTTCGTGTTACCGTGTTGTGTTTATATTGACTTTTGTCTATATACATTTTCTTTTATTAATTTATTTTAAGATTATTTGTCTTTAATTATGTACTTTATTTTGTTCATTTTTAATTTTTAATGTATGACGTATCCTATTTCCTCAATCGAGGATTAATGGAAACAACAATAAATCTAAATCTAAGAAAAAAGTAAAAAGTAGATAATTCTGTGTTGGTAAAACTTCTTCGGACAATTAATAGAAATTTAAAAAATTATTTAAAGAACAAGCATAAAGAAATCTAAAATTTCCAAATATTGGCATTTATCTCTAATAATATAAACCAAAGCAATGCAAAAGAAAATGTTGGCTTTAGATACGGATGAGTAACCCGCGGTAATCATATTTATGTGGCCTGTCTCAACTTCTGTTTGACGTTTTAAATATTCATTGTACGTGTTTCCTCGTCTGGTTTGATATGAAATACTAAAATCACAAAATAGTGATTAGGAATTTTCAGTTCGAATGTAATCACTACCACAGATAAACAAAATGTTAAATATCTCGCCACTCATCGAATATAGCAGTATGTTTCTCACCATGCCATATGAACAAACACTACCAGTTTGTTATCAATAAGATTATGACTCTAGTGCACATGGGCGGAGTATGACATCACATTGAGTTAAAATGGCGGAGTACAGCAGAAGGAGAAATATTGACGGAATTGAAGTTCAAATTGAAGAACAAAGAAATGCTCCAGTACGTCATGCCACTGAGAAATGGTATAATCAGCTCTCGGAAGCGGCAAAACAGAAGTGTCCGCAGTCACGTTGAAGATGTTAGACAAGCATTTCATTGCAGCCCAAGGAAGTCATTGATCATTCCTGGAAGAAGCAGCTTTTAACACGTGCATTTAAGTGCACCTCAATGACAATAGAATGATGGGAGAAGAAAAGCGACATATTGTGGTGTGCGATTGCACCCCACACATATATTCATATATTAAAAGAATAATTACCAATTTTTTATATCAATTTTGTATATAAATATATATATATAATTATAATGAAGGGGGTTAGGCTGTTTACTAAACCGACGACAAGCAAGTAAAATCGCATTTGATTAAAATTAAATTAATGTCCAATTGACTATATCGATAGCAAGGAAAGAGAAATATAATCTGTACCACTTATGGTCACTTTATGAAAAAGGGCAAAGACGATTTGGAAAATTATTCGTAACATAATGTGATTTACAAAATTAATTGCGGTGCGCCCAACTGCCAAAAATGTTGTATAGGTCAAACAGATCGTGCGTTGCGAACTAGATTTAAGGATCATGAGAACAAATACAAAAAGAAGATCCATAATGAAGTCACCACACACAGGCTCCAGGAGAAACACGAATTTGACTGGGAAAAGGTTGAAATTATTGATTTTGAACAACAAAATTTATACAAAAGGAACTTATCCGAAATGATACACATTAGAACCACTAAGAATACACGCAATTCGCAAAATGACACGAGTAATTTAAGTTATACTAATAACGCGTTATTTTCTTATTTTAATTCTTTATATAACTTCTATTTTATTGTTTTAGTTTAACCGTGTTCATTTACTACTATTGTTACCCATAAATCCTTTTTCCTTCTTGCTACTTAAATATTTGAGATACGACGCTTCCCGTTATTCCAGTGATAGGGAGGTTGGAAATTTCCAGATTCCTCTAGAGGCAACATTCAGTCTGGCAATAACTACTTGTGGTAGGGGGAGTTGAAGTGTTACCTGTTGCCTCGGATCTCTACCATATTGTTGGATTTCTGATGTAATTATTTATGTTTTGACACTGTTGTGGTATGATTTTTTTTCCATAAATGTCTCAATTTCACCTCACTTGGGTTACTTTTCTACTGTTGGAGGATCGATACGCTGACCACGTGTCACTCCAAACTCGGAATGTGTCATGCAGTCCGCAGTCGACTTGGAAGGCCAAGGCCCTCAATGGGCTGCAGAGCCATGGAGAAAGAAAGAAAAAAAAGGGTTACTTTTCTGTACATTTTTCCTCTACAGGGAGGCAAAAAAACCTGTAGAAACATGCCGTTGTTACGATTAAATTTATATAATAATGTCTGTATAAGGTCATCAATTTGTTTATATATAATTAATTAAGTGAGACAATATGCAATGTAAGTTATCGATGAATGTAAGTGAACGACTTGATTCTGGGCTCATTTACTGGAGTTTACTTGGCGATTTTATTCGATGCAATTAGAAGAAGACTGTATACATAAAATATGAAATCTCGTTAATTTTATATTATGCGTTTATACTTTGTTCGAGCTCGTTATCTTTTAGAAACTTTATTTGGATTCGTTGCACGTCCGCTTTGTAAAGATTAGCAGACCGTGGAGACGCTTCGGTAAATTTTCTACGAGACGTGAAAAAAATTCGTTGACGGTTCCCGTGCGACCTCCACAATGAGGCGGAATGGCAAATATGGACTAGCGAGCTGTCGGTAAATATGCAGAGGTCGTGTTGCGGTATAGAGGTAGACGACGACGACTACGACCCAAGTCTTCAATCATAGCCACCGCTGCCTCAGTAAACACGCTCTCCTTGGCGCGCCTCAAGAATTATTGTTTGTGTTTGCAGAAGGAAGGGACGACTTGGTCTGAAATATTTATAGATAAATATGCGCGAGAGTTTTAGTCCGCGGTTACTTCCCCAGGGCAGTCTTTGCGTCTGTGTTGGCTGGATTGCCGCTCGCTCTCAACTAAGATTGCTTTTCCTCGAAGTCGGCCGAGTCTGCTTGGTCCGTGTTTTACCATTTTATCCCCGGCTCCGTGGACTACAAAGAAACGCAACTGCTCCGGCGCTGCAAAGTTAACTCTGCTCACCGGAAACATCGCTTCCTTCTGTTGCAAATACGTGTATATACCTTTGACAATTTCAGAGTGCCAACGGTCCAGCGCCGATGCAACTACATTTGTACTATTTTATCACCCTAATAATATAAATTTTCAGCGACAAATTATCGCCTTTGTGAAACAATTCTCTTTTTATAAAAAAAAGTGTACGGCAAATTGAACACCTCTCTTTACAATTTACATACACACATTACCAATAGCGTGCCCTTTATTCACAAATACGGATCTCTTTTATTTTTCTCAATTTAAACAACCTTGTTTATTAATATAATATCCTAAATTAACGGCTGTTGAAATAAAAAAAATTAGCCACCGTTGGTAGTCATTTCATGATTAATTTTTTAGTTAATCATAAATTATTTATTTAAATCCGATTTCTATACGCTTTTGTACCCTCATCAGTCGGATCACAGACAGACATGTCCTACAAGTACGTACATAAACGTCATGTTAAAAACTAATTTAAGGAAAATGATTCACAATAAAATTGTCTGTTAATCGGCATAAACGTGTCTTATTGATTATTAATAACTGAAACAGGAACCCGTCAGACATTTCTTTACGATTGAACGCAATTTTTCTATAGCCAAATTTACTTCCACTTATTTTTCAACAACTTCATAATTCTTTATGTTTACAAATATTCTCTTAAAATAAATTCTACGTACTCGGAATTTAAATTATTTTCTTGTGATAACACGTTTTATTGTATTATTGGCGAGTTTTTAATTTCGGGTTTCTTATTTTACCACCAAACTAACGACGAACACAATGAAGTTTCAATGAGAGAAATTACAATTTCAATAAACCTATTTAGCAGATAGCTGTATTGGTAGTGAAAATATTTCCTTAATACAAGTAAAAATGTGCTCAAAGTTTTTTCTTAAATTGAAAAATTACCTTAATTAATTATCATAATAATACTGTCATAAAAAATTAATTTTCAGACATGTTCTAAAATTTTTTATATTGATACATTCACATTTATTTATTTCACCTATCATAAACGGTCTATGTTTAGTGTTTTAATTAACTACATTAACATACTACAAGATGTTGCATACAAAATGATTTCATCATGACCCAAAGTCATATTTATTAAAATTTTACATTTACTACAAAAGGGTTTCATCCATACGTTCAGTAACCTCTTCAGTTATATATAAAAATTAATAATAAGTATTCTTACCACGACCACCGCAAACTTTCATTAATGAAACTGTTATCTGTAGATTAAACTCATTGATGTATAGAAATAATTCAGCTACAACTACATATAGTACAAATTGTACAGGATAAATACTTTTACCATATTTATAAAACATACAATTAAAATAAATTAATCTGTTTGCAAAGTATGGTATTAGGATAACATTTAAGTCAGACAGCTATTTGAATTTTGTCAATGATTCTAAAAATGTTTTATAATTATTGGATAAATATAATTTTATATAAGATTGAGTATTTGGATTATAAAGTGTGTTCATCTATCAAACAAAACTAGAACTAAGGAACATTTTGGAAATTTAAAACAACCGGTAGATGAACACTATTTTAAAAAAGAAGCATATATACATGGATAATCTCAGAGTTGATTTCATTAATATATGTTGATTGTCGTTATCATCCTAGATCGATAAGCGAAATGCTTGATATTAGGTTCAATACAAATTCAATAACTGTGAAAAAATAATAACAAAATTTTATTTCCATAATACTTCCTTTATTTCTGTTGCTGTATTCAGTCCTAAGACTGGACTGATGAAACACTCGCTGCTAACCTATTCTGCGCAAGCCTTTACATTACCACGTATATATACCACATCCTCCATAACCTGCTTAGCGGATTCTATCCTAGGCCTCCTTCTTCTGTTCTTACCCCACACACTTCCCTCTAATGCTTGTTTTACAAGACCCTCATATCTTAAAATGTGGCCTATTAATCTATCCCTTCTCTTTGTCAACGTCCTTCATGTTGTTCGCTCTTCCCCTATTCTACTTAGAACGTAACGTTCTGATTTTCCGCATTCTTCTATAGCACCACATTCGTTTCTTTTCTGCAACTCCTACCGTCCACGTTTCACAACCATATAACGCCGCACTCCATAGGAGCATTTTAACGTTGCTTTCCCGATATTCACACTTATATTACTTGTAAGTAAGTTTCTCTTTTTTTCGGGAAACTTCCTTGCCTGAGCTGTCCACTCTTTATGTCTACTATACTTCTACCATCCCTAATTGTTATGCTGCCCAAGTAGCAGAATTTCTTAACCTCCTTCAAAATAACCCGTCCGAAGCTAACACCCTTTGTTATTCATCTATTAATCCAGGACCACGTTGATGTCATTTATTATGCTTTCCACGTCTTCCTCTGACTTAGTATTATTATGATTTTAAATTGTGTGCACTTGAAGGTTGTTGCTTGCGTCACCGTTCTTTAATATTGAACCTCGCAGCACCGTAACGTTTTCGCCCTAAGACTTACAGATCTTTCTCGTCTTCTTCTGTATAAAGGTTCTAAATTCTTTTTCATAATTACATGCATACGACCAAACATCAAAAACGAAAAATATTGTGCTCCTTATTCTAAGCATCCACCCTTATTACGAGTATAATAGTGACTGACCGTTCCGTCTCAGTGGAACGAAAAAAGAATTTACAACATCTACAGAAGAAGAATTTCAATTAATGCGAATAATTTTGTAAGTCACAATTAATTTCAAATTCCTAATTCGGATATACTGTATAAATCGATGTATCTGCGCATATATTCCACATGAACCCTAGATCTAATGTAGCAATGTCCACCAATATTTAAGCGCAACTGACTGGTGAAAATACTGTTGCTGTAAGTGGCTCCGTACACTTCAGGGTTGGGGGTGGTATGGGAAAAATATTACTTTATTCAAAAACGAATGATAAATAGTTTTCGATACCGCTCAGATACTTATATTTACTATCCAATGTAGTTAAGTCAAGTATCAATCCTTCTTGACATGGGAGGGAATGACAGATTATTATTATTATAGAACGACAGTGGTGTTATATTCATAATTTTGTTGTTACCTAATTTGTCTTCACGCGCTCTATTTGCCGAAAGAAAGTCTTAAATAAAGTATATTAAGTTACTAATTAAGGCAGTAAGTCAAATAAAATCAGTTTTACTATAATGTGGTTACAATAAGCCTTGGAATATGATATTGAGACGTGAAGCACGGTCCAGAATATGAACTGCAAAAACCTATCGATTTATTTTAACAGTAAGTAGGGGTAGGAGGAGTAAGAAATTTATTGCAAGGAAGGCAAGGAATACTTGCACTTCGAATTGAAAACTCTCAAAAAGGGTAATGTGAAGTCCAAAGAAAATGCTTATATATTGGTTTTACGCCTATTAATGGAGTATGATGCAGCTTGCTGGGTTCCGTACAGGACAAATCAGTAGCAACTTTAGAAAAGCCACAGAAAATGGTTGCGAAATACACGCAGACACGACCAGGACATGGTTGAGAAAAACTAAAATTATTAGGCTGACATACGCAAGTATGACCAGAAACGAAACAAGGCGGTTTATTTTAAGTCCATTTGTATAGCCTTGACAAGAAATTTGGGATGGAATAAAAGAACAGGAAATCAAGAAATCTGACCTCATAATTAAAATGAAGCCCAGGAAGCAAGGAAACGGACTAAGTTCTAAATGGGGCAATAAATGACTAAAATAATTTACCTGCAATAGTGTTTGAAGACAGTCATCTATCGTAAATAAAAGTTAGACTGTCTGAACTCTATTTAGTGAGTATAAGTTATTGTAATGAAGTGATAGTACTTCATAATCATTCAGCTTCATTATCCGTAAGAAATAAGCAGAAGAGAAAATGTTACTATTGCTAGCCTCCGGAGTTCATTTCTATTTTAAAGTATAATCATTTTTTTCATTTTCTCAGTAATGATAATAATAATTTTATTATTATTATTGAAATAACAATCAGAATAACAGGTTCTATTCTTGATGTCTTCGAAGTGTCTTGATGGAATCCTCTCCAGTGATCAGACTCCTGTTACCCCAACTTTGAGGTCAATTGGCTAGCATCGTTTTAATCTTCTGTGGTTTCTGTATTGCAGCAGTGGTTGTTTAAGAGGGTTTATGTGGTTTTCCAGTTTCTTGTGGTGTTAATTGGCTCTCTTGTATAACATCCTGGATGAAAAGTATGCCTAAGTCTTGACATAGAGTACCATGGAGCATCAACCATAGCTCTGAGGATTTTTGAATGTGCCCCCTAGCACATCCCCAGAGCTCGATTCCGAATGTCCATATATACTAGGTAATGGCTTTGTATATAGTTTTTTAGTTCTATTACGGGAGATTTGATCTCCTACCGAGTAGCCAGTACATTTCTCGAAGACGCAGGTTCATGTGATTTATTTTCTTTTGAATATGCAGTTTCCACGTTAATTTTGAGTCTAGATGGATTCCAAGATATTTTACATGCGTTGAAACAGGGATATTTTTGTTCTTTATAGTTACTGGTGGGCATTGTTGTTTTCGTAAAGTGAATGTAACCTGTAAGGATTTTGTCTGGTTAATTTTGACTGTCCATTCCTGAATTAAATTAAGATGGTCTTGTAAAAGTGCACTTGCTATTACTGGATCTTCATTAGTAATAACCGTGTCATCAAAAATATACCTGCAATTGTACTAGTGGTTGAGAGAAGATCGTAAGTATTGTAATATAAAAACGCAGGTGCCTGCTGATTTTGTTGTATATTTTAATTTTAAGATGCAAATAGGAAATAACTTTAATTAATTTAATGTTGTATTGTGAAGGGGATTCGGGAACAATTCTCAGGAATTGTTGTCACTGTAAAGAGCAGTTGGGCCCACAATAAAGAAAGTTTTGTGCGACGGCAATAGATGCCAACAACAATGAAGACTCAAATTGTCTAGAAGTGTGTGAAGTCCTGCGGGGAACTCCAGGGGCGTGTGTGTAATCCCGCAGGGGAAAGCCAGTGGCGTATGTGAAGTACCGCAGGGGAAATCCGGTGGCGAAGGAACTTACTAGAAAAGTTTCCACTGAAGCGATGTTCTGAGTGGCCAGTTTTGGGGTCGGGTGACCGAGACTCGAAAGAAGGTCAGGGTGAGAATTTAAAAAGGCAGAGGAGTTGGACCTGAGAAAACAGACGGGACGGGGATGTGAGAGAGGTCGGATGGGTGAGCAGACGAGTTGAACCTGGTTGATCAGACGGGACGGGGATGTGAGAGGAGTTGGTGATGTGATATGGGAGAGTTGGACCCGAAAGAAGTGGTCTTAAGGAAATGTGCGCGTAGCACGTGGCAAGTAAATACATCGAGACGAGGATCTTCTAGCTGTGGGAGAGGATCACAAGACATTTCTGGATGGAGAGCAGCAGCAAGTCTTACCTAAAGACTGAGAAACGCGGATGCATACGTGAGGTTGAATGTTTGTAGGCCCAATAAATTTGGGTAAGTCCAATTTAGTTGGGAAACTACTAAAAATTTTGTTGATTATAATAATCTAAATTATATTTTTCTTCTATTTTTCAGTAACTGCGTAATACATTTCTCTAGAGACCTAAAATCCCCTGAGATATTGTTTTGCGTAAATATTGTACACATGAAATTCATAAATATAAAGTTGTCAAACCTTTTAAATTTGTAATTTAAATCATATTTATGCCTATCCCATGAAGATTATATTACAGTATATATTAATTACAAGATGGGTCCTAGGACACTTCCTTGTTGAACGCCTACTTTATTAGGTGGAAGTTTCGCCGTTTTCTCTAGTTCTGAATTGCGATTCTCCAGGTATGATTTTAGTAGGTTATAATAAGGCTATATATAGCAAACCTGTAAGCCAGTCCCTGTCAAATGCCTGGCACACTTCAAGGAATGCTGCTGAACAGTACTTTTTGTCATAAAGAGATTCTTGTATAACATTAGCTATACGATGTTGGGTAGTAGAGTGTTTAGGTCTAAAACTAAATTAATGCTCTGGGATTATATCTTGAACAGATGTGATACCATGGAGTAACCGTTGTAATAATTTTGCCCCCGTTGATAACAAACTTATTAGTCTATACGAGAGTACATTCCTTAAATCTTTCCCAGGTTTTGGTATTAAAATAATTTCAGATAATTTAAGATTTTGTGGCCAGTGTTGAAGTATTATTAATATGTTAAATATATGTTGGCATTAGAAGTCCTTTTTTGGGGAGCTCTATCAGCATTTTTCGAGGAATTTGGTCTACTCCTGGAGCTTTTTTGTTATTCAGTAAATGTATTTGATATATATTTTATTCTAGCAGTGGAATATTCTTATCTTGTCTTGGAGGTTCAAAGAGCACTTCCTTGTTTTGTAGATATTGTATTTCGTAAACTGTCTTGTTTTTTTTCAACGTTCCAAATAAATGAAAAACGTGTATAGTTGTTCTTTAGTTTTTTCTTTTTTTGATGTTACAATATTTCTCACTTTATGCCGTTCCTTGATTTCTTATGTCTGCGGTGTGATGTATATGCTTTAAGAAAACTCTGTAGGCTCTATACTCTTTTGGATGATAAGTGTGGTATATTATATAATTTGTTTTAAAAAATTGCACTAGTGTATATATTGTATTGATTTTAACTGTATTGTTGGCCATGCATTTTGATATGTATTGTTCATCTTTTGCTACTTCAATTAGTTTATTTAACATTTATGAAAAATTAGCTATTCCCATATATAAAAATGTGTAGAGATTAGGGTATTTTCATATTAGTGGTATTTACATTATTGGTCTCACTAGACTCTTCAATGTTAGTGTTGTTTAAGGCAGCGTATCTGCTTTGTAAATTGATTTCTTATTTTACAAATAAAAGATTTTCTTCTTTTTACTTTCTTAATTATTTGCCATGGAATTTCTTTATTAATATTTTCTATTTCTTCGTCACTTGTTGAAACCCGTCTTGAAAATTTAGCAGCGGTAATTGCTTGCTGTCCAAGTTGTTCTTTACTTGGTGCAAGTGTTAGTGTGAATTGACTATTTATTGACTGGCCTTCATGTTGTTGCGACGGATGTAACACTGGTGGCTGCATCTGCATTTGTGAAGTTGGAACAGCAGTCACTTGCAGGTGTGATGATCGTGGTTGATAGATTAGCATCTGTGATTGTTGCTGCATATTTAATGATGAATTACTCGGTAAAAGATTTGATGTTTGCACGTTATTTGATTGTCCGATAATGATACCAAAAGGGAACATTACTCGTACTTTTACAATATTAATATTATGTTACTAGCTAGCTACTGTTTTTACTTAGGTCTTCGATATTCGAGATTAGATTATTATTTTTTGTGCCCTACACTACACAGAAGTCACAGGTGCAGCGTGGTTGGTAGCTGCGAGCACTTGATGTATGATTCAACTTAACTGATACGCCGAAGCAGGTAAACACTGGCTAAGCTAAACACGTCCGAAATGAACGGAGGTCAGAGCTCAACTAATTTTATTTGCGAACGTAATTATTTATGCAAATAGTAAATAATTATTCACTCGTAAAAATAATTAGTAAGCGCATTAAAACACCATAGAGGCCATTTTAATGATTTCTGTAGTTACATTGCAACTCTGAAAACTGTACTAATATTTTTATAATCATTATGCCAGATATCTCTAATTTTTATTTTTCTTACTTACTTTCACGTTGCTTTCTTTCAACATCATGCAGTGAACTCCGATAATTTCTGACATTAAGAATTGGCGCTAAAAGCTTCAATGTTTCCTGAAATGTGTAGGAGTATACGGTGTGAAGAAAACCGGGACAGTGTTGTGTCTGGTTGTTTCTCAAGCCTCCGCAGAGCCGAGCTGTAAATATACGCTGCCGAGGGACATTTGGTAGCCGTGTTTGTATTTCATCTCTTGCTCTGAAAGTAATGGCTGCAGGCAAGTTTCTCTTCTCTCTATGGTAAAGCTCTAACACCCGACTGTTTTTTTATAAGCGAGCTGGGCTCATGAAGGACTGAAACAAAAGGTAGCACGACCCTAGGCTGAAATGTGCATACACACGTTATACATAGCCTTCTTAACCTTCAATAATGTCTGTACACACTAGATGCTGTGTATTTATTGTGCTCAGGATTAAATTCCTGACTAACAAAAATGTATTTGTCAATAGCTGAAGGATTACAATTAAACTTTCTAAGGAATATTGGAACAGTAGAAGGCATCATGTCAATGGGAAATACAATTTAAAATCTTCTTAGTCATATATACTTTATCACAAAACATGCATCTAATTAAAGATTCATATTAAATAGGCCATATAAATGTAGCATGAAAGTGTTTTAAAAGTATTTATACTGTATTTTGTTGTATTGTGATATTGCAATATTCAGTGTGACTTTATAGTTATATATTAATTGTGAAATTCAGTGCATTTATATATTTCATCCTGTTATAAAGGCAATATCATAATACAACAAAATACTTATACAATGAATGATATGAAATAAGTTTAAAGGTTATCGCATTCAGTAGGACAAGGGGGTGATGAACAAAAAGGAGAGAATTAATCCAGGATTACCTAATATTTTATGAAGTAGTCAAAAATAACTAGGTTTTCTGGAACCAAAACGTAGGCACTAGGGGAGGAATTAACTACGTTCTGAAAAATAAACATTAGCATTGGCATTTTATGCACTATATCGTCCAGATGTGGCTAGTCAAGTTTCTCAAGAAACTTTTTATTGTAGCTTATTCAATGTTTCATTAGATTTATAAAATGTGACAAAGGAGAGACAATACAATTTCATACCACCGGTGGTACTTTGAAACAAATAGAACGGATTGTACGTTAGTTTGTATCTAAGTCAATTATACCATCCATCCATAAAAATCTAGCGAGATGGACTTCTTTTGGAGATTTAAATTCCTTTCTTTCCCCATTCACCCTAAAGACAGTTTCAGTAATTGCTCAACACATATCACGCGATTCGCACAAAGTTTTCATTTATTTTAGTAATAGGCTACATGAAGGTGATCCTTAAAAAGGCAACTCCCCTTTAATAGCATTGGAAGATAATTGAAAACTGGAATGTGTAAGGTACATCAAGATAGCCAAGGATTGACTATGGCCCCCGGGCTATAGTTTAAGGATCCTACCCGGTGTTTCGCCTAAAATAGATGCAGGTAAACCCCTAGAAAACGTGCATCAGGTAGGTCAGGCTTTTTTGTAGAGTTCTCACTCCCTTCCGAATGATGGTAAATGAATTTGATGTGGTGTCGCAGCATTCCCCTCTCCGTGTCTTCACCAGTTTTAGGAGGCAGTTGGCTGACTGATCCAATAGAATCAGCGGGCACTTCTTATCGTATGCCTAGTACATACACACGTTCTAAATTAAAAGAAGTAACCTTGAAAAAAACAGAGAGAATACGATGCATTCTTAAAGGTGAGCCTCGCAGTGAATCTGGGTATAAATGCTTGGGAGAGAAATCTCTCACAGGCACCTACAAAGCTCTTTTTTTTTGAGAAGCAGGCAGGCCATATGAGTGGTGAGGGTGGCGCTGAAACAGGCAACTCCTGTTAAATAGTAAAGGAAGGAATTGAAAAAGTTTTCATTTAATAATGTCTTATTGTATTATTGTTAAGGGCGATTCAACAGGGAGATACAAAATATTTTTACATCGAAAGCGCACATAATAATTAGTAACATGAAATCGTGTATGATGTAGATGACTTTTTAAAAGTTAGGAATCTCACTTCAATTTAAGTCCTTATGGAAATAATTTATTTTCAACAAATATAAATTTACCGTAAATTCTGGCATGCATCAATCAATTACAAGAAACAAAATAAATTTGCATATAAACTTTGAATTCTTTTTCAGTTGCACGAAAGGGTGTGGAGTATAGGAGTATTAAAATAATTTTAATAAGCTTCTAGCCAACATTTAAGAATTTATAGATAATCTAGCTATATTTATATATGACCTCATAAATGTCTGATTAGCCGCTTCTTCTATGATGCAGAGGATTTTTATGTAATTGGCATGAACTTACTAGTTATTTAAGCTATAGTCTTATGATAATATACTTTTAAAAAGTCTATGCATAAATTTACGAATGTTTAAATTTAAGTGGAATAGAATGTAATATGACTGAAATGAATTATTTATTTCACTTTGTTACTAATAAATTAACAAGGAGTTAAGGATCTTGAATCACATGACAGTTTTATTATATTTGTAGGTTCCCTCGCTTTGGGCTTAAGGAGGATGGATAAATAAAATCTAATATTAAAGAATTATAAAAATTTCTAATCCTGATGTACATTTCTGTTGTAAGTTAAAACGAAAAGAGTCAAAGGATTAAATATATAATTTAACGTATTTTGAAGACTTGTTACAGAATCTGTTAATGAGCCATATCGGAATATTATTAATTAAATATTATTCAACGGGATCGTGTGAGATAAAATTCCTCTCCGGCTCAGCATTTCGGCAGGCGGTATGCGTACTTCGCTAAGCTGGCTGCACTGTAGATGTAACAGGCAGAGAGTTATTTTTCATCTCGCAGCCTGCCGTTTTAGCGACAGCTAATTCAATCAATAAACAATTTCCATTTTAAGAGGATTACAGCTTGAGTTTGGAAGCGGAGCACTTGGTCCGAACTGATGTCCTATGGCCATTAGCGTCGCACCTGTCAACTGTTGTTCACTATTCCCCGGACCAACGTTGCCGAATTAAAAATAAAAGGCTTAATGAATGTAATTGTGAAAGGGGTCCATGCAGAGCGAAGATAGTTACTTGAGATAATTGTGTGCCAAGTTAATTTTGCTAATTGCTTTGCGCAGATCGGGAGAGAAAAATATATATTGCTGCAATTGCTTAGTAATTACATTAAGCGGCATGATAAATAGTTATGTGCTGAATGTGGCCAAAGGAGATTATTACCATCAATAACGATAGCCTCCAACACATTAACACACTAACCTATACATTAAAAAAATATCCTATACAGTATCAGCTTAAGACTAATTGTATTAAAACAAAAAAATTAACACGTTCAATTAACAGATATTAATATGTTTGTATGATAGGGATAAAATGACCAAATTCTGCATACATGACTTAAGGAAATAGCATAGGAATGAGGTTAATTTCCCTGAACGGAAACCTTAATTTAATTAAATTTCATTACATGTGCAAACGTTGTTCTGAAGAGTAGTACGGTGTAAAACTAAAATAACGAGTTATAATGCGTATGAATATAAAATTGTACTGTTGTATACGTGAAATTAAATTACTGTTTACTACTAATACAAAACAAACAAAACGGAATTCTGCTACTTGGGATGCGTAATAACTAGGGCTGGTAGAAGTATAGTAGACATAAAGAGTAGGATAGCACAGGCTAGGAAGGCTTTCGCGGAAAAGAGGAATTTACTTACAGGTAATATAAGTGTGAATATTAGAAAATCGTTACTAAAAATGTTCGTATGGTTATATGGGTGCGAAACGTGGTCGATAGAAGTTGAAGAAAGAAAAAGAATAGATGCCTTTGAAATGTGGTGCTATAGGCGAATGCTGAAAATCAGATGGATGGATAGACTAACGAGGAGGTTCTTCACAGAATAGGGGAAGGGCGAACAATGTGGCGGACGTTGATCAATAGAAGGGATAGATTAATAGGCCACGCTTTAAGACATGAGGGACTTATAAAATTAGCGTGGGGTAAAAACAGAAGAGGGAGGCCAAGTATGGAACAAGCTAAACAGATTAGGGAGGGTGTGGAATGAACTAGTTATGCGAAATTGAAAAGTCTTGCACAAGGTAGGTAAGCAACTGGTCTTGCATCAGTTTCTAATTGAAATAATTCCATATAAACCTGCGAACTCTTTTCATTATAGACCATAAATTTATTCTCAAGTTGTAGTGTTGACTTTCTAACTATTAATGATAAAATCATAATATAGATAATTAGTATTTCTTTTGAAGCTCTCCTAAATATTTAATTTTCATTACCTGAAGAGATCCTAGTTTGTAAATGATGGGGAGGAATATTAATTAATGAATTTAATAATTGTGTTTAAATATATAACTGGCTGTAACTTCCATGTTGTGGAACTTGAAGCGGCCGGTCGACAATAGCACAAAGTCGTGCTGCCGGAATTGAGGAAACTCCGCTTTTTCCTCTTTCTTCCCTTGTTGTTAAAACCTTTCTTCCCTACTTCCTCGACTGATCAAAGCATGGTCCACCTCTCCGCTGCCACCTCACCAATCTGCTCTCGCCACCAATCTCCTCTCTCCACCACTCTGCTGACAATCTCCTTTCGCCACCACCTTGTATCACCAGCAATCTGTTTCTCCACCACTCTCCTTCAATATCCTCTCGCCATCACCTTGTTTCACCAGAATTCCTCCAAAATTGTCTCTGGCAGCCTCTTTAAAACCTTGTCCCCACTTATCCGACACCTATTACTACGGTGGCAGGGATGGATATTCTCCAATAATATCCCTTGTTTCGTTTGGGGAACACACGCCACCTGGTCATCAAATTCCCAGGCAGATTAGGACATTCCAAAACCGGCGACGAGGTGTCTGAGCTTTATTGTTCAAGTGTCAGCCGCAGTCCCTTTGTTTTGATTCCGAGCCGCCAAGACGGCGCGCGGAAAAACCCCTTCTTCCTGGCCAGCGACTTGCTCATGCCGAAATAGTTGTTATTTAAATTTCCGTAAATAATAAAAAAAATTGGACGCGGGTTCTACTGCGCTACAAGTTTAAACATGAAACGTCATGAATAGAAAAGTTTATCTTAAAATATTATCATTTATCATTGAATTTCATTCTTCTTACTTAAATTGTCATTAATATTAAGCTACTTATATTTTTGGCTTATTTTTTTCCAAAATATAAAGACGTCTATATTAGATAAAAACTAATTGTATACTAAATGAAATATTATGGGGCAAAATTAAGTGATAAAGTAAATACGAAACAACGTTCCTGCAAACCGTGTTGTTTTTGTCAGAGGCTTCAAAATGGTAAGTGCTGTAAGAATTGCGAACTAAAAATCAATATATTGCATTAATACGTGTACACTTCACGGTGCACAAAATAAAAACCCGAATAAGTAACTTAACAAAATAATCAGTTCTCAAGTTAGCAAACACTTAAACCGTCACTATATAAATATATATAGGAGAGGTGAATCATCACTGAGCTAGTGGTTCCGATCCCATCCGATTCCCATCTGTAGCTCACCATCCTGCTTCCGTCATGGTTTCGTGGGGAGTGGCTCATGATAGCACCGCCAAGCTTCATTTCTGTAAAAAGGGGGTGAAAACGTCAGCTAGAGTATACGAAAATACTGTTTTCAACTCTGTTGTAAAACCTTTGAGTGACACTTTGTTGAGAAACCAACATTGAAGTTTCCAACAAATTTTTGTCAGGATTGACTGAGGAGAATTGTTCAGGACTTCATTGGTACAAGTGACTGGCCTGCAAGCATCCCTGACCTCATCCCATTTGTGGTCAGTGATTGTAGGTATTGACTGGCACGTAAATATCCACAATCTGAATGATCCCTGGTGAAGGCAGGTATTAACTGTAGGAAGTGGCACGTAAATATCCACATTCTGAATGATCCCTGGTGAAGACACTAGCAGATTTCACTATAGAGACAGTGCGTAGAATGGTGACCGTAGAGACGTAAGGACCTGTCAAGGTTAAATGAGCCATTTTTAAAAAGTTATTGGTGCTTTGTGTTCGTTTTACTCCTAAGTGACCCGTACAATAATGTAATTAAATTATCTTTAAAAGTTTCATAATAAAAAGTTATAAGTTGCGTCACTATTTGTGGTAAGATTAGGTGAAGAAACTTACCACTTATCTTTCGTTAGGATGTGGAAGACTAACTAGCCCCTAAGAACTACTATGACCTTCCCGTTCCAGAAATTTCATTCTCGTCGCATTAAGTATTATACCGAAAAACAAAAGCTTTCTTCTTCCTCCCTGGGACCTTCTTAAAAGGCCCATGCCGCAAAACTTTAGCATAAAATTTTCGTCTATGCCGGAATATTCCAGAATGCCTTCGTGTCTTGCCACTCTTTATGGACCATTGTAGAAGAAATTGTGACTTCGATGCTTATCTCTATTTTGTTATCCGTGCATTTATGAGCAATGTTGCTCCCCAAACCGCGGTTTCTGCAGCCCTCAGAATAAATAGGTGCTTCAACTTTACGAGATTCTTAACGCTAAGGCTATCAACACGCTATACTGCCTCATTTACCTTTACGCCGTAGATTAAACGTTACAAATAATCTGTTGTCGAGAACAATAAACACCTGTCCGCAAGAATGCGAGCTTCTGATGTTGCGTTTCATTTCAAAGCACAAAATGTTGAGAACTCGTCGGAAAGGCCAATAAGTACAAACTTCGGAACATTCTACAAGTTGGTGATAAAATTCTAAAGTTCTCGTTTATGTTTAATCTGCATTAATTTCAGAGATATTAAGGTTAGAGTAAGTTGAATAACCTCATTTAAAAACACGAATACTTAGCACGTCAGCCTTCGGTCAACGCCCCATTTATAGATTACTCAAGTAGAACCCAAAAATCTGCTCTTGAAGTACTTCATACAATAATAAGTAAATATATATATTCGTTTGAAAATTCATTTTAATTGCGTAAAATATTGCAAAGTAAATAGAATTATATTAGTGTAAATTGAAAAAATGACATTCCTGAAGGATATAAATTTTAATGAGCACATAAAACAGAATAAATATATACTTGACTTTCGTCCTTACATTAGGATCTCTTCAGATACATATTAACTAGGAGTCGTCTTTTAACTCCATGTCTCCTAATTAATTAATGACTGACGGCATCGTAATCTGAAAACAAAACTTAATGTATTTACACAGAGAATTTATATTAAGCTGAATTTATTTACGGTGACAGACTACATGAGGGCGATTCAATAAATGGCAACTTCTCTTTAGTAGCATAGGAAGGGAATTTGAAAGGGTAATTTTTCTAGGATGACAGATCGCATAAGGGATATCCAGTAAGTGGCAATTCCCCTTTAATAGCACAGGGTGACAGTTTGTGGGAGACGAAGACAACCAAATATTAACTATAGTTTAAGGATCCTGCCTCACAGAAAGAGTGAGATCTTCTGTTTAACTCCTGGGTCCAGTTGACATTTTTCCATTCTTGTCTTTTAAATTTTCTGTTGTGGGTTTTGTGATAGGTTTATAAAATATCTTGGTGTTGTATTATGGTTCATATATTTCGCCTTATTATCACTTGGAACAGTTGTTTTCTATAGAGGTTAATGAATGATTATATTTTTGGTACACATGGCTAAAGGTCCTTTTTTTTCTATTTAAATAACAGCCCTGATGTTTCTTTTAGTGGCACTTATTACTATTTATTATTATAGGTTGTGGGCGCATTAACTCATTGCCATATCTTCATGTGCAGTTCTTTAAAGATATGGGGAGACATAGTTGGCTTCCATTTACTTCCATTGTAGAATATGCAGCTCTAGGTTTGGGAGATGAAAATGACTATCAGCATATGGTAAGTTTTTCATATAGTCTGTTGGACTGCGTGAAATATTTACTTTTAAAATTATGTATATTAGTACAAAAATATTTGTAAAGCAGGTGACTATTGAAATTTCTTTTTATGGTTTCCTAATTTAACTTTTTCTGCTACTAAATTTTTATAGGTAAAGAATAGAGATCCAAGAGAAAGAGATGCAAACCTCCTGCAGTTAAGTCAGACTGTTGTATGCCTGTCTCACGCCCTTCTGATTGACGGGAGAGGAGTTTTCTGTGGGGTCGCAGCGTTCCCTTCTCCGTGCTTCGACCAGTTTAGGAGGCACCTGGCCAGCTGATCCAATAAGATCAGAGGACAGCCAAAGGTCTAAGTAATCATACATTATTTATTTCATTGTCTATTGAAAATACCAATAAATGTATAAGATTATTTCAAAATTAAGTTTCATATTTCTAAATCTTCTTTCATTCTTTCTGAATTAGGGTCCTAATAAATATATAACATTCACATTATTCGTTCGACATACGCGAAAAATAGTTCGGTTCTTATCCTGATATTAATCACACATTTTTTTAATAAGATAAGCAATTTTAACTGTAAAAATATACCAAAAATGCCAAGACTGAATATATAAACAGAATTTATAATTTATCGAACTTGCATTCAGGTAACTGAAGACGATGGCGGAGATAGCCTTCGAAACGTCGTATCTTATGATTGACATAACCCGGGTGAAATCCCGAGGACTTCTTATTCAGTCTATCCACCGGGAAAGTCTGCCTACATTCTCTAATGCATTCAATATCATAACGTAAGTTAATATATAAAAATTAGTCTTTCAGCTACTAAGCATTTTTATATAAATATTGAACACTACCGACATCCTGTGGTGTAGTGGTCAGCGTCGCTGTTTCGCATCACGGAAGTCGAATCCTGTCGATGTCATGAATGCTGTATGTACGACTTTAGAACAAAACGAGTTCTTCTAACGTGGTCGCTAATAACTATAGTAGTTGATGCGACTTTAAATAAAGATGAAAAAAAGTATTAAACACTGTTTCAGTTGTACGCTACTTTGAGTTATTATTATTAAGGCCTAGGAAAGTTTGTTTTGCACAAAGTACTTAGTCCTTTATTATGCAAGTTTTTAAGGATACAATAATTTTATAGCAAAGAAGCACGCCACTGCGGCTGAGTGCAGTTCATAGTGAACTAAAATACTGCGCACTGACCTATTTATTAACTTCGTCTTGATATAGAAGCCTGTATAGGTCCCCGTTTTACTATATTTACAGACTGCAGTAAATTGTATTAGAAAATAAGTCTGGTTCGCATATTGAACATCACGTCTCTTTTCTAGTTCGCGTTAGAGATATTCATATTACAGAAGTGATGATTTTGTTCGTTTTATAAAATAAATATTTAAGTTGCTGTACATAAAAATATACTAATAATTCATTTCTTTCTTCCTTTAAGTGCCACAAGACTAAAAATGTTCTTCTCCACTGGCTGCAGTCTGTTACACATTTACACACAATGTATCTCATACAAAGGAGGGAAAATACAATGAAACCTGTTAAATGTTGCTCTATAGTAAAATTATGCAGTTGTTCTTGAAATAATGTGTAACTTTATTATGTCTTTCCTAAATATTGTGATTCATATTGACTTTCATATTCGTTCAAGTTTCAAAACTTGGCTGAAACTTTTCAACGAATTAGTTATTGAGATTATTTTGTTTTACTCAATTGTATAAAATGCGATATATTGCTGGCTCATTTTCAACTTTTGAATAATACAGTGAACTGCCCAGCTAATAAAAATTTTTGTTCGAGTTCTCAGTCGTGTTTACAGACTTACTTTCTTCTCCTGCAATAACACTTTTGTTAACTAATGACTTACAAGTATTAACTTGACAGTGGAAAAATACTGACTGCATTCCATCTGTAGGTGTCCAATTAACTATCTAGCTCTCGAGGAACATCAAAATTACTCCATGTTCTTAATATCCCGGTTTATATGTTCATTAAATGAGGCCGGAAAATGTTAAATTCACTAGACCCTACTCTTTAACAATATATTTTTCTTTATTCGAACATTTCATCCAAATTCAATAACAGTTTTAAATTATTTCGGTTGGGTAGTTTATTATTTGTAAATGAAAAAAAATCATAAACAAACTTGTCTCTTATGAGAAAGTCTATAATTGATTCCACCAATAAATACAATTAATTTTTTTCGGTAATATTCTCTTCTAGTCAGATATCATTTTCGCCTAAGTGTTGATAAAATTACGAAGATTCATTTCCTATTTAACTGAATGTTGCTCCAATTACTCCATACACAATTCCTAAGAAAATGGCTTCAAAATTTCAGCAGTCATTTTATTTCTAAGTAATTTGTGACATTATATCTCTTGGAAAAAATTTAGTTTGCCTGCCTTATCGATGAATAAATCTCATAAAACAAAGTGGTGCCTACTTGATCAGTTCATTTTATCTGTAATTTGGCTATTTTTGTCTAATTAGAACAAAGTGGGAAAAGTAAAGTTGACGGAAAGACAAATGAAATACCTCAGACGGTAGGTGAAAAAAAACGTTTATAATACAATTTTATTATTTTCCACACATTTGAATCGCCATTTTACAAAACATTTTAAGGAGGAAGTTGTGGAATTGTACCGTTTAAATTTAAAGTCAATCAATAAAAATTCACACTTTATTAAATTCTCACAAGATACACAAAGGCAGAACGTTTTAAGATCGATATGTAAACGAGTACTAATAATTTTGTTGTAAATGTTCCTCAAACCTACCCCAAATAGATATTTAACAAATATAACTTTGTAATGAATTTCTATTATTTTTCAATAGACGCAAAGATAAAATGTATGTATTTTCGCGGACAATATATAATGAAGTTATTTTTCTGAAGGGTATGGTGGACGGTTTCGCTTGCAGAAATAATCAAGATCAGAATCAGAAATAAGTTTGCTGCGTAGGATTTTTAAAGAGGTATTACGCTTTGAGTTTTGAATGAAATCAGTAATCGTTTGATATATCTCCCGGTTTGCGATGTTATCCTGTAGTCTGTTCAGTACAGTGAATACGCCCTGTGTATAACCTCGGATGGGCGGTGACTGACAAGAGTTGCCCCCTCGGGTATCGCGATAACAGCGTCCGGCGTCGAACCTCCAAGCAGCGCGGTGTCAGCGTCTCGCCGATTGCTGTTCCAACGTCCGGTGTAGACTTCCTGTTTCCCCGGCAATGTTAAAGTCTAGGTGCGTACTCAGCAAAAAAAATTCTAACCAAAACCTTTCCTTACTGAAGAAAAAATTGAACAATTTCAAGACGTTGTTTCCTAACTTCGTCGAAGTGGCTGGTCTTCCTCTGTTAGCTCCTCATTATCTTCACTTCTCCTTCTCACCCAAGCGGTTTCCAGAATTCAGATTATTTCGATCAAATAACACCATCTCTTTCATACCGCGACAGCAAAATTCGTTAACGTGACTATTAGAGAAAGAACACAGATAACATAAACAATTATATGTACGCGATTGCAGACTAAAAATACAGCCCGGAGTTAAATAATTGAATTAACGAATGACAATTAGAATGCTCTAACACAATTAATTAACGGATATTCAAAATAATTCAGTAAGCTACATATTTTCCGTACTATTTTCAGTTTGTATTTCATTTAAATAATGAACTATGGTACGTTTCGTCACTATTTTTACACCAGAAGAAGTCTCAAATGAGAGACGAAACATAGCGTAGTTCATTATTCAAATAAAATATAAACACAAAGAGGTTGATATAACTCATTTATAACATTCAGAACAATTTTTCAGAGGAATGCGTATATTCGGTTTGAACGAGAAAATACCTGTGGGAGCTCGTTCTCTCTCTGCTTTTGTCAAGATTCTCACATTCCGAAGCACCTACATCTAATTTTGGGATGTGTATGTATTGGAGTAGAAGACCTTGGGCATACGGTAAGAGTTTTCCACTGATCCCATTGGCTCAGTCGGCCTACCGCCAACTAAAACTTGAGGAGACACGGAGAAGGTAATGACGCGACCCCACAGCAAACTTATCTCCCGTTATTGAAAGGGCGTGAGAATATTACCCAAAAAACCGACCAATTTGATGCAGGTTTCCATGGGTTTTCCCTGCATCTCTTTAAGGTGAATTCACAGGCTAGGATCCTTAAACTATAGCCCGGGAGCCCTAGTCAACCCTTGGCTGCCTTGCTCTACCTTCCACATTCCCCCTTTAATTCCGTCCTATTAAATGGAGGTGCATGCTTCAGGATCAACCTCATTCAGTCTGTTACCCCTCTCCCCCCCCCCTTCCAAAAAAAAGAGGACAGCGCACTGGACCATAAACATAATGAGACAGATAAATAAATACAAAGTTTTGTATAGTATAAATAAGAGAGAGGACTCAGTATGTACAAGATTTGAAGGAAAGCAGAAGTTATTGAAATGTAAATGATAAAGCTGAAGTTACGATTAAAAATAATGCTAAATATTCAGATGCATACCTTGGACTTACTGCAATGCTGAATACGTAATAACAATAAGACAAAAAAAGGAAGATATGCAAAGAAAGAATGAAAGAAAGATAACGTGAGAAATAACTGGTCGAATAAATATGATAAATAAATCGTTTATTAATTTAAGTTTCAAATTAACTGACTGGCATCCAGACGAAATTTTTATGCTTAAGCCATAAATATTTTAAGAGGATCCCAGAGAGAAATGAGGAGCACGTTGTTTTTTAGTATAATGTTTAACAAAGTGAGACTCTAATTTCTGAAAAGCAGAGTTTCATTGTAATACAATTTCAAAAGCAGCTCTTACTAACCACAATGTATTTTAGGATACGAATAACATTCCTGCAATGCATACTTTTAACTACTTAATATCAATTACTAATGACACCATGTTTAAGCGGATTTTTGCAGACGGAGTACACCTATAATGCTTTTTTGTGAGGTATGTTTTGAAATAAATCTTGTAAAAGAGAGACGTGTCAGAGAGTTTGTTGAAGTGACCGGTTGTGGAGTGAGAGCATGACCCAGACAAGAGGCACATGTTATGAGGCGCAAGGATGTAGAAAGCAAACAATGGATAGTCTTGACAATGCAGCAGCAGCAATCCGTTGCTGTGTTGCTGCCACAATGGGCTTCCTTTCGACGTTGGCTTGCGGAATTGGCTCACACAAAGGGAATTCAGCTCGCAGCAGCCATCAGAAAGAATTTTGACTAGGATTCTAATAAGGAATTGAAGTACGCAGAAGCCTTACATGGCGGCGAACACACAATGTGAGGTATTGTAACGGGCATTCATCTCGTTGTGAATGATGTGGGGCTTTGTGTCGAACCACTTTAAAAGACTAAACCGATTTAATACTACAGTATAATGCTCGACTCAAATTGGCTCTATATTCATTAGGACTTTGCATCCCACTCAACACAAAGATTATGCACACACAATTAGAGTAGAACATTTCATTTGATTTGTGTACAGTTGTACAAAAACAGATTTTGCATATGAAGGAAATTTCTTTTTTTGCTTGAAACTATGGGAATTTAATATTATAACGTACCGCAATTGTTTAATTACTATTTAATATACTGTATTTATCGTAATTTTATTGGAAATATTAACAAGGATAGAGAGAGAACTTGCGAAGTATGAGTGAGAGAGAGTTCCTCTGAGAGGCGTCGTATTGTCGCTCAAGTTAATTCCTCGAGGCGGGTTTTAAGCACGAACATGAAGGAAAATCTGAATTTACTCGTCTTGCATTTACATAGGATAGCAATGCTTTGAGAAATTTGAAATTTCTGAGGTCTACGTGGTTTACCAGATCAATGACATTTCGAAGTCTAAGGAGACAGCCCAAATAAAATCGAAATATTTCTCATAGTGGAATGAGATGCTCTTACCGTCGTGAATTTTTTTTACAGGCTAAATAATGAGAGGAATCCTGAAACAGGCAACTCCCGTGTAATAACATAGGAAGGGAATTGAAAAGGGGATGCGGAAAGTAAGCTAGGTGGGAAATGGTTGACTAGGAGGGGAGGGGGGTTAACAGGCTACATGAGGGGGATCCTGAAACAGGCAACTCCAAGGGGTCCACAAGTTATGTTTTAAGGATCTTACCCGGTGTTTCATCTTAAAGAGATGCAGGAAAACCCCTATAAAACCTGCATCAGGTATCTCGGGCTATTTGATACTATTCTCACGCCCTTCATAATGACGGGAGATGAGTTTGCTGCGGGGTCACAGCATTCCCTTCTCTGTGTCTCTACCAGTATTAGGAAGCAGCTCGTCCACTGATCCAATGGAATCAGCGGACAACTCTTACCGTATGCCCAAGGTCTTCGACCCCAGCACATACACCTCCTAAAATAGATTAAGGTTCCTCGGCATGTGTGAACTTTGAAAAAACCAGAAAGAGTACCAGGCATCCCTAAACGTGAACCTCGCAGTCAATCTTGGAAGAAACACCTGCGAGAGAAAACTCCCATACGCATCCTTTCTCTCTACTGTCGAGAGACACGGACATTATTAGTAAGATAACAGTGATCCAAATGGGTGCTGCGCAATACTACGGCGAGTGTTTCTGATCCACAGTTGCAGAATGACAAATGCAGTCAAATATAAACGCTAATTGTTTTTTTTATAATTTTTCTGGAAACTATAGGAATTAAAAACATTTTTTATTTTTCTACATACTTTCCTTGTACTGATAAACATTTTTCGGCATTTTGGAAGCTTCCTGATTCCATCATCATAAAAAGCTGTACGTTGTGTTTTAACCAATTTAGCACAAAGAGTTCAACCCCTGCATCACTTTTGAATCTTTGACCTCCTAGAGATTTCTTCAACGGTCCAAACAGATAGTAGTCAAGCAGTGACAAACCTCTGAGCTGATCCCTCTGAATTTCCTCCAATTTGATCTGAGTTATGGACGCCTTGCACTGTCGTGAAGGAGGATGATGCTACTGATTGAGAAACGCCGTCTTTTACTTACGATATGCAACGTTTGTTTTGTACGGCACTTGACAGTAATATTTGGAGTTCACTGATCGGCGATCGTGTACGAGCTCAACCAAAATAATGCCTTTGAAATCCCAAAACACGGTTGCAAGGACTTTCCCAGCAGACAATCGCGTTTTGGCCTATATTGGTGCAGTCTTTGCTCACCTGATTCGATTGAGACGTAGAGTGATGAACCGATTTCTCATTACTACTAAGAAAGTCTTCTCCTTACTATGTATAGCGGGCCATAAGCCTGTGGCCAATCTCCAAACGGGCGTTTTTCTGATCAGAAGAAGAATCCGAGAAACCCTCCTCGCTGAGATCTGTATGAAGTCTGATGATAGACTGTGCACTCCCGTGACTTAGACCAACTGAAGAAGCAATTTCGTCAACGGTGAGGCGCCGGTCTTCCTCCAAAAGCTGCACGGATGTTCTTTTCTGTGATGGGAGTTGGAGTACGCCGACGTGACTCTGATGTTCCACTATTTCCCGGCCTTCAAAAAAATTGTTTTGCCACTCGTAACACGGGTTTTGGAGAGAATGTCATCCCCGATTTGTGCCCTTAATCGAGTTAAAATTTCTGGTGGTCTCACTCCTTCTCTCGTCAAAATCTTTATAATAATCCGTTGCGCAACGGAAGCATAAACCTCTTGCTCACTCATTGTTCTAGTATTGACTGAATGAGACAGTGGGCAGTGGGTGCGGAAGTGAAGTGGAGAGGCCAAGACAGAATTGGTGATAAAGTGGCCGGGTCCTCCGACTCTCCTGCTAGCCTTGATAGAAAAATTCCCGTTTATATTTGACTGACTTTTGTATACTTGTCTAGTTTCTCAGTCTCTGATGCACTTAGAGGCATCTTGGTCATTGCTTAACCTGAGCTAAAAGATGCATAGCTTTCATGAGAACCCAAATATTTTCTACATTAATATTCCTTTGTAAATATTTTTCTCACTTTATGTATAAGTATATAAATATCATAAACGTGGCACACAACAAACAAGTTTTTCTCGTAAACGAAGGTAAAAAGAGACACAGGCATCATTACGTGTAATGTTAACAAAATCAAAATATTATTCTATTAAGGCTATAAATTTTATTTGATACAGCTTAATGAAAACATTGTGCTCAATAGAGTCCAACTTTGCTAAGCCAAATAAATCATCCAAATTTTCTAAAACGTTATAAGCAATGATTCTCCATTTTAGAGCGTGAAATATTGGTGCTTTTAAAAATATTTATAGTTTCTAGAATGATACATGTAAAGTTAATTGCAACACCCGTCTCCACTGTGGTGTCAAAATTCCTATATTCAGTGGTTTTGTGGAACGGGAGCGCATAATTCTGAATTATAATTTCGAACGATAGAAGCGTTATGAATATTTAATTGTAACTCTGTTCTCACACAAAACAATACAATGAAATTTTGATTGTGATTTCAGCTGTCGGGGTTCTAATTAGCATAGCGCAGAATTTGATGCGTCGATGAATTAAATTCTGATCACATATTTTGTTTCGGTTTAAACTGATCTCAAAAGTGAAACATATATTGTTAATTTAAATTGGGGTATTCATAGTTCATTTATGGTAGAGTACAATACTGGTTTACAGTTGGAAATCGGTAATGGGCTTGTAATCGTACCATGACGAAAAATGACTGAATGGAGAAATCAAATAGGATTAAATGTAGAAAAATTATATAATATTGTTTGCCAAGACAACGGAATGATTACATAATGTGTAACAATAAAGCATGAAATTTCAGAACTGAGCCCTGTATCGTAATTATTAATCCATTTATTGAATGTAAAAAGAAATCTTCCTTTATAATCGTACTCCTAAAAACAAGTTTAAGTGACTTCAATTTTTTTTATCTTTGGTCATTCCTCAGAATAAATAAGGGACCACGCATATCACAAATATTAACGTTAATATGCTGAAGAATTAATATTCTGAAAAGTTTTTCACATTTTTCAGTCCTTGATTTATTCGACAGTAAAAATAAAACTTTTCTTAAAGACTAATGGTACATTAGAAGATTTGACATAATTGAGCGGTTAACTTCTACCTTGAACCTAATTATGACAAGGTCTCTTCTGATCCCGCTGACTTATTTTCGATCAAATTTGACGCTCGAGGATAGTAATGGATCTCATATTTCTTTACCGGAAAATACATTTTCTACCTTCAATAACATTAGTAGCCATAGTTTTCCTTGTTTCAGGTTTTAGGTTAATATTTGTAAATGTTTACCAATTATTGTGTCCAAAAGTCGTAAGTATATAATTTTTCTTCTTATTCGCAGTATTTGATAGATAATATACAGTACATATATACTGCTTTAGTATTGCAGCCATCAATTGTTTAATATTTTTGGTATTTTCAGTTCGATAAAGATGCCATCAGTTAGAACTCGTGACGGACAAGATTCACTTTCAGGAGAATAGTTATTCTGTATTATAGTCGGTTCATTGCACTGCACTAGTTATTTAACGTAATTTACTTCAACTCAACTGATTGGTTCATTTGTCTTGTATGAACGTGTCACAAATATTGTTGGTGCAGACTATGAGACGAACTTGTCACTCAGGTCCAAGAGAAATATTTTTTAAAAGCTAAAAGGCTGTATTTAAAGCGTAGAAGTAAGCAAAACACAGACAATAAATTAGTTCTCGTGTTTATCATAAACTGACGAAAGTTATAATGCTAGCAGATTACTTGTGTTAGTATCCATATAATCACTAATTAAGTATCTGTATTTTGCCTACTTATTTTTGTAACTTTTAAAAATATTTCTGTATCAAATTCATTCACAACTTTGATTGAAAGAGTCTCAAAAACTATATACTACATTGAAACTTACATTGAATGTTTACAGGAAATATTTTATTTGCGTAGATGCTCTCAATTAGACGTACATGCGTTTATAAATTAAATACTAGGCTGATCTTGAAGATAGTTTTTTTGTCGGGCTCCGCTAAAAGATATAAATTCTCTTCAACTGTATCGGCTGTTGCTTGAAGATAATTTTACTAGAAGTTTGTGTCAAACGGTAATATTCAAGCATACGAGACATCTGAGTGACAATAAAAGAAACAAACCCGTACTTGTTAAAGGGAAAATGGTCAAAATCATTAACGAACAACTAAATATTTGTATAGCCTGTTAACCAAAAAAAAAATTGTAAAATACATTAATCAGAATGGGGTCCCACAGGGGTTAGGATTATGGTCTTTACTTGCACCTGCTTACTGTATATTTGTCTTCGAAAAGTATACTTTTTGCAGGTGGCACTAGTATAGTACTAAAAAGTAACAAAAACTCATTAGAAGAGGCAAGTAACTATAATATAAGTAACCTATTAAAATAGTTTACTGTGGATTAACAATTTGCTGTGGCATTACATATTTCATGCACACAACAGAACATTACAAACTATAACTGTAAGAGACTAAGACAACAATGTAAGTGCAACTTAATCTATTAAATATCTAAGTTTCTTAAGAAATAATAAATTAAATTAGGCTGATCATATTAATCAATGACTTGAAATGAAATACTGTTTTTATTGAAAAGAAAGAATTATTTTTTATTTAAAAGAAATTTGAAATTATTATTTGTTTATGTTACATCTTAAATAGCAATTACAATTGCAACTATTTACGTCGGCTGCTTTTTCTCAGGTACATTTATGAAACACGAGACTCTGAATATATATTGTAATATCCTCTTCATGGGAAAGGACATTAATTTATTAATGAACAAATTTTAATCGGTTTGAAAATTTTATATTTATCAACTTCAAAGTGCTTACACGAAACAATATCTCAGGGGATTTTGAGTCTCTCGAGAAGTGGAATACGCAGTTACTGAAAAATAGAAAAGGATCATTTAAATATATACAATCAGCACAATGAGCAAGTTTCACAGTTTTCATGAACTTACCCACAATTACTGGGCCTACAAACATTCAACCTCACGAATGTTTCCGCGTCTCTCTGGCTTTAGTGCGTCTTGTAGGTTTTTTACATCGATGAATGTAGTGTTGTCCAGGTCCAACTCCTCATTTGCTCTCTCCTCCTCCACTGATCTCGTCCGACTTCTCCCAGACTGACTGCTTCTCTCCGACTGATTGATACGTCGTCCCTTCTCTCCGCAACTCATCTGCCTGTCTCCGCCTCCCAACGGCTCCCTTTTAACTTCTCGCCCCGGGAGAGCCTCGCCATCGGTTTTTTCACAAAATTCCGGGGTACCCCGCCATCGGGACTTTGCGGCCCCCATTTTTTTACACACACCCCTCGGAGGACCCCATCGGGAGTTTACACACTTTCAGCCAATTCTTCATTGTTGTTGGCCTCTATTTTCACGCACAAAACTTCCTTCATTGTAGACCCAACTGCACTTCACAATGACACTGTAGAACCAAAATCAGCAGGCACCTGCGTTTTTACATTACAATATATATATATATATATATATATATATATATATAACAAAAATGATGAAGTGGGCATATAGAGTAATAGGATTTAGATTCTGTGCGTCGCATTCACACACCTGATTATTCAGCTTCTGCGACTGCTGGGTCGGCTAGGCGTTCTCTCTGCTTCCAGGAACCGACAGGTTTTTTCCCGTGTTATTCCTTTGGTCGGCCGTTTTAAAAGGGTTCCCCTCTGTCTGGCTGTCAGACGCGTTCTCATTGGTCCCAGGTAAATGAACCACTGTTCATTTCATTGTAGATTTTCCTGTATGATTTAACTTTGACAAAATATTGTTGCCCTTGCTGGTAGAACGGTAATCATGGGAATTTATTTCTCCACAATGGATGGACCAAAAAATTCTACTTCTGAGTCTCAATACCCTGTTGATCTTAATACACCTATCGAACACCTCACCCGACTCGCTCTTCCTTTTAAGCCTGCCAACTGCTCAATTTCTTCCTTATACGACCTCCGAGAAAGACAAAATTTCACTCTTCCACTGGCCTCACAATCTCTGTGAATTTTTTATAATGCACGTGACTCCTGCGTGTGAAGGAGGGGTGTGTTCTTCCATTTAGATGACTTTGCGGCCTTGTAACTTTCCCAAGATCTGGCGTTAGTTCTGTCGTGTATTGGGTTATTAATTTTACTTATGAAAAAAACTGAAATCTTTTTGCGATTTACATACTTACCAAAGTCAGCTCAGCCGCATATGCTTTAAGAATTATGTCCTTCAGTGATTTAGAAACAAGAATTCTAGTTCACTACATATTTTCATTCCATTTTGTCGTATCGAATTATTTTCTCGGTCAACTCAACAGGCTAAATAAGGTTTTTACTGCTCAAGAACGTATTTAACGAGAAATATATCAGGTCACTTCACGGACCACATGTAGAAGTCTCTTCAAAAAATTGGGTATTTCCACTCTGTCATGCTAATGCATTTACACATTAATGTTATTTGTGAATACCAACATAGAACTTATTAATGGCTCCAATACAACAATCAAACGTAATCTATACGAAAACTGTAAAAGATTGTCAATTGCACAGAATCATGTACATAAATCTGGGATCCCCAGCTTTAAAAGACACAAACAATGAAGCAGTTATAAAATAACCAAAACGTCAATTTAAGAATGAGCTATCCGCATTTCTCTTTAGCTAGTTCTTCTATTCATTGCAAGAATTTATAGAGAATCTGAGATGTACAGATAAGCTACAGTGTAATGTAAATAGTTGGCATGAATGGTTAATTAGAATTTACGTCGTATGTTCTTTCATACTGTGCTACTATTATAATATGAATGTAAAATAGCTGATATAAACTATTCGTAAAGTTTATGTTATAGTATATTATTAGTCCTAATCAATTAATGATTAATGGAAAACCATGTCACCCTGACTCATTCCACGGCTTTGAAGCTGAGCTTCTATACAGGATCCACGGAATGAGTTATGTTATTAATACTAAACCAAACAGCTGGATTATAGGAATCGAAAGAACTCCCTAGTTCGCGATCTGACTAGATTACGAACTATGCCACACATAAGCAGTTAACTATCTGCACAGTTAAATTTTCAGAATAGTTCTTTTGAACTAGTTCGTTCGTGAACTTCATGTCACTAGTAAGAAGTTTGTATAAGAGTTAAGGTTTCGTTATGTTTGATTTTCACCTGAATATGCGTTGCATATTTATTATACAAATACCTTTCTATTAATTTTGTAAACTTTGGCTCATTTTCAACATTTCCCATTTCGATCACCTAAATTCTTCTTATCGATAATATCTTCTTACACCATTTATAATTGACGTATTTAAATGCTCGCTTAAAGTAACGTTTTCTGAATGTTTGAATTTGCTTGTGGAACGACCAAAAATTTTTGTACCAGTATGTGGTGTGTAAACCCCTTCGCCCAGTGTAGATAATGAAGAAGAACGATCCTCTTATTGGTTGCATTATTCTCAATTTGGCCCTTGCTGACAGCGCCACTCTCCAGGGTAAAGCTAGAACTTTGTCTATATTTGTCCACTTGACTCGCAAAACGAATTAGAGCCAAATGGGACCGTGAAATACGCAATCATCAAGGATCCCTCAGTAGTGGAAAAAAATAATACTTATTAGCACTTTGTCCGAATGTAACAGTGCGTATTGAATCCTAATTAAGTTAGTAGGTTTTGAGACTCGTTTTACCAGTTATAGTAAATATTTTTCAAAGTAATTATAGCAGCGTTTGAGTACATTTCATTCTTTGTCTCAAAAATATGAGACACGATGAATAAATGCCAAGGCTGGTTAATACCTGCATGGACTCGAAATGTGGTGATTGGATTTTAAAAAACTATCACAACACATATATTTCAATAAATGCTTGAACCTTTCGGGCACCTTTCCGTCTCCTTTAACTCTCCGAAATTGTTCACAACCATTGTTCCAGCCACTACTTGAAGGCCGATTTCACTACAGTACTTCACGATTCCTCTACTTCTTGGCCAATGATGACTTCTGTCTACTGTTCATTGTTTTTTACTGCTTTATCTCATAACAATGTACCATAAGCTCTTTCTGTTCCAAGTATTCTTTCATTTCGTTACTATTTTAAAACCAAGTTTTCTCTATTAAGCCCATGAGCCTCAATATTTTATTTCTTCCCTGATACAGACAGGCTTCAGCCCTAGCATTCTCAACGAACCTTCAAGCATTTATTGCTTAGTTGGGATTATATGGGAATTCCATAATCTGGACAGCTCATAGATGTGGCTGTCATTATTCCCTCCGCGATCAATCATGCTTTAACTACGAAGAAACGTATATTTAGTTCAACCCGGAGTCTATTTTCAGAAAAATTCAAAACCTCGTGAATTTATTAGATCCATTACGTAGTAATTGATTAAGAACGTGTGAAATATTGGGGTTCCTATTGTGATACACGATAGTTGCCTATCACATAAAAATTATTCTATTTTTTCTTATTATTATTATTATTATATTTTGTGTATATATGTAACCATTTAGACCTAAGCTAGGCGAAGTCGGAACATGAATGACCGCGATTCGTTAATTAAATGACGAATTACAGTCACCTTATCAGCCAGAAAACGGAAACATTAAGGTTCTGAAAAATCTGTTTGGCTGAGGTGGCTTGAAGACTGTTGCAGAAAAGGGATGTCAGAAATCAGAGCGATTCTATTTTGTCAACACGGGTAAAAAGAAATGTGATCTGTCGTCTGTTCCTTTAGCCCGTTTATATTGACAACGGTGAAACAATGGAAGAGTTTTGCCCCTAATGGCTGGAAGCTTAATAATGCGACCAAGGGATTTCAAAAGAAGAGTAAGGGCCAATTTATTGGGCCACGACACACCAGAAAGACGATAAGAAAACACTGTCCTAAAAATCCGAAGGACACCCACTGAAAAAATATATTGCAAGCTACCCCTTCCATAACTAGTGTGTAGAAATCACGCGCCCACGAGGAGAAATTATTAGTACAGGGCGTGGCTTGCAGATCAAAACCAACGTGCACTTGGAGAGAAGGAGCAGTGAGTCCAAAATTTGGTGAGCGGTTAGTAAAATTTTTTAGAAAGCAGTCGGTACAAATTTGTAGAGAGCAGTTAATCAAAATTTTCGAAAGACAGTCAGCTAAGAAAACTCAATGTTACTTCATCCAAATTCAGCTAAAGGGACTTAGTACCATTCGTTCGGCCAAAACTTCAGAACGACGAGCATATTACCTCCGACGCTTAAGAGAATCTTCAACCAACAGCCACGGGACGACGCCCAATCACCAGTTTGTCAACAGCAGCCAGCAGTGACGCCCTGGATCACCGATGGCGTCTTGGTGAATTACCAACCTAAATTGTTTTCTCGCCTTGCTTCCATATTTTGCAATTTTACCCACTCAGCATTAGCATTCCCCTAAGAATACGATCTTTATGTTCCTGACTGAGTCGGCGAGGGTCAAATTAAATTCAAATTCCATTAAATTCATTTTGTTAAATTTATATTAATAATTATTATTTCCACCCTTCCATATTTTAAGTTTAAAAGTTATAGATTTTTATATCCCTTGTATAACCTTTCAAATTACACCCCGTCATAATGAAACTCATAATTTATATAAATATATAAACCAAGAGTACCACACTATGATTCGGACGAATCAATTAGAATCAAACCATTAGTATCGTAATGACTCTATTTCTGAAGTCCCGAAAGATTCTCTATGCGGATAATAATGAGTGATATTCTGTTTATTTTTGAGGTTATTAGTATGTTTAATTTGTTGATCATTATTTACCGCTTTCTTATCTGTATTATTACCTGGTTTATTTTTATTACCATTATTTTTCTTATTTACATTAGAATACCGTAAAATATTTATCAATTTTTTGGGGTAAAAATTATTAAGTGGTATCTCATATATAATTGTTTTAATTTCCTTTATGAATGACATATCTGTTAATTTTAAATCTCTGTGTATTTGATTATTTGCAACATTCCTTTTTTGAGACAATGGATTTATTGAAAAATAATTGATTAGTGTATCGGCTGTAATCGGTTTCTTATACCATTTTGTTAAAAGTTTGTTATTATCTCTAATATATGTCTAAATAGTTGATTTTGCTGTCACAGTCAGTTTCTAAAGTAAAGTTTATTTTGGGGTGCACATTATTAAAATTTTATAATAATGTTTCTATATGATTTTCATCAATTATTAAAATTAAATAATCAATGCATTTTTTACATAACCTTGGCTTTATATTTGTTGTTTTGAACGTTTTATCTAAAATATAATTTAGTGCAATACCAGCAGTATTTACTGATAAACAACCTCCCATAGGGAGACCATGAACTTGTCTATATATTTTATCTTTAAATGTTAAATAGCCATTATCTAAATATATTTTTATACCTTCAATAAACATGCTTTCACTTTTTATTTCAGTGTGGTCCTTTATTTCACTATGAGAATACTTTGTTTTCGACTTGACCTTCTCTCGCTATATGTATGAAGAAAATTCGAGATTAAAGTCAGCAAATAAATATTTTGTAAAGGACGCCCATTGTAATACACCAAGTTTGACGAAGGAAAGTGATACAAGGTTTCGACTCGCTGCTAATTTAACTTGTTTTTCTGATATCAATACTCTCCGAAGCGCACAAAGGGAACTTTCCTTAATATTTAGAGACAAATCTCCCTGGCCGCAATATTTACCAAAGTTTTAACCAACTTATCCGATTCACCTACCCATCCCCAACCTTCCGGCGACACCGTCGTCACAAAGGGAAGGTATTATTTGTTGTTGGGCTTCGGGACACTGCTAATCCAATTACCGATATTCTTTCGTAGCGAAGCAAGCGAGTCGCTCACAATGCACACAGAAAAGCGTCGAGGAAAAGCAACCAACCAACTTCTTAAAAGGAGGACGCTGCCAGGCAATTATACGCAGTCTTTTCTGCCCACGCCCCCTACTCTGCGGTGTTATTCCTACAGCGGACAAATAAACTTTTCGCATCACTAAGTAAGAAAATATGTTTCGTAAGGTATTTCCAGAAATAATTTCTTGATAACCAACGAAGTCTTTCTTACATTTCATGAATTTCACCTTCATTACGTATAAATTACTTTTTCAAATGATACTTTTCCTCTTAAAGGAAGCTTCATATAAATTAAAATTGTCCGTAAAACGTAAATACGACTTTTTAATACACTAGATAGCATCACTGCCAGAGTACACAGGATTGATCATATTTCCTTACGCACTAAACAGCGCCATATTATTCACTGGAATCACTATTACACTTCATAAAGAAATTTTAACTTTTTAGAAAGTTTCAAGGATGAATCTGCTGTATCGTCAATTACGAAGATGTAATGTATATCTTGTAAAACAAAACATTAAAAAGCAACTTGCGATAGTTTCAAAATGGAAGCAGATTAGAATTTTGTTAGAAAATAATATAATTAATAGTTTTCCAATTATCTCTTAAACGTTATGGTTTAATACAAGAATCTTAAACGTGAATGAATTAATACGTCTTTTAACTATTTAAAATAAGTAAAAAATTTAAAATTATGGAGAAATTGTGAAAATAATGATTGCGGTAAATTACCGCTTCAACTGTCCGCCTAAGTTTGGAATGCGCGACCTTCCGAACGTTAAAGTCAGTACTGATATTTATTCAAAAATAGCATAACTTTATTTTGCAAGGTATTATTTATCATTCATTAGCTTACGCCTCACGCTACGTCACCACATAATCGAGACATCAAGGTTTTGTGTTTTCCATTTTTAGAGCGTTCCGAAATATTCAAAGAAATTGAAAGAATCGCCTACTGCTACATCAGATTAGTGGTTAGTTTCTTGAATGCAAAGGCAATCGTGTGAAATGTGTGTATGTGTATTTTTATTAGGCTGCATTCTGTTCCGCGTGTGTTTCTCGGCATTCCGAAACATCAGTCCTTGTATGATATATGTAGTCCAAAAACAGCTCATCTAAGGTTCACACGCCATCCCGCGAGACCGGACAGGCAGATAACTCCCGTAAAACGATGTCTACGCCATCAATAGTCAACAATTCCCCCGAGCAGACCCCTCGAGTTGACACGAAATGTTATAGAGAATTTGTACGGTTCCCACTCCTGGGTTTTTGACCGTCTCGTATGAAAGGCACCACACCACCAACAACGAAGTGCTCCCAGGGGAATTGGCTGGAGTTTAAACACCGGAACTGGTCCGCACAGGCACACATCCGTGGGTTTTTGAGCACTCAGTAGAGTGACAGCTGGAGCTGAAGTTCACCCAACTCTACCAGAATTATTCGCTGAAGGCTCTGGTGGACCTCGTGCTGCTCTTTCAACAAAATAAATTCCCCCGTATTCATCTCACCGGTAGAGCTCGCACTTCCATAACTTAGATTCGTCTCCTTCCAACAGGAAGACCACCGTTTGAGGACTTTTTGCGTGTGAGTGGAATGGGGAAGGAATGATGAGGTCATAAAAACGTACACGATGAGCCATGGTGTGGCCGATCGTCTTCAATCACAAACGTCATCTTTCTTTGACGATGGTATACTAAAACAGGTTCCTATATACGACATGTGCCTGCATAACGGCGGTGATTATGTGTAAAAAATTAGCGTGAGATGTAAGGTGATACATATTGTATACATCTAGAAAATAATATTCCGTTATTTTTAAATTAATATCGGTACTAACTTAAAAAACCACCCTCACACATAATGAAAGTTGTAGCTAAGTTACTCATGAAGATGCTCAATTCGGCAGTAATGTCTTATTACAATTTTTCAAGCATCTAAGATAATTTAATTCTGGTAATTAGGAAGTGAAATGAAAGCTCTAATTAATTTCAGTTTTCTTATTACACTTGTGTATTAATAGCTAGGTAGATTTATTTTTCTCATCAGTAATATTCTTAGTGATTGAAATTTATTTGGGCATAAGGATATTTACTTTTATAGTTACATTTAGTGGGCCGCGGACGTTTTCCGTCTTTTGACCCAACACTTAACTGTCAACTATTGAAATTTTCCGGCGTA
Source organism: Eucriotettix oculatus (assembly GCA_034510155.1). Lineage (NCBI taxonomy): Eukaryota > Metazoa > Arthropoda > Insecta > Orthoptera > Tetrigidae > Eucriotettix > Eucriotettix oculatus. The sequence goes on from CM067377.1 coordinate 87,901,020, forward strand.
CTCAAGGAATATTACAGAAGTGTCCAATTTTCGCAGAATCTGTTGGGGATCATAATGTTACAGCAGAAACACGAACGTTGAAGACAAGGATGCAGTCTGTCGCCCATACTCTTTAACGGATATACTGAATAGGCGATGAATAAAGTTGAAAAGGAATATGGAAAAGTAATCATACAGCATGGAAAACAAATAATAAACCTACGGTATTTTGACGATATTGTGGGATTAGGGGTGTGAGAAGAAGACTTGAAAACCATAATAAATGGTCCTGGAGAAAGAGTTCAACGTGAAGATTAATAGAGAGAAAAACAACGTGACGGACTGTAGTATTGGAAATAGTGGAATAACAAAGGGCGCTAGATTGGCAAGGGATATTTTGAAGGAAGTTAAGGAATTATGCTACTTGGGCTGCATAATAAATAGGGACGGTAGATGTATAATGAACATAAAGAGTAGGATAGGACAGGCAAGAAAGGCTTGTGCAAAAAAAATAGGAATTTACTTACGGCTAATATGAGCATAATGATTAGTAAATAATTACAAAAAATGGTGTACGCATGGAGTGTGGCGTTTTAAGCGTCCGTAACGTGAATAGTAATACAAGCTTTTGAAATGTGGTGCAATAAAAGAATGACGATAACCAGATGGTGGATAGAGTAACTAATTAGGAAGTTCTAAACAGAATAGGGGAAAGCGAAAAATATGGAGGACGTTGACTAAGAGAAGGGATAGATTAATAGGCCACGTTTTAAGACACGAGGGGCTTGTAAAATTAGCATTAGAGGGAAGTGTGTGGGGTAAGAACATAAGAGGGAGGTCAAGGATGGAATAAGTTAAACAGATTAGGGAGTAAGCGGATTGTGGTAATTATGTAGAAATGAAAAGTTTTGCAGCATGGAGGGTTGCGTCAGATCGGTCTAAGGACTGAAAACTACTACAACAACATCAGTTTCTCCTAATTAAACGTGATTTTAGTGTTCTCTTCTCCATGAAAGGTCACGTAGAAGACCCAACACTCACCGGGGATGGAATAGAGAGCGACAGATTTGCCTAATTTCTTGGTAGACGTCGCTGTGAAGAACATTATAAAAGGAGATAATGGTTTTAATTGGAATTTGTTAAAAAACAGTATTTTTCAAGATAATTTGAGATCGTTAGGTATATATATATATATTGTAATATTTTTTTTGTATATAAAACATTTATTAATTAAAATTACAAATCTGATCAATTTTAACAATTTTGTTTATTAATTTACGTGAAGACACGGGCTTAATCCCAGGGGATTTTGGGTCTCTCAAGAGATGGAGTATGCATCAGCTGAAAATAGAAAGAAAATAATTGAATGTTAATTTTATTCAGAGCAATGAGCAAGTTTCACAGATTTTAGATCGCTTACCCACAATTACTGGCCCAACAAACATCCACCTCTCCAATGTTTGTGCGTCTCTGGATATCTGCTCCACTCTTCTCCCTTCTGCGGTCTGATCACTCGCCTGCCTACTGGGGTCGAGCCACGTCCTCTCGGGTCTGATGTGGTCTGTTCTGCCCCACTCTGCTCTGGTCTGCTCTACCCACTCAGAGGTCTCTACCACGATCTGATGCACTCTGATCTCGTCTGATGTCTCCTCTCTCCACTCTGACGCCGTCTGATGTCTCTGATGTCTCCTCTCTCCACTCTGACGCCGTCTGATGTCTCTGATGTCTCCTTCGTCCACTCGACGGCCGTCTGATGTCTCTGATTGCAAT